>JAOTON010001822.1:1200000-1535000 GCA_034440635.1 Lepas anatifera | reverse complement strand
AAACAAGAGTGAAATGTGAATCTATATGCAATTTTGGTAATGTAATTTTACTTACATATTTTGCTAGGACACAGGTGCTGCCGCCCAGTGTTCAAAGTATGGCATTTTCGACAAGATCTTGTTGGTGTGAGTGCTCTTGGAGACAGGAGCGAGTGGTGCAAATTTCATTAGTCTGGTGTGAGTTTTGTAGACTGGTGCGAGGAAGATGACACTGAAAACTGAAACAAATAATGGCTAAATGGTTATAAAGACATAAGAGTGGCCCTTATAAAAAGTACTCAACTAACTAACTAATACGATTGGTAGCATTGCATAGTGCTTTTTTTTTTTTTTTTTTTTTTTTTTTTTTTTTTTTTTTTTTTTTTTTTTTTTTTTTTTTGGGGTTTTTTTTTTTGTTTGTTTTTTTTGTTTTTTTTTTTTTTTTTTTTTTTTTTTTTATTTTTTTTTTTTTTTTTTTTTTTTTTTTTATTTTTTTTTTTTTTTTTTTTTTTTTTTTTATTAATATTTTTTTTTTTTTTTTTTTTTTTTTTTTTTTTTTTTTTTTTTTTTTTTTTTTTTTTTTTTTTTTTTTTTTTTTTTTTTTTTTTTTTTTTTTTTTTTTTTTTTTTTTTTTTTTTTTATATTTAATATTTTTTTTTTTTTTTTTTTTTTTTTTTTTTTGAAAATTTTTTTTTTTTTTTTTTTTTTTTTTTTTTTTTTTACCAAATTTTTAATTTTTTTTTTTTTTTTTTTTTTTTTTTTTTTTTTTTTTTTTTTTTAAAAACCAACCCCCCAAAAAAGGGTTTTGGTGTTGGGTGTTTTTGGGGTTTTTTTTTTTTTTTTTTTTTTTTTTTTTTTTTATTTATTTTTTTTTTTTTTTAAATAATTTATTTTTTTTTTTTTTTTTTGGTTTTCTTTTAACTTGTTTCTTAATTTAAATTATGTTATAAAGGTACCAACAACACTTGAAGTGCTGTTTCAACAACACTTCAGCATGAACTGTGTTATAGTGTGGTGGAAATAGCTCTTGATGCAATGTATTGGCAGTCCAATACTAATACAGATGTCATTATTCCACAGACCAAATTAGGTAGGTACTTACTTATCTAATTTGACCATGGGACCTATGTCAATGGTATTGTACTTGAAATTTCAATGGACTATGCAGGAATGATGATGTGACTGTTACTGGTATGTAAACTAACCAAACATCGTTTGAAATTCTTCATTGTTCATTAAGATTTTAGACTTTAACTCTACTGATGAACTTTTGAACATTATTCACCCATGCTAGAGGTCAATTTTGTGTTTCTAGCAATTCCCAACTATTCAGCTTCCCTGGTAGTCATTAACCAGGAGGGGCGGATTCAGGGGGAGTGCATTTTCTCACCAAAGTCCCTGACTTAAGTCTGTAAAGCATGACCCTTTTGACAAAATGCCATTCGTCCACATGCCATTCTAGGCTGGTGTAAGTGGTGCAAATTTTGGCACTTAGACTCACCAGGCAGTGAAGGATTATGCTGGGAAAACAGTGTTTTTGCAATTCTTGCTTGGTAGGGTTTTTTAAGGAATAAATCGCTTCAAAGTGTCAAGTGGTCTAAAACTGTCCACTGAATGCTTTCCCAAGTGCTTTATTTGAAATTGTGACTTTTGCATATTATTGTCCCCCTCTAATAATAAGGCTGAATTCATTTTATTTCCAGGAATGGAGCATCAGTAGATGTTTTGAAATGCCACTTGAATGGTTATGGTTGAATTTGCCGCAAGGCTCCAGTAATCGAATGAAGTGGGTATCATTATTTTCTCCACCACCAAAACTATAACCCTTAAAATCTAACCCCCAAACCTAGCAGAAACTAACTACCTCTTCTACCCTACAATGTCTTCTCATGCCTTGGAGATTGACTCTGGTTCTGACTCAGCTCATCCGGTCAAGCCATTGAATTGCTCCTAACTCGACCCGAATTCAGAAGTGAGTTGACTCAACCCTGAATCAAGCAGGATTTGAGTCGCTTGTGGTCGAATTGCGACTGGACGAGTCTGATGTGCAACAGGTTATTGTGCATGGCACCCAGTTGCAGCTCATCTCGCTTCTTTACATCCTTCAACCACATAGAAGACATTTGCACATGTGCAAATCGTGAGTTTGGTATTTATTTTGGATTTATATTTAAAACATTGGGAGAGTCATAAAATAGGTCATATTGAGGCTGAACAAAAAAATGTATTGGTGCTTGTTGCAGTTCGACAAAAGAACCCGTGTTTTACGGTCTCAACTCTGGAAGTTTGAACATTGATTAAATGATTTTATGCTGCTCTCGTATTCCTGCCCAGGGTATGCAAAGGAAAGCATTCGAGTGGATGGGCGCGGTAGATATTTCCAGAAATAATTTTATGGATGAATAGAATGTCGTCTTGGACGTGTTTAGTTGCCAGACTCGACTCGGGACGTTGAAGTGGGCAAGAAGATCAGAATAAAATAGAGACGCTGAAGGTTCAGAGGAGTGTAGAGAGGCTAGCCAAATGAGAAATCTTTTAGAGGGAAAATTGTGGTCCAGTTGGCAACTTTTGCTCCATAAGCAAACCGTCCGTCCCATGTCGTGCGTGTTGGCGAGGGTTTGAGCTGCCCCAGCCCTCTCGCGTTCCCTTCCTCATTTTGCAAACTGGCCCAGCTAGGTGGCTAGATGTCGTTCAAGACAGGTACCGACCGATACCATTTATACAAAGCTATCGAAATTTCCCGTGAATAATGAGAACCCAATCTTAATAGACCAGCGCCTTTTTCGATGGCGCTGGTCTGCCTGAAGCGCTTCTAACCTGCCGCTGGCAGTATCGCCTTTAGGAAGCCGTCTCTTCACGACTGGGATCTCCTGCTGTGCTCTCATGGTGACTCACTTCGCGAACATGTTGCACTTCCTCACACTTAAAGCGAACCTGGCACCGTCATAGTGGGATTTGAACTGAGATGCCCATGCGATAGAACAGACCGAGAAACCACTTGATCGAACTTTTATTTGCCCCAGAACTTACCGTTCGCTGGGAAAAAGGGAAAAATTCACTGCCCATGGAACCTCCTGCGAGGGTGGTCACGTGGTATGAGGAGACCTTGGGGAAGGTGCCGTAATACTCGAGCCTTGTTGCCCCGACACATATTTCTTGCTTGATCCTAAAACCTGCGTGCCAAACGTTCCTTTGGTAATGGCGACTATAGATGCATATAACTTTCTTCACTGACGAGTCTGAAACATGAAATGAGGTGGCTTAGTGGATAGCACCCTTGTCTTCTAAGCCACCGGTCCCGGGTTCAAGTCCCGGCGGAGCCTCTGAATAAGTCGATCTGATCCCCAAAATCCCTTCCAACAGGGTGAGAGTTGGCGAAGCCGTATGACCCTGGCAGTTGGTGCGTCGTTAAACCACAACAATTATAATTTATAAATGCTATTATACACGAAGAAAAATAGCAGAAATTGATAAGTGTCACTTTTGTCCCTAATAATATCCCCTTTTAGCTAAAATCGCATCATTTGTATTCGTATTGATTTGTGGTGCGAATCAAAGAGGTTAAATCTGACACAAGGCATAACCAGATCGTAGCCAAATTGACGTCACGCGGGTTTGAAGACTCTAAACAGAGCCAAATTCAATACAACGAAGTATTAGACTTATTAGGATTTTTATCTGCAAAAATCACGCCAGTTCCATTGTTTTCAATCGAGATTGACCCTAAAAAAGCACCAAGGTGCCACATTCCCTTTACTGCATACGCGGATCTGGGGGTCACGTGCCCCTCCCCTCCCAATTAAGACTGGACGTTCAGTGAAACGGCCTCGCCCCCTCCCTCTGAAAGGTCCTCAGCGATCGGTCCTCTTGCGATCGATCTCGACGTCGCCTGTTGGCTCTGGGCCGAACCCCCTCCGATGGGCTTGACGACGCGCCTATTTTGAGAGCCGCTGCGGCTGCGCCCGTGTCGCGCCGCCGTAGTCGGTCGCAAAGCCAACCGGGCACCTAGCGGGGCCCCGGGCAGCCTACACGCATGTAGTGTTGGGTGTATGAGTTCCGGGAAAACTACACGGATGCGGATTCAACTGTCGAGTAGTGGCGCCAGACATATGCTAAGGCGCCAGCGGGACTCGGTTCAGTAGATTCGAATTCCTGACCATGGTTCTGTGGTCCTAGATCCCTGAGTTGCATTCGTTGATTTGGTGTGAACATTTAAAGGGTTCAGTAAAATTATACCAAAATACTTCCTTTTTTCTGCGGATTTTTGTGACCATTATCTGTTTGCGTATTTGTTCCTTGCCCGTTCGTTTATATGCCCGGTGCATTTCTGTCGTATTCCGAACTCAATTTAGGATTGTTGTACTCCTTTGCTTTCCCTTGCCAGGCAGTGCACGACAAAGCAGTGTAGGCTAAACTAGTTCTAAATGGGGAAAACATATAGCACAACATTGTCCAAAATGTAATTGTTATGAAACCAGTCTCCTCAGTGTGGTGTAGTTTATCTTTTTGTTAAATATTGATATCATATAATGGCTAATGATCGGTTCTCGAAATTTACTTTAATTATTGTCATCGCATGGGCTATACCCGCCCCGAGAAGGGTCGATTTTCACGGAAAACCTCAATCACAAGAAATGCACATTTCCTCATCGAAAGCCAACCTCCTGTCATGACCTGTTGAATAATTTCCTCGAATAAATAAAAGTATTCGAAATGACAACCAATATGTAAAAGTGTGATAGTATGTGGCATATCTCTTGATGCGTACCATAAACCTTAGAACGTTGATTATACCGCCATTTTTGGGCTGCATAATCAGTCTACCTGCCCGGCCTTCTGCGGGCAGTCCCAGTTGTCAGGTTTTATTCGAGTAAAACATCTAGGAGCTGGACCCGGAAACATATAATGAATTGTCCATGTATAGCCGGTTTAAATGCCATTAAACAGTGAGAAATCAGGCGTGAAAGTGCCTGCCAAACACTGAACGATCTTCACTCTTCACAGTGACCTCCATGTTTAGCTGGCTCTGGGAGTGCGTTCAATTCGTTCCGGGGTGTCCTACCGGAGTTGACCAGGTGGCCAGAAGCTACTTTGCCATCTGTGACAGCGGCTCAAGGTCTCAGCCTTCTCGGCGTGTTGCACCGGACAATATTTGTCGGCCATCGATCGCTGTGTTTTTGGTGGCTATTCCCGGCGGCGTCCGGGCACGACAGGCCCGCCCCATCCATCCCAGACGGGGCATGTTTGGTCCGTGTTGCCTCAGAGATCCGTCACGACCGGTGAAAACATGCCAGGGCAATGCAAACAGCCTCCTCCATCGCTCATGAACCAGGGCCGACCATTTACTGTCTAAGAGGCGTCCGGTATCTAATTGTTTTCGAATGGAAGGTATTTACCGCTTTGTGTAGCGTTAAACACTGACGTTGTCACATTCGTGACTTGCCCTCGGGTCAGCACAGTCGCTACCAGAAGTAACCTTTGTCCATTTGTCATTAAGCTTGTGATTCTTTGTCTGGACTGTCCCCTCGAATCCGAATGTAAAAAACACTTAAGATTGTATATTCGGGCACAGCCCTTCATCAGAATCATGTAGGTAATGTCAAAAATTCTCAGTCATAGTGTAGCCAGACCTTGCACTGATAATTTTTGACATTACCTACTTGATTCTGATGAAGGACTGTGCCCGAATATACAATCTTAGTGTTTTTTACATTCGGATTTGAGGGGACAGGCCAGTCAACACCTTATCAACTTATGATCATGCTTCTCGCCGCAGCACTCCAAAACCTATCAACGTCTGTGATTATTTCTGTCGTATCCCCACCTGCGGCACCTGAAGCGGTCAGATTTGCGCCGGAGCGGCCGGTGGTGAGGTGACCCGCTGCAGCCAGGTGTCTGACCCCCCCTGCGATGTCCGTCTGGCGCGAGACACGGGTCACTCGGTACACTCGCCTGCTGTTTCCCTGGCAACCGCGTGTGCGGCGCTGACCCCACGCTGACCCCAGTGTCGCCATCAGATGTCTGACGACGCCGCGGACCTCCAGCGGCTCTGTTCGCGGGCTCAGATCGCGGCTGTTTGCAACTCGGTGTCGGGTTTGAGACGGCATGCTGCTGGTTCTGCCACAGTCACCGATGTCATCTCGTTCAAGTATCGATGCGGTATCACATTCCGCTGTTCTCAGTGGTTTTTAGTGAGAAAAATCGGTATATTCTTAGTGCACGCAACGACTTTATTGGGAGCTAAAATTAGCTCGGAATGACTACCTCATAGAATATAACTGTTTCTAATTAATTTGTGAACACAGACAATAGCAGTAATGTCGTCGTGGATCAGATACACGGGTTTGGAAGATGACGCGATCCTCGCTGTAATCCGTGTTGCACGTGCTGTGTTGTGTAAATGCTGCCGATCAGGCTAAGGCGCGGCCCTCACCGCAACATTTTTGCAATGTTCTTCAATGCCATGTCCTTGACGATCATTGGCTGTGGGCCGATGATTTTGTTCGTATTTGGAATAGCTCAAACGTACAAGCAATTATTTCGGTTTGGCTGATTGTTTTGCTATCGAAATAAAACGTACCAGCTGATAATCTGTAATGTTTTTAAGGGGACACGGGATTTCCTGGGTCGGGTCACGTGCACATTCGTCTGGTGTTGGTCGGGGGCCGGCTCAGCTCTGGGACGGGTCTGCGGCGCAGAAGCCCCGGGAGACCGCACTGTCCCGGGGCCCCGGGGGTCCGACACCGCTGGCTTCGGCTGCGGCAGCGCGCACACACGGTGTGCTTTGACCGGGTGCGGCAGGGCCGGTATCTTGGGTTGCAACAGCACTGGTGGGGCTCTCCCACGCTTGCTGGCCCAGTGGGTAAAACATTAAACTTAGAAACGAGAGACCCCGGCTCGAGTCCTGTCGGAGACGGAGTTTTCGTCCGCCTTTGACATCGTAAACCACCATTGTAAGCCCGTTTAAGCCACAGGCCTGAAAAGGTGCATTGGATGGTGACCGAAATGCCTACATTTTTGATGTGTGTGCGCTCATTGCTATACATGTGCTCCTTATAGCCTTTAACCCGGTTTGCCCCCCTTCTCACAAACCATCTGTTAGATCTGCAGCTCTGCCGCGGTCCACACGGGGCCGCGGCAGAATCACGGAAGTCTTCCGCTGGAGGCCGCTCCAGGTCTCTATGTATCCTGTGTGCCGTGCTGTTTTGGTGCAGAATCTCCTTTTTAACGATGACACTTCTAGAAAAAATAAAAAAAATAATTTTAAAAAATATTTTTTTTTCCTTGTTCCAAACTGCCGGAGAGGTCTACCATCAGCCCGTTGAGTGTTGTCTCCTCAGTATCTGAGGCGGGACCGCGCAGATGCGGCGCTACCGACCGCGCAGGTGAGGCGGTGCCGGCCGCACCGCGCCGCCGCCCTGGCGTGCGGCGGCCGACGTCTGGGTGTCGCGTGCCGCGCCGACAAGAGAGGCGGACCGCTGCTGACGGCAGGGTCACGTGTCGACTGTGTGACGCCGCTGTTTTCCGGCGGAGCCCGGCTCGGGTGCACTGTCCCGGCCGGACTGCAATGGGCTCCAGTTCTGTTCAGAGCTGATGTTCGAGGTGATCCAGGGCAAATAATGCTCTGGTCGCCAGCAACACGGTTTGGTCGTGCCCGTGAGACTAATTCCAGTACTGTTCACGCACATTGACGGCGTGAAAATAATTGCTATCAGTCCTTTTACGGCCAGTGTTTTTATGTGACTTGGCGTGTGTTTGACAAGTCGGAGACTGTCGTCGGCCAACACCATGACACTGGCCTTCAGCGCCCTTCCCTCACGTGCAGCTGCTCCTCTCGGCGCCCCGTCCTCCGTACCGTGCAGGTACCCGCAGATCCTCAGTGGACCGTTTGTCTCTGCCGCGGGAGTGAGCTGTGGGGCCACCGTGTCCGGTCCGGCGGCGCCCCGGTTCTAACGCTGCTGCTGGGCGGCCCACCTGCGGCCGCGGCGGTGGCCCGGCTGACCGGCAGGCACGTCCGCCGCGCGATTGAGCTGTGCGCCGGCTGCGCTGATTGTTTTTCACCCGGCGCGCTGATCGATGGCGCGCCGCTCGGGCCTGTTTTGCCGGCGTAATGCATGCTAAACGGCGTCGGCGGCGGCCGCCAGTCGGCGATTGGCCGTCATTTGTTCGGCATGTGCGGCCTGCTCGGAGCGGGCCGTCAAAACAGCGGCGGTGGGCTGATGCCGGCCACTCCAGGCGCCGGCGACGCCGCCAGCCGCTGGTAACCGCCGATCAAACCGCCCACCGGGCCAGCTCGCTGTGGTCAGGTCGAGTGGCCTGGTGTGTGTGGTGTTCCGGCTGTACCGGTGTCACCACCCGTCCAGGTACCGTCCACAGACGATGCTGACCGGTCAGGGGCGGGGGTCGACCTGACTGACTTGCACGCTGGGCATGCGGATGTCATTATTGGCCGGGCTCCTGTGATCTGTGCACTGTGGTGATTAAAATGTTTCCGGCGTGCTGCTCCGAGAATCTTGTTTCGTCGGAAATGTTTGTTCTTACGTGCCCTGACAACTTTGCGGAAGTCAGCTGGAGCTTTCTCTCATACGCCTGGTTATCCTCTGCATGGATTAAGACTGTTGGTTATAAGTGAATAGTCCGTTTGGTAAAAGCGAATTAAATGGTGTGTCTGTGCGGTGATTGGGTCCTGTGCCAAACCCGCCCAGATCAGGGTCTCAGGCCGAGGTATTCTTCACCCTGCTCATGGTAGATTTCTTAGTGCGAGGCGTCTCTAAAAAAGAGGACATCGCTCAGGCATTGCAACAATGAATTATCACGACTGAGTCCTCCTGATTACTTAACTGTAGCAGTTTGTGCGGCGCTCCGTACCCGAGCCGTTTACGTTGTTACCTGTCTCCGGACGGGCCCCTCTCGCGGTTATCTAACAGCGACGCTCCAGCACAGCCACCAAGCTGTTCATCAGCTGAACGGGCCGCTGCAACTGGCATCAGTTGTAGCTCATCATTGTCCCGCGGTTTTTGGCCGGTAAATAATGAGCGACGGAGGTGTCAACGGTCAGTTCTGAAAACGAAAAGAGATGGGAGAAATCGTCTCACCCTCCGTTCAAACTATCAACACTACCCGCGCCGAGACAGCAGGCAGCAGCCGGAGCAGTATCCAGCTCAGCTAGCTAGACTGGAAGGCCAGGAGAGGGATGTCGGCGGCACGTGATGCTGTGGGGAGACGGTCTGGCGATGGATTGGCATCTCTGTTGCATGGCAGGCGATGAGTGCGCCGCGCCGCCGGCCCGCGGCCTCCTGCTGACAGTCGCTCGTTTCTCTCTGCCGCGCCGCCGCCGCACGCTTATTAATCAGCCGGTGTGTGATGAATGCGCCGGCCGGCGGGCTACGCGAGCCGCTGCTGCCGGCAGAGACGGACGTCAACACGGCGCTGGCGGGGCAGACTGGTGATCAACACGGCGCTGGCGGGGCAGACTGGTGATCAACACGGGACAGACTGGTGATCAACACGGGGTAGACTGGTGATCAACACGGGGCTGGCGGGGCAGACTGGTGATCAACACGGGGCTGGCGGGGCAGACTGGTGATCAACACGGCGCTGGCGGGGCAGACTGGTGATCAACACGGGGCAGACTGGTGATCAACACGGGGCAAACTGGTGATCAACACGGCGCTGGTGAGGTAGACTGGTGATCAACACGGGGCTGGCGGGGCAGACTGATGATCAACACGGGGCTGGATGGGCAGACTGGTGATCAACACGGGGCTGGCGAGGCAGACTGGTGATCAACACGGCGCTGGCGGGGCAGACTGGTGATCAACACGGGGCAGACTGGTGATCAACACGGGGCAAACTGGTGATCAACACGGGGCTGAGGTAGACTGGTGATCAACACGGGGCTGGCGGGGCAGACTGATGATCAACACGGGGCTGGATGGGCAGACTGGTGATCAACACGGGGCTGGCGGGGCAGACTGGTGATCAACACGGGACAGACTGGTGATCAACACGAGGCTGGCGGGGCAGACTGGTGATCAACACGGGGCGCTGGTGACAAAAGGATGCAGACTGGTGATCAACACGGGGCTGGTGAGGTAGACTGGTGATCAACACGGGGCTGGCGGGGCAGACTGGTGATCAACACGGGACAGACTGGTGATCAACACGGCGCTGGCGGGTCAGACTGGTGATCAACACGGGTCAGACTGGTGATCAAAACGGGGCTGTCAGACTGGTGATCAACACGGGGCTGGCGGGGCAGACTGGTGATCAACACGGGACAGACTGGTGATCAACACGGGGCTGGTGAGGCAGACTGGTGATCAACACGGGGCAGACTGGTGATCAACCGGGGTAGACTGGTGATCAACACGAGGCTGTCGGGGCAGACTGGTGATCAACACGGGGCTGGTGAGGTAGACTGGTGATCAACACGGCGCTGGCGGGGTAGACTGGTGATCAACACGGGGCTGACGGGGCAGACTGGTGATCAACACGGGGCTGGCGGGGCAGACTGGTGATCAACACGGGACAGACTGGTGATCAACACGGCGCTGGTGGGTCAGACTGGTGATCAACACGGGTCAGACTGGTGATCAACACGGGACAGACTGGTGATCAACACGGGGCTGGTGAGGCAGACTGGTGATCAACACGGCGCTGGTGAGGTAGACTGGTGATCAACACGAGGCTGTCGGGGTAGACTGGTGATCAACACGGGGCTGGTGGGGCAGACTGGTGATCAACACGGGGCTGGTGGGGCAGACTGGTGATCAACACGGGGCTGGCGGGCTAGACTGGTGATCAACACGGCGCTGGCGGGGCAGACTGGTGATCAACACGGGGCTGGTGAGGCAGACTGGTGATCAACACGGCGCTGGTGAGGTAGACTGGTGATCAACACGGGGCTGGCGGGCTAGACTGGTGATCAACACGGGGCTGGTGAGGCAGACTGGTGATCAACACGGCGCTGGTGAGGTAGACTGGTGATCAACACGGGGCAGACTGGCGATCAACACGGGGCTGCAGACTGGTGATCAACACGGCGCTGGCGGGTCAGACTGGTGATCAACACGGGGCTGGCGGGGCAGACTGGTGATCAACACGGGGCTGGCGGGAACTGGTATAAACAGGGTGGCGGGGCAGACTGGTGATCAACACGGGGCTGGCGGGGCAGACTGGTGATCAACACGGGGCTGGCGGGTCAGACTGGTGATCAACACGGCGCTGGCGGGGCAGACTGGTGATCAACACGGGGCTGGTGAGGCAGACTGGTGATCAACACGGCGCTGGTGAGGTAGACTGGTGATCAACACGGGGCTGGCGGGCTAGACTGGTGATCAACACGGGGCTGGCGGGGCAGACTGGTGATCAACACGGTGCTGGCGGGGCAGACTGGTGATCAACACGGGGCCAGGCAGACTGGTGATCAACACGGCGCTGGCGGGGCAGACTGGTGATCAACACGGGGCTGGCGGGGCAGACTGGTGATCAACACGGGGCTGGTGAGGTAGACTGGTGATCAACACGGGGCTGGCGGGTCAGACTGGTGATCAACACGGCGCTGGCGGGGCAGACTGGTGATCAACACGGGGCTGGTGAGGCAGACTGGTGATCAACACGGCGCTGGTGAGGCAGACTGGTGATCAACACGGGGCTGGCGGGTAGACTGGTGATCAACACGGGGCTGGTGAGGCAGACTGGTGATCAACACGGCGCTGGTGAGGTAGACTGGTGATCAACACGGGGCTGGTGAGGCAGACTGGTGATCAACACGGCGCTGGTGAGGTAGACTGGTGATCAACACGAGGCTGTCGGGGCAGACCTGGTGGCTCATTACACGGGGCTGGTGAGGTAGACTAGGTGATCTACATGGTCAGGTACCAGTACTGGTGATCAACACGGCGCTGGCCTGAAAAGGTTTAAGACTAGCATAAGTCGGAACAGGGGCTGTTGAGGTTGAAACTGATGATCACACACGGGGCTCACCGAGTTCTGTAAAACATGGTGATCAACGACGGCGCTGGCGGGGCAGACTGAGCCATGACCTCAACACTGGGGTCATGGGAAATGGTTTTGACTGGATGACTCAGACACGGAGCTGGTGATAGAGCGTTGATTTTAGCTGCATTACACGGGGCTTGACTTTGTGGTTTTAATGACTGGGGATCTTATAACTACTTGGCGCTGGCGTGCAGGTCTGGTCAAATCCTTTATTTCACCTGGCAAGGGGCAAACTGGTGATCATTCGACTGGGGTGCTGTCGATTAGGAAGCAACTGGTTTGATCTATTTTTACATAGTCAGATGTATGGCTGAAAACTTTCAGGTCATGTTATCACTATGACGGCATGGTGGGGTACCTCTGGCGGCTCTGAAATGTGACCCGACAAAAATGGGTTCGACAAGACGATGGAAGCGTGGTATGGAGCTGTCCAGACACCTTTCCACACTACCGTGCACTGGGCTCGAGACTGGCGATGGAGATGATCTGGTTCGGTAGACAGGTCAACACGGGGCTAGATTTACACCCGTTTGATATGCGACGCCGGTGAGAGATGGCGAGGAAAATGGAAAGTTGGAATTTTGATCTTTGGAAATGATCAGGGACGTTATTAGGCTCTTTTAAGTTCATGCCATTATTTAGACTTATGAAAATTGAAAACGGAGCGAGCGGGGTATGTACAAATATATATATATATATATATAGATATTTATATACGGAGCGGATAGGGTAGTATATATATATATATATATATAGCTAGGAGACGATAAATACGGTATATAGGGTAGACGTATATACACCATGGCAATTGTGTTTGTTTGCTTCTAGCTTCTAACTGGGCTGTTAGAATAGTTTTTGAGGGCATCATTAAAATTAGAATCAATAGAAGTGTTGCCACTTGACGTGGTCTGATTACCAATCTGAGATAACCTGGGCGTAAACATTTAGGGAACAGTTCTGGAGAGAATCAGGGATAAGCTGCGCTAAGTTGGAAACAGAGCTGTTACTCGAACAGGGGAAAACGCCTTTTTGCGTGCCAATTTGGTTAATTTGTATTGCAACATTACTGATTGAGATGTAACTTTAATTCAGAGACCTAGCTGTAGTATATTTATGTACTATACCGACAGCTCGGCGCAGTCCCTCTCCTGGTTAGTACGTACAAACATGCGTCCTGCTGAGGCGAGAGTGGCGGGATGAGCTCATTAGCGCCGCCAGTCGCTACTCGGCCTGTCCGGCTCTCTGAGCCCGGCTGGTGGTGGGACGGGTTCAAGTGCGAGTTACCACACGGCCGGCCGTAAGACGCGTCGAACATACCGCGGTGACAGCTCGGGGACGCCAGGAGGCCGCCCTGGTGGAATCTTACCACGGCCAGGGGCGTATCCAGGAGGGGTGCGGGTGTGCAACCCGGTCATGACCTTCCTGAGGACCAGTCTTACCCACTTTTCGTCGATTTTGAGCGATTTCTGCAATAGCACTACTTTTCTCAATTTTACCTGGGCCGCCCCCCAAGAGGTTTCTTTTAGATCTTCCTATTTCCTCTGAGCGGTACCAGGACTGGCCAGCGAGCTACCGACTTATCTGAGGAGAGCAAATCTAGGGGTCCAGAGCACCTTGTTTGATACGCGCCAGAGCCAGCGATGTCCTTGTTGGCCGTCTCGAGTCTGGATTGTGGCCGGGTGTGTACGTGCGTGCGCGCGCGTGTTCCAGTCGGTTGATACCTCGTCTCCGGCAGCTCCGTTACGTCGCGGCCAGGGCCCGACCGGGCCGGGGCTGTCAGCAGGTGCGAGTCCGGCCGGGGCTGTCAGCAGGTACGAGTCCGGCCGGGGCTGTCAGCAGGTGCGGGTCCGGCCGGGACTGTCATCAGGTGCGAGTCCGGCCGGGACTGTCATCAGGTACGAGTCCGGCCGGGACTGTCATCGAGTGCTGGCCGGTGCTGTCATCAGGTGCGAGTCCGGCCGGGACTGTCATCAGGTTCGCCTGCGGCCGGGACTTGTCAGCAGGTGCGAGTCCGGGGCCGGTGCTGTCATCAGGTGCGAGTCCGGCCGGTGCCGTCATCAGGTGCGAGTCCGGCCGGGACTTGTCATCAGGTGCGAGTCCGGGGCCGGTGCTGTCAGCAGGTGCGAGTCCGGCCGGGACTGTCATCAGTGCGAGTCCGGCCGGGACTGTCAGCAGGTGCGAGTCCGGGGCCGGGACTGTCATCAGGTGCGAGTCCGGCCGGAGCCCGCCCGGGGCACCTGCTGACAGTCCCTGGAGGTGCGAGTCCGGCTGAGGCGCGCCGCGGTTACCTGACGTCCCGCAGGAGACGGCGACACTCCGCACACGCAGCTCACGCACCAGGTGCCGGCACGCACGGGCGTATCGTATCACGATGAAGAAACACCTCGTATTTCTATGCTCCGGCTCAAGAAGAAACAATACCAAACTGGTCACGGAACTGCGGCATGGCTTTACGTTCAGGCTCAACGGCGGATTCAGGTTTTGGCGGGGAAAGAATCACCACAGCGACCTATTCTTGCGCACAGGACATGGCAGTTACAAGTGTTGCTGTGCATCGGTACAGATCCGTTCAGTGACAGGTACGGAGAGCAGACAAGCCTGCAGGCTGTCAGCTTCAGCTTCAACCGCCGCGCACACTCGCAGCCAGTCAAAAATGACACCCACGCCGGTGCGTTCCCATATAAGTCACACAGATGTGACGTCACAGCGGGTCTATATGGAAGTACGTGGAACCCCACGGTCTGTAACACCTGTGCAGTGACGTGGAAGTGCCCCGCTCTTACAATGTGAGAGCTGCATACAGTCATTGGAAGTGAGCAGGGCGGCTGTGATGATCTCGCCTCCTGACGGGAGGCCGGCGAGTTGAAGCGTCTCTGGTTTCTCTGGGAAGCCGCTGGGCGGCGCGAACATAGCGGGCTGAAAACCTGGGACGAATGGCCCGAGCACCAAAGATCCTTCTGAGGATGTTCATGTGACCATGGGACTATAGGGACAGCCGACGCCGCTTGGTACCAGTACTGGATGATGCTGGTGAGGAAGACAATATTAGTCTCAATCTTTTGTTGCAAGCATTTTGGAGAGCAGAAGGGGGGTGTGGTTTGCCCCAGCCCCTTTGATTTGGTCAGGGCCATTTGGTTTCTTACAAAGATAGAGGTCCGAAACGCACGGTGAATTACAATGGTGTTATGAGGAATGTATGATTTCGCAAAGGGAGAGGCGAAACATCGAGGGGGTGGCATCATATCAATCGGGGTCCACATTTGGGACATTAAGAAGGGCGCCCTTCGGATGCTTATTTTGGCTTCTCGGGAAGCAACGGGTCCAATTTTACTAGTTTAGTGGACAGGCATTGGGGCGGGAGTCGGCGACCGTCCGACAATATAAGATGCCAAAAATAGGGCGGCTCTGCCTGAACCATCTTCGAAAGTCAACATTGAGTGAAATGAAACGTGCCTGTAGTGGTATCTCGAGACGCTCTGCCGAACTACCACTTCAGCTTAAAGGAAATGTGGCACCTTTATAACGTGATTTTAACTGAGATAGCCAAGTTATAAAGCATGCCGGAAAACTCGGTACTCCATATATCATTTGTCTTGAAACTCAAAATTTCCGCAGAGAAAAGCTAAAAACCTGCCTGAAATGTACTCCTCATGTACCTAAGTGTTGGTGTGACGACATATGCTGACGTCACGGTGAGTATCAGCCAATCGAAGCCCTTGAAGCGTATTGAATATGGTAGTGGTTGCCAGATCATGACATCATGCGCAGGCAGATAATTATTTTCTCCCCGGAGGTGTGTTTTAAAAATAAAAATATTGAGCTTATTGTACATCTTTCAGAGAAATCATGAACGATTCCATGATTTTCAGCCAAAAGTACCCCTCATAACACTAAATTTCAGGATTCGACCAAGGTGCCACATTCCCTTTAAACCCTTTATTAAAGCGGAAAGCTCCATTTAACGAAGGTGCATCAATGGGCGGCTCGGAACCGCTGAGGTGGAGCGCCTATTATGACTGGCGCACTCGCAACATTGGATCATGTTTGGTGCACACGGTCGTTTCTCTTTGTCGTGGAGGTACCAGGCCTCAGACTCAGCTCCGCTGATGGGAATATCATGTCAGTTGTGCTAACCGTACCTGCGGTTGTAGGTTCCGTTGTGGAATGCCTTACGCCGGTGAGCTATTTTTACTGTGGATTTTTCCTCTGCATGGTACCACGACGCAAAACGTGACTTTACTGCTCCACTTTTACCATTGGTATGTTTCGCAATCGTCATCGTTACCATTGTTGTATTCCGCCTGTTTTTGTTGGAGGATAAAGTGCCAAGGCAGTTTTTCCAGATCATCACGCAATATTTGCCCTGGCGCTGAATGCATACTTGTGAGCCATGTCGCTGCCGCAAACCTCGACTGGGATTCACAAGGACCTGACTGGAGGAAATACTATCGGGAAGATGACTCTGCTTTCCAAGAAACCAATGCTGTGCGCAGTTTCTTCAATGTACTTGGCTGCTTACTGTCTTGTTACGATTGGGTATTATTTATTCATTGCCAGATGGTTTCTTTTATCGCAGTGTTTAGTCTGGACTCTCACGTTACTTAGAAATGCAAAAAAGCGACGAAACCTGTCGTGAGTTTTGAACTGCGGTTAAGCTTCTGTCGGTGTGCTGGACGTTGCAATGTCACATCACCTGGAAGCTTTCAGAGAAAGCTGTCATGGACGTCCTACACTTTCGACTAAATCAACATCTGACACTCAATTAATCCAGCTAAGCCGCTTAAGCCTGTATTGAAGCCTGCTTTTCCAGAAACGTGTCAAAAGAGGGAGAGGCTCTTGCGACTCCTGAAGAGATAATGGCTTACGATGGCGTACATGCGCTGGCGCATTCCATCCAATGCAAGTCGTATATTTGTGTTGCGGTCTGGCCTGTCACGCGACATCGAGGGGCGGCCGAGTACGGACGGGGCCCGAGCCTCCAGCCTGCTGTACCGAGCACGGACGGGGCCCGAGCCTCCAGCCTGCTGTACCGAGCACGGACGGGACCCGAGCTTCTAGCCTGCTGTACCGAGTACGGACGGGGCCCGAGCCTCCAGCCTGCTGTACCGAGCACGGACGGGGCCCGCCAGCCTGCTCTACCGAGCACGGACGGGGCCGAGCCTCAGCCTGCTGCACCAGTACGGACGGGGCCCGCGCCTCCAGCCTGCTCTACCGGTACGAACGGCCCGAGCCTCCAGCCTGCTGTACCGAGTACGAACGGGCCCCGAGCCTCTAGCCTGCTGTACCGAGTACGGATGGGACCCGAGCTTCTAGCCTGCTGTACCGAGTACGGACGGGCCCCGAGCCTCCAGCCTGCTGTACCGAGTACGGACGGGCCCCGAGCCTCTAGCCTGCTGTACCGAGTACGGACGGGGCCCGAGCCTCCAGCCTGCTGTACCGAGTACGGACGGGACCCGAGCCTCCAGCCTGCTGTACCGAGCACGGACGGGGCCCGAGCCTCCAGCCTGCTGTACCGAGCACGGACGGGGCCCGAGCCTCCAGCCTGCTGTACCGAGTACGGACGGGGCCCGAGCCTCCAGCCTGTTGTACCGAGAACGGACGGGGCCCGAGCACCTCCAGCCTGCTGTACCGAGAACGGACGGGGCCCGAGCACCTCCAGCCTGCTGTAGGGGCCTCCGGCCGCTCCGCCCCCAACCATTGTCACCAAACTGGCATCGCGTGACCGAGGGGCCAGTGCGCGCGGAAGCCCGCGGGCCACCGCAGAACACTGCTGCCACTGAACGGCGCGGCGATGGTGTGGGGTCAGATGTACGGGTATCGGGTGGGATAGATTGGGCGGGACTGCTGGATGCTGTTGCGTTTGGTGGCTGACACCGCCGCTCGGGGGCCTGGGCGGTGCCGGCGTGCCCTGGCCAGGCGCAGGTCCGTCAGGGAAGCCGCTGCCATAGCTCGTGCAGCGGTGCCCCGTCACCGGCTTCCGACAGCTGCGGCGGCGCGATGTCGCACCTGTGGGCGGAACACGCCAGCCACGTGTTGGGTGTTGTCCTTCCCTAGTGGGCTCACTGTGGCCAGCACGCAAGCGGTGCTGGTTCACTTCCGAGTGGGGCCCTCTCCGTTGTTTGAAGCACGCAGAAAAGTCGCATGTCCAGGCACGGGAATTATTTCGCATCGAACACGGCATGTGTTCGTCGACCTTGTGAAGTCCTCGCGTCATCCGCGTGCTAAAACCACGCTGCAAAGAAACTTACTTTTGCAGGTGTTAAATGCATCTTCCGTGTTTGGAATGCGTCTAAGCTAAAAAATTACCAGGACTTCCGTATGCTGTCCAGTGTTTTCGAGGCGCTATGCTCTGTCGGTGGGTGGGCGTCGCAGCGTGGCCCGGCGTTCTCTGTCGTGTGCTGCCGTGCCCTGTCTCGCGTGTATCGGGCTCCAGCCGGGGCCGAGGTGGCCGTGTTGTGCTGTGACGGCAGCCGGCGCAGCCCCGCTACCCCCGGCAACAGGCCAGGTGGCAGGGCACGCGCCGGGGGTTCTGCCACCACGACGCCGACGGCGACCTCTTTCTTCAACCACCTCCGCCGCCGCTAGGACAGTTTCAAGCGTTCCGAATGGACTGGTGGAACATCTGAACGAATTCCTCGTGATGACCGGGTAGGTATGTCAGCATCAGTGGCCCTGCCTAGACGGTTGTTGACTGGAAGTGATGCTGTCACTGCCGATTCAGCTGCGGCCGACTCTATGGACATGACCTCAGCCGCCCCCCCTGGGCTGAGAGAAAGGGTGGTCACCACATGGCTCATTGAGTGTGTCTGGTTACCTGTGGCTTGTTCCAGCTTAGACTCATATTTCCACATTGTCTTTTTGTTATGCTGGTGTATTCAAGTACAGGAAGCCTGTTCCCGCCAGGGATGCGATGCAGCCAAGCGGCTGAAAGCGCCCTAAAACACCTAAATACAGATGTCTGTTCCCGTCAATGGACTGGTTTGGTTTGTCTGCTATACTGTATGATAGTACTCAGAGAAATGTTCTCGACTTTACCGTATGCAAAGATTTAAAAAACCTATATATTAGTTAATGCCCCTCTTACCTTTTTTTCTTATAATTAACATTCGGAAGAAGTGTTTGTTTCACAGATTATTTTTTGTGCTGTTTACTTATGCGAATCCAAACCGTGTGGATTTATGTAAGCAATTTCTGAGTTAATCGCACAAAAGTGAACCAACATATCATGCACCCTCTCGATCGCAGTTGCGGTGTTCTTGAACTGAATGGGTACACCTGGGGTGACGGCAGCCTCAAAGCCTTCCATCCTCCCGGTCACAGATGCTGGTTGCCCAGACGCGCTTAACCCTGCGATCGGGATGAATCCACGGGCCCGAACTCTCCTCTCCCCCGGAGCCCCCAGCTGAGCTGCGTTTGAACGCCCTGTGAACTGGGTCGACCTCCTCTGAAAAGCTCGGCGGGGTGGCGGGGCGGCCGAGCTGCGCGCTCTAGCTCTGTCAAAGGCGCCACTCAGATGTAGCCGAGTGAAGACACAGCCATCGGCGGCTTCTTTACGACTGGGGAACACTCGTCCGGACTATGGCCGCCCCGCCTGTGTCGAGAGACTTATGTAGCTTCACGGCTGGTTTGTTTGGCGGTGAGGGCAGCAAGCCTGCGTCTTGTGTCGTTTGGGAAGCTGTCTTTATCGGCCAGCAGCATCCGAACTCAGCGGTGTCCTCAACACGTCCTTACAGCCCCCCCTCCCCTCTGAACGCGTGTTGGGTGCTTAAGGCGAAAGTTAGCCTGAGTTGGAACTGTAAGCCCGGCGTTCGTTGTCTGTCGGAGAGCTGGCTGTCCGCTGTTCTGCGGTACCCTGACACTGACTCTGACCCGGATGGTGACCTTGCTCTGACCTGGGGTACTAATGGTGCGGGGATGCGCAGCTCAACGGTGCAGTGTCACAGCTCCCGGTCTCAAGTCCTTACAGTTTTCTAGATATGTAAAATCTGGTTCGACTAAATCACTGCCAGCACGGTGAGAGCTGGCGGTGCGATATTCCTGTGGCAGTTGGTGCGTTGTTGCACCTCGGAAATTTTTGTGACGTGCTCTATGGTCCGCTCCAATCCCATCATATTCTAGGAGTAAAGCCATAGTCCTGATTTTCGACCTGTGTTGCACAGTCACAGCGTGCATAGTGTTCTGCCCTGATCCCTATGTCATCCTCGACACGGACCGAGGGGTGCCCCGACCCTTACCGCTAGTGCCCCGACCTGATCAGTGTGTATTTCGGAACCCCTGTATGTGGTGCCCGACCCTTACCGCGGAACGCCCTTATCCCGACCAGTGTGGGATGAGGTATGTGGTTACCCGACCCTGACCCTTGTGAAGTGTTCCGACCCTGATCCATGTGTAGTGCCAACCCCGTGTGTCGATTTGACGCGGGACGCCCTGACCCTGACCCGTGTGTAGTGTCCCAACCCTGACCCGTGTGTAGTGTCCCTACCCTGACACTGACCCGTGTGTAGTGTCCCCCCCCCCCGTGTGTAGTGTCCCGACCCTGACCCTTGTGTCGTGTCCCTACCTTGATCCGTGTGTAGTGTCCCAACCCTGAACTGTATCCGGTCACCCGACCCTCAACAGGTGTCGCCGTTATTCGGAGGTGTGTAGTGACCGTACTCTGTATACGGTGCCTGACCCTGGCTGGTGTAGTGTCCCGGCAGCGCCAGGTATTGCCGTTATTCGGAGGTGTGTAGTGGCTGTACTCTGTACGCGGTGCCTGACCCGGGCTGGTGTAGTGTCCAGATTCAGACCTGTGCGTGTCGGCCCGGCAGGATGTGCTGGAGTCGTCAGCGCTGAAGCTGACCTCGCGGGAGCGCCGCTTCATCAAGTTCGCCTCGGTGGAGCACAAGGGCCAGCTGTACATGACCACCCAGGACTTCATCGAGAGCATCACAGAGGCGGAGCCCCGACGTAAGGCGCGCCGCCGGGGCGGGACAGTGGTCAGGGTCTGGAGCCCTGAAATCAGTGTTCTTTCCCAGTTGGTTATCTGCATTTGGGGGAGAGATGGGTGGATGTGCGTTTATGATCTCTATCCAACTGATTCCTCGTGATTGGTAGCGCTCTGAAGGCGCTTAGAATTCCGTGGTACACATTGCAGTTTGCTGGACCTGCCAGAAGGCAGTGGCTATTTTATGCAGCTTTTGGGGTGGATCGGTCGATGTAGAGTTTGAAACGTCTAAAAAAGTTATATTTGTGCAGTATTTCATTTTTGTAACCGAGGTTTGTTAGTGCTGTGAAGCTCAGCATTTTGCGAGAAAATGCAATCTGGCTGCGTTGGCAATGAGATCAATCAGAATAAGGACGTTTGTTAAGATTTTTGGCCTCTCCTCGAATCGGAAATGAAGAACACTGAAGATTATATATTCGGGCAGCCCTTCAAGAATCGTGGAGTAAATATCAATAATTCTCAGTCAGTATAGCCAGACCTCGAAATTGATGGCATACTAGGACTGAATATTGATATTTACTCACGATTGAGAGGCGTGAATATCTTCAGTGTTCTTTTTGATCGAGGGAGAACATCTTAACAACATATATGCTCGCCGCAGCACTTCAAAACTAAACATAGAATAAGGACGTTATGAATGATTGGTAAACAGGACATCAACTATCCAAGACGGAACAATACGTTTAGTGAAAGCCGTTAGTTTGTCGCAAGCACCACATTGATCGTGTCTTTTGTTTAATCTCAAAATCGTGCCCGCGAATGCGAAACATCCTGTGCTAAAAATTGTGAGGCTCCAGGAAAGCCGCTCCATAATCATTCAAATTAATCTATTGAATTGGAAAAACATCGGCATTCCCGGCTTGTGATCGGCATCCAGATAAAGGTATCGAGGTCATTAATCTGTTGAGCGGCGGCTGGTAAGGCTGGCCGCCACTGTCCGGCTGTCCGGCTGTCCGGCTGCGACTCTGCCGGAGGCCGCTGACGTGAGGTGACATGTAGTGTGGCACGTGCTGCGGCCAGCACCAAACACGGCTGTGCCAGCTCCGGCGCCGCCGAACATGTCTGGCCCCACACACCCCTGTCTGCCCACCGGCTATTATTGGCGTCGGCTTTATGTCGCTGTATTTATGACATATTTTTACGGGCTTTGGTTAATGGAGTGTTGTGTCATCACTGTGTTATTTTCCGCCATGCTTTTGGTGTGGGGACTGTTTTGAAGGCTCTCTTTGACTGTTCGGCACGCAGCCAGTTTTTCCTACACCAGCTGTCGACAAAATTGAACCTTCTCACCGGAAATTTTACCATACGGGGTGGAGTCAGAGCCCCTGGTGGCGGTGCTGGGGGAACTGATTTATTGTTTTCTCGGATCATCACTTTGGTACTGCGCAGTGGTAAATTTGAGGCAGTAATGCTAGGTGGTCTCAGTAGCGCTTTGCTATGGTGTATTCTTTTTGATTAAAGGGAATGTGGCACCTTCATAACATGATTTTAACTGAGATAGCCAAGTTGTAAAGCAACTCGGAAAACCCGGTACTCAATATATCACTTGTCTTGGAACTCGAGATTTCCGTAGAAAAAAGCTAAAACCTCCCTGCAATCTACCCGTCATGTACCCCTAGCAGCAGGCCACAGTTGTCATGGCTGCTGGTGTGACGACATATGCTGACGTCACGATGAGCATCAGCCAATCGAAGCCCTTGAAGCATTTCAAGTATGGTAGTGGTTGCCAGATCATGACATCATCCACAGGCAGATATTTTTTATTTTCCTAGAGGAGTATTTTTAAAAACAAAATATTGAGCTTATTGAACATTTTTCAGAGAAATCATGAGTGGTTTGATTATTTTTAGCTAAAAGTACGCCTAACTGCACTTAAATTCCAGGATTCGACCAAGGTGCCACATTCCCTTTAATTACACGTCTGGTTTTTGTTTAAATCTTCATCACAATCAAGTGTCTGTGTTACTTCAGAAAGTGGGGCTTCATGTTCTTGCGAATTGACAGCAAGTTTTTATCATAGCCCCGCATTTGAGCAATAAATCACCCGTGTAATGAGGACATATCCTGGCCCGTACGTTTTTAGCCTTTTCTTCTGCTTTCTTTTCTTCTGTATAATCAAGAAGCTGGCGTCTATGTAACGGGAGCGAGGCTTAGCATTGTCCTGGGGTAACTATGGTGACGAGTATTTATGTGTCGACAGCGTGGCTGAAGTATCGTGTCTTGGAGTAACCATGGTAACTGATTTTTGTGTCGACAATGTGTTTAAGCGGCGTGTCCGGGGTAACCATGGTAACCAGTGTTTGTATCGGCAGCGTGGCTGAAGCGGCATTTCTTGGGGTACCTAACCATGGTAACTGGTTTTGTGTCGACAGCGTTGTTGCAGCGGCTTTTACTGGGGTTACCATGGTAACTGGTTTTTGTGCCGACAGTGCAGCTAGAGCGGTGTGTCCTGGGGTAACCATGGTAACTGGTTTTTGTGTGGACAACGTGGCTGAAGTGGCTTGTCCTGGGATACCCATGGTCAGACATGTTGATGTCTCAATATGTTTTTTACTCGACTCAACTCTGACACTCGGCTAAGTGGCGGGCTCTGATTCTAACTCAAGTTATTATGTTGAGTCGACTCTGATTCAACCCGAATCCAGAAGTGGGTCAACCCTGACTTAATGATTGCGTTAGAGTCGACTTGGACTCAGCACCGACAACAAAGTATGCTTGCAGTAAATATATATTTCTTTGATTGCACGCAAATTGCAGTGTAGGGGGTATGCAGCATGCGAGTATGCATATGTTAACAATTTTTAACCGAAATTGTGAGTCAGATACTTATATCTGCACTTGAAAAACTTTCTTCGATTCTCGTATGCGGTAACTGATGCATGTGGAGTGATAATGATCTTATTATTTGGTTCACTGAAGTCTCATTTAACTCAGTGGTAGAGCTTTGTTTCGCCCTAGGCCTCATCTTGTCATTTTCACAATTCAAGTCTGACGTCCCTGACAAACCTACCACCCGTATATTGTATCTGTAGAGCTTAGGAAGCTAACAATCATTTTGCCAGTTTATGATTTAGGTTTTCGCTCGCTCATACTGCAGGTTTAAAACATCTATAAAGCTGTTAAGGACCATGCCACAAAGTGCTTAGCTGTTGCAGAAAGGTAAAGAGCATCATTGTTGGTAGTTTGTTATTAAGGTCAAATTGGTCTCCCATCCAGATTAATTCCAAGGTTACCTGAAACAGGTCCAGTCCGGTATGTACCAATCATGTTTTTCCTTTGGGACTATGGCTGTAAGATACGGTGATCAGATGCACTTTATGGCTGTCTGTTCATGGTTTGTGTGCTTGCAATAAGGATTATCAATTAAGGGCCAGAAAACCAGGTTTAGAGAGACACCCAATCCTACATGCCCACAAAATCCAAGATAATACACCAAATACACCAGCCGACGAGAAGTTCCGGGTTCCTTGTTTACTGCAGTAAAGCAGCTGGAAAATTTGTAAGAGCCTCGCATTATTTTTCACAATGGCTATTGTTAAAAAACGTGTCTGGAATAGGGGGTGATTTTGGTCACGATTCACTACACCGAAGAAATGCAATGCAATTTTTTAACAGAGCTTCAATGGCCATAGAAAATATTTCTTTCGAGGGAAATAATTTTACTGAACAGAGCTTCAACTAATTCTTAAAATAAGGTAAGCAAAGGCCTCAAATGCGTCACCTTTGTTCCGAGAAGCCAGAAATCAGACTTCTCTTTGGGAGCTGCATATCATTTACATGCAAAAAAAACGATTGAACCGTAGTGTTCCTGAGTTAACTGAAAGCAATAACGGTATGAGAGAGCCTGATTTCGAGAGGTTTTTGCCCTTGGCCGTATGGAGAGTTCGCATATCAGTACTTGTTTTATGTGCGGTTGGTTGATACCTGAAGAATGAAAAAATACGATGTTGAGTTACCTCAGCTCTGGCTCACGGCTTGTAGACTTACTGATTTTGATTCAACCCATCTGGTCAAACCGTTGAGTCGACTCTGGATCAACCCAAATCCAGAAGTGAGCTGATTGAACTCTGGCTCAAGGAAATATTAGTCGACTCCAAATAGACTCTGACTGAGTCGTCATGCAAGAAATCGGTAACTGGTTTTTGTTTCGACAGCGTGATTGAAGCGGCGTATCCCGGGGTAACCATAGTAACTAACGTTTATGTGCCGACAGCGCAGCTGAAGCTGCATTTTCTGGGGTAACTATGGTAGCTAGTGTGTGTTTTGACAGCGTGGTGAAACGGCGTGTCCCGGGGTAACCATGGTAACCAGCGTCTATGTGTCGACAGCGTGGCTGAAGCGGCGTGTCCCGGGGTAACCAGGATCTATGTGTCGACAGCGTGGCTGAAGCGGCGTATCCCGGGGTAACCAGTGTCCATGTGTCGACAGCGTGGCTGAAGCGGCGTGTCCCGGGGTAACCATGGTAACCAGCGTTTATGTGTCGACAGCGCGACTGAAGCGGCGTGTCCCGGGGTAACCATGGCAACCAGCGTCTATGTGTCGACAGCGCGGCTGAAGCGGCTTGTCCCGGGGTAACCATGGTAACCAGCGACTATGTGTCGACAGCGCGGCTGAAGCGGTGTATCCCGGGGTAACCATGGTAACCAGCGTCTATATGTCGACAGCGCGGCTGAAGCGGCGCGTCCTGCTGCCACGTGATCTGGAGCACTTCTACTCGGTCACTCCCAGAGCCAGCAAAAGCACCACTCACATGTTCCGAGACCTGCACGACACAGGTACTTAACTCGTGCCACAAAAAAGACGGCTGTAGTCTGAAAGTTCTCCTTATCCAAAGTGGTCATAAAGTGTGTCTGTGTGAAAGTGTGAGGGCTACTTACGTCGGGTCTATTGAACCTCCTAGTTTTTTTAGTCACCAAAACATGCACATAAGCTTGCTACTTTGATGACTCAATGCAGATTCTCTGTTTCGCGAGATCCGGCTATATTATTGCAAAAGGAGCTGGATCGTGTGAAACAAACCAGATACCCAGAAGGTGCGACTCCAAAATTACTGCCGGAAATTCAGACCGGAGCGAAGTTGAAAAGTAATCATTGGCGTGCTTAGTCCTGCTCAAAGTACCGCTGTGTGGTCAAAGCCCACGAACATGCACATTCGCTGTTTGTATAAACCCTGGTAACGGGCTGACTCCGTTGGCTGACTGCGGATGCGGAACACCCTCTGCCCGTGTTGGGCTGGGCGGGCTGTACTGGCCGCATCGCGCGGTCAGTCAGCCGTCGGTGTCGACGCAGGCTGTCCGTTGTGGCTTCATTGGGGAGCAGCTGCGGGTGTCTTGTGAGCAGCAGTGGAGAGCAGCTGTATTTTTGTGAGCAGTGAAAAGCAGCAGCTGCAAGTGTTTTGTGAGCAGTGTAGATCAGCTGTAAGTGTTTTGTGAGCAGTGGAGAGCAGCTGCATGTGTTTTGTGAGCAGTGAAGAGCAGCTGCAAGTGTTTTGTGATTTTGTTTTAGATCATAATTTTTTGTCCCAGATGTTCCCAGTTCGGCTGTTGGAGTCGGAGTCTCACTGAAGTCATCGATGGACTTGTCACGGAGACCCCGACCCCTCCACCGGAATGAGCAACTCCCACAATGAAGGGTTGATTTAGAAGCCAAAGTCTAACGTCCCACAAAGCACAGGGACGGCCGCCCCGCCCAGGTCACCCTCTCATCAGTCAGTTGCCAGCCGACCTGTACGTCGGTTAAACTATTGAGCGCCGGAGCGTCTTCAGGGGAACCGATCCCAAGCCTGGACATGCACTGCCACTGCATGCTTCTGAGCAGCGGGCCGGAGCCCAACGCTCTACCAACCGAGCTACCGGGGTGATCAGTGGAGAGCCGCTGCAATTGTTTTGTGAGCAGCAGTGGAGAGCAGCTGCATGTGTTTTGTGAGCAGTGAAGAGCTGCTACAAGTGTTTTGTGGGCAGTGGAGAGCAGCTGCAAGTGTTTGGGAGCAGTGTAGAGCAGCTGCATGTGTTTTGTGAGCAGTGGAGAGCAGCTGCAAGTCTGTGAGCAGTGGAGATCAGCTGAAAGTGTTTTGTGAACAGTGGAGAGCAGCTGCAAGTGTTTGGGAGCAGTGTAGAGCAGCTGCATGTGTTTTGTGAGCAGTGTAGAGCAGCTGCAAGTCTTGTGAGCAGTGGAGAGCAGCTGCAAGTGTTTTGTGAACAGTGGAGAGCAGCTGCAAGTGTTTTGTGAACAGTGGAGAGCAGCTGCAAGTGTTTGGTGAGCAGTGTAGAGCAGCTGCATGTGTTTTGTGAGCAGTGGAGAGCAGCTGCATGTGTTTTGTGAGCAGTGAAGAGCAGCTGCAAGTGTTTTGTGAGCAGTGGAGAGCAGCTGCAAGTGTTTTGTGAGCAGCAGTGGAGAGCAGCTGCATGTGTTTTGTAAGCAGTGGAGAGCAGCTGAATGTGTTTTGTGAGCAGTGAAGAGCAGCTGCAAATGTTTTGTGAGCAGTGGAGAGCAGCTGCATGTGTTTTGTGAGCAGTGGAGAGCAGCTGCAACTGTTTTGTGAGCAGTGAAGAGCAGCTGCAACTGTTTTGTGATCAGTGGAGAGCAGCTGCATGTGTTTTGTGAGCAGTGAAGAGCAGCTACAAGTGTTCTGTGGGCAGTGGAGAGCAGCTGCAAGTTTTTGTGAGCATTGGAGAGCAGCTGGAAGTGTCTTGTGACGGTGGAGAGCAGCTGCAAGTGTCTTGTGAGCATTGGAGAGCAGCTGGAAGTGCCTTGTGAGCAGTGGTGTGCGGCTGCAGGTGGACGCTGCATTGGAACTATTCGTGGTGTCAATATTAAGGTGCGAAGGGAGTGTAGCCCTCTGCCCGTTCACCCATTGACCCACTCTTGCTCGCGATGCCTGGCGCGTCCTTGGTCTGTGCGTGCGTCTGAGCCGGTCAGACTGCTGTCGGTGGCTTGTCCTGTATAATTAGGAGCGGCACAGGTATCGTCCGTCCGGCCTCAAATCGTCACGCACAGTCGACGCTGGGCGCGTGGTCACCACGCCGAGGCGCGCACAGGGATCGGGTGTGGAAGATGACGGGTCCCCACAGAACGCGCCGGGGATTAACTTGTGCGACGCGTCGTTCACACCATGTTAGCGCTTGTCAAGCTTTGATCGTTCCGCTGCGGATAGAGGCTCAATCTCATGCGGGGCGATAGACATTCCTTCGTGCTGAGAGGATTTCGAAAGTTGTGTAGCACGTTTGACACATAAAGAATGAGCTGAAACTTGTTAGACGTCACGCAAGGTCTAGTTAACGTGCCCTGGGGAGGCTTATAGTACGCCTGGTACTAATCTTCGGATCCTTTTACTTCTCTTGACCGGTTTCTTTGTGGTATGTGAACAATGTACGATACCTCTCTCCTCGTATTGCTGCCTTATTTCGGTAAAAAGTCTGTGTCTGCTATATTTTCAAACATTTTACAATTTAAAGCAACTTTAAACATCGTCTGTTTTTTAGATTGTCCTTTCACCCATATCATATTTGGGCATAGTGCAATCCGTATCTACCTACGACCGAGAATAATCACACGCCCTGGAGCCACAATCCGCGTGTGCGCTGGATGTTTAATGTTTCGAATTCCGGGTTTGAATTATTTCACTAGTAATCTGTAATCACAGGATGTGCCCCCTACAGGGTAGTGGTCTGAATTTCTTTCCAACACCTGTCGACTTTTTACATATTTTTCTTTAAATTGGCTTAAAGAGACGTGAACATAAATGACAACATTATTATTTTTATTAGAAAATTATTAGGACGCGAGGCTGCAGTATCAATGCCTTGTTTTGCCTTCCAGGACACTCATATTCCTAAAAACCCAGCTTAAGGATGCATTCGATTTATTAGCTGTCCAACGTATATCTCCAGCAATGCTGGAACATCGGATTCTTTTCTAAACTCCCTTGGAGGTCCTTATCCGACGTGCATTGTTCGAAAGCAAATGCAGCCGTATTCCGCTACAATCATGTAATACCAGCGTTTATCGCCGCGAAGCGGTCCTTATCCTGTGCGTCCAGCTTCAGTGGATGTGCCGTGTGGTGGACTGGCGTGGTGGAATGTCCTGTCGGGGGTAGCCACTGTCGGCTGTCGTGCCGCCGCGGGGCCGAACGCGACCGGTTGCGAGACAGACGGTCCTGGCTTCTCACTAATCGCCGCCGCCGCTCATACCAATCAGCCGGCCCAGACGGCCGCACCCACTGATAATGGGAACAATACGTCGTTATCACTGCTCAGCCTGCGGACCGACCGACCGACCGACCGACCGACCGACCGACCGACCGACCGACCGACCGACCGACCGACCGACCACCGACCACCCGCGCCAACCCCACACCACCACCACCGACCACAGACCACCACCAACCACCACCACACCACCGACCGACCACCACCGACCGACCGACCGACCGACCGACCGACCGACCGACCGACCGACCGACCGACCGACCGACCGACCGACCGACCGACCGACCGACCGACACTTTATTTCTCTCAAATTCTATGGGCCAAAGGGGGAGGACAGCATTGTTAGGGCTCAAAGCGGTACATACCAGTATTCAAAACGGCTCTCTTGTCTTTCTCATTGAGTATTTATGTTCCCTGCTCTGCACAACAAACCTAACAATGGAGCAATACTGGCCTTGATAATGCAGTAATAGCAAATATCGCAGTAGCCCTTGCCGGACGGAGAACAATGCAGGAACTATCTTCAGAACAGTTGTTCAGAACTAGTACGGTAAGAGCACAAAAATCCAAGCGGCTAGAAACCACTGGCATTAGGTGGGATTTAAATGGGCCGCAGTTTGTATACAGAAGGATGCTCTGAGCAGATCGGCAGGCAGGCCAGATGACACTGCGAAACACAAGTGACGCAGGAGAAGGCATAAAGAAACACAAGAGATAGACATAGAGATGCAGCTCCTGTCCGATGCGCGCGACTGGGAGCTCGGGATTCACTGACCTTAGGCCTGCATGCCGCTACCGAATCGCATCCCATTGAAGGGGAGGCCGGATCATTAGCTTTTTCAAGGAACCCCCTCTGGGAATTGGAGCAGGTACTGAAAGCCATTACCAGCTACGCCACTCAATCATCCAGGCTTACGCTAGGTGGCTGCCTCGGAAACACCACCGTCAGTTTTCCCGGTTCGGACCTTTAATTGCCGGTTGGCGTATCGCTGTACTTCGTAGAGGACGTGGGTGTAATGAGGTGCCTCTGACGTCACGTTCCAGGAGGGCTATCTATCACTGGTGGCACATGTCACTTCACTTGCTGTACAAGGCAGCGACACTGGTGTACCTTCCTGGAGTGAAGGACAGAGAGAGAGAGAGAGAGAGAGAGAGAGAGAGAGAGAGAGAGAGAGAGAGAGAGAGAGAGAGAGAGAGAGAGAGAGAGAGAGAGAGAGAGAGAGAGAGAGAGAGAGAGAGAGAGAGAGAGAGAGAGAGAGAGAGAGAGAGAGAGAGAGAGAGAGAGAGAGAGAGAGAGAGAGAGAGAGAGAGAGAGAGAGAGAGAGAGAGAGAGAGAGAGAGAGAGAGAGAGAGAGAGAGAGAGAGAGAGAGAGAGAGAGAGAGAGAGAGAGAGAGAGAGAGAGAGAGAGAGAGAGAGAGAGAGAGAGAGAGAGAGAGAGAGAGAGAGAGAGAGAGAGAGAGAGAGAGAGAGAGAGAGAGAGAGAGAGAGAGAGAGAGAGAGAGAGAGAGAGAGAGAGAGAGAGAGAGAGAGAGAGAGAGAGAGAGAGAGAGAGGGGTGGCGGAGCTGTTGGGACCTGCTGGAGGACGTCTTCCCACGGGAAGCTGCGAGGCAGCTCTGCGGTGGCTACGACAGACGCTCGAGTGTCTGCCGTAAAGACCTTCCTGGCCACACTGGGAGCTGATGCGTTGTCCCCTTTTCATTGTGGTTTGATGGTGCTGACGGCCTTCCCATCTGCTCTCGGCTGCAGTCTCTCTGCCTTGTGGGAATTCCATATCCGGCTTGTAAGGTAGCGTCCTCTCCGAAGCGGCCCAAAACCACAACACACCCTCTCCGGCGAATGTTTAGACATTTGCTTCGTTGTTTCCCACGACCGTGGATTCAGGTCTCGGAGTCATTGTTTCGTGCGAGTGATGCCGTCAGCTTACCTGGAGTGGGGGCGTGGCGTCTCCTGGACCGAGACCGCAGAGTAGTTAGTAAGCACGGCCATGTCGTCATCCAGCTGGTAGCCACACCAGCGGCGATGAGAACGGACCATGGCCGGGCCTATGTTTCTCGGGCGTCGCTGGGCGCTATATGGTAAAGTTACCGAAATTCCAACGCGGGCTGCACCAGCAGTCCTGTGAAGGAGCGGCGGCAGGGGAGGCAGTGCCGTGGTAGTGTTGTCTCCCTGCCTCCGAGCAGCTGGGCTTCACAGCACTGATCCACCGTGCGGCGGCGGCGCTCTGTTCTGTTCTGTCCCTCCTCGCTCCCAGTTTCTGCGGACCTCGCAGAGCGAGACGCGCAGTCCCAGCCCTATCGCTGCCACAGGGCTTAGGGTCCCGCTGCTGCAGAGGCTGGTGCATGGTCTGGGGCGTCCCTGGTGTCACAGGGCCGGTATTCCCGGAACACGTGCGCTCTAGGTGTCTGACTGTTCTCTGAACAAGGCTCACTGTCACGAAACGCCACAGGTTGGCGCTTGGGTGCTGCGTACTGAAGAAAGCGTGAAACACGGAGGACAAAATGTTCGACAAACGGGAAGAGTTGCTGGTCAGGCATAAGCTACATGAAATTTTACTAGGGTTACAGTACGCACGTGTTTGTCTTGTTGACATTGGCCAGTGTCAGATGAAATCTAGACTTTTTAGCATCTTCGACGTGGTTGTAAGGCACGAACTGGAGAAGAGATCAAGTTTTTTTTTAAAAGAGATCAAGTTCCAGGTCATCTACATCGCACGCCAAACCAGCCGTACCTAAAAACCTACAGCTCTATCATTAACTAGCTGCATGTAGACACGCTTTTCAACCCCATTATATGCTTCAGTCATAACACATCCAGTGATTCACATGAACTGATGTAACCCTATAACGATGGGCACATATAGCCTCAGCAGCAGACGTGCCCGAAAACCCCAATCATCATCATAAGGCACGAACTGCAGCAGGTAGTATTCGTCGAAGCAAGTTGAAATTCCCGCCTGTGACTCCTTTCCAGTGAATGTATTCCAGTGCAGTGTTGCGTACCTGCGGTCAGCTTTAAAGCACTAGTGTGTTTCAGGATGTACCTATATGGTCCGTGTATTCCCCCCTCATTGGTACAACTAGAAACTCACTGGAGACGACCTTGTGGTGACAATCCGAGTTGGCTGCTAATGATTCTGATCTCTAGATTTTGGAAAGATGAGTCGAAGATGTGACGCCACACAATGTCCACTGGCTGCAGTGCTGGTCGCCCTGACGCGCAGTACGGGCTGACGCCAGTGTGTTTACTGGGAAACCTGCTGTCCATTCAACCACTCTGCGGCCCCTAATACGCTCTCACTGTCGTTGCTATACAACGGGTCAGAGGATTTACTACTTAACACCCATTAAGCCTGTTACCTGATTTTAGACTGAACCCATTTTAAATTGGCATGTATGACATGCAGACTTTGAGGTGTATGTCGGCATATTGCTTATAACCTTGTCATCAATGGCGGTGTAAATGAGCTCAGACCCGTTTTTCTATTCTTTTCAGGGATCATTTCCTACACCGAGTATCTTTTTCTGCTGTCCGTGCTTACAAGTAAGTCACTTGCACTTCTTCCTCCTTTTTGTAGTGTAAAATGCGAGCTTTAGGCATCCATTTAGATGGTACAAGTGATTTGAACCTAAACTAGACTTGAAAATCTTGTCGTTTGAGTTTTGTTTGTGCAGAAATATTGGTGAACTTTTAACTTTGCTTGGCCTTGTTCACACTTTTCCGACATGACGGTATCCTTACGATGCGTCAGCAAAACTGTAGAGGGAAAACGAGGACTTCTTCAAAACGTCTCAGTGCTAAGCCTAGCGACCTGTTTAATGCCTTTTGGAGTGTCTCTATTCTGGGCTGCCTCTGTGACCTGCCCTGAACGTCCGCTTGTTGCCACTGACTCTCTCGCCACTCCTGCGGTCATGTTCTGCCCTGCAGAGCCAGCCACCGGGTTCCGCATCGCCTTCAACATGTTCGACACCGACGGCAACGAGCGGGTCTCTCGCAGCGAGTTCCTCGTGGTACGTACCTCCCGGCTCCCACCCCAGGGGCGGTAACCATGTAAACCTGATGTGTGTGCTTTGTTAGCGGACGGGTGAAGAGTTCGGGGGCTACTGGGGAGTCAGGTTTTGGGGTTTTGTGTCTATAGGATCGGGACTCTGTGTTTTTCTAAGATTTGGGGTGCTACATTTCCCTGATCCGTGGTGCAGTGGGATCGGGCTCTTTAGTGTAGCTAGCGAGGGCCTGAGCGGGACTCCCGGCTTTCTTTCAGCTTCGGCTAGCTTCTGCGGTGTTTTGCGGAAGAGTAGAGTCTGAAGCGCTACCATACTGGATCCTTGAATATACTGACCTCTGCTCTGGCTTATTTTAGCTGTACAAACCGGGCAACACTAGCGCTGTTATGGTGTAGGAATTTAAGCTAAGTGTGCTTGAGCGAAGAGGGCGCCACTGTAGACATGAGATGGAGACGATTCTATCGCTTGCGTTGTAGGTTGCTAGTGGCTTCTTGGTGGGCTGGCTTGTATATTTGGAACGCTTTATTGCTTACTCTCCCGAGCATTAACGATCGGGTAAACGTTGTCCGTCACAGACATGCTTATGCTAATATGGTGGCACTCCCTCCATTGAATCCGTTTATGCTCGATTTTTCCACAGGGCGAGGTCAGTCGCTTTAAACACATCCCGTTCCAGTAACGACAGAACTGTACTGTCGTTGATGGTGTGCCGAGGAGAAAATGACTTCTACATTTGTAATGATAAAACGATGGTTATGATGATTAACACGCCAGAAATATATATTTCTGCTGTCAAAATTGCAACTTAAATGGCGAAGGGCTTCAATCATCAAGGTATATTCTTCAGGTGCCCTGCAGACTGATTGCCGGGTGTTTGAAACGCTCCTTCATTTTGGCCTGTAATTCTTGTTACAAACATGTAAATTTATGGTTTTTTTACAATCACAGCTGTCGTTTTATTATCAACATGTCTCGTAGGAAGAATTTGTGGTCCATATGGTGCCAAATCTATTGTAGTAAAAATGTGAATTTTGCCCTATCTGATAACCAGGCCAGAAGCAGCAGACTCGTTTGATAAGTGATTGCTTCATAGATATTCTCTATGTATTTCGTACTTTAACACACATACAATTCCCGGCAACTTTTCAGCTTACGAATGACCACTTCCAATCAGGTAATTGGCTTGTAATTCACCCAAGGAGCCGGGCATAACTCCATGTCGACCATCGGCACGTGGGTTTCGCTCGAGTGTTTTTCGCTTGCATAGGTGGCATAGTGTTAGTGGACCTCCCAGCCGAGCCAGTGTTGCCGGCTAGAACCCTGGTGGTCTCCCTGAGTAGGCGATCTCCCGGGCGGTCCTTCCCAGCCTGACGCGATTTCGCCACGGGGGCGTGACTGCCGGTGCTTCCTTAAAGGAATGACACCCACAACGTGATTTAATGAGATAGCCAAGTTAAAGCAACTCAAAACCCGGTACTCCATATTTCATTTGTCTGGAACTGATATTTCCGTAAAAAACTAAAACTTACTAACACCAGCCCCCATCAGCCCGTCGCTGGGCGGCCATTTTGTGAGCTGCTGGTGTGACTTCATATGCTGACGTCACGATGAGCATCAGCCAATCAAGCCCTTGCAGCGTTTCAAGTATGGTAGTGATTGCCAGTTCATGACATCATCCACAGGCTTATATTTATTTCTTTTTCTAGAGGAGTATTTTTAAAAACAAAATATGAGCCTATGATACATTTTCAGAGAAATCATGAGTGCTTCATTGTCCTGGCTAAAAGTACGCTTAATTTCACTAAATTCCAGGATTCGACCAAGGTGCCACATTCCCTTTAAACCCAACAATCACAACATTGGCTATCTATCGTTTTATTACAAATATATTGTCCTGCAATTGTATTACTATATCGACTATGTCCGACTCTGTGCTGAAGAAACTCTGAGCCTTTATTTTTTCAATCATGGGTTTGGAAAATCTCGGTGATTTTTTATCCGTGTCCACTGTATTGGGTCTATTGATATCCGTGCGCAGATCTGATATGCTTATTGAACTGGGAATGAAGTCAGACAGCGCGATGTCTGTAACATAAATCAGCACGCATTCTTGGCATTCGTCCGGGCGATAAATGCATATCAAACTTTAGCTCTAATATGCAAGTACGTCCAATTCGGACATGTGGCGCGGGCCGCTGAGGAAGTAAGGCAAATGCATCCTTCCAGTCTGCTGCCGTCATCCCGCCATCCAAGAACGGAAATAGTCGATCACCCAGCCCTTCAGTATTATCATAATGAACGCAGACTTTATAGTCTTACTGATATCCTCTCCCAACTAACTGGAGTTTTCAGTTTCTCATTCACGTATAGAAGGTTTAACGGCTGCTTTTGAACTGCATATTAGTGATAAGGTAATATTCGGTTCGGCCTTCATCATAGGCGTAATGTATGTAGGAAATAATGAGGTAATGCGTTTCATCCCCCTTTTCCCGGCGTGATTATTCGTCTTCGTCATGGCCGCAGTACCAACTATCGTGAAATGTAATTATGGGGGAAAGCAAAGCTTTATGGAGGAAAGCTTTCGGCGAATTAGGGTACAACGTACCTACTGTAACCTCTCAAAGAATACCTCAATGGAAACTTGTTTCTTGCGTGTGAACTTTAGTGGAGCCTTTATGCTCAAATTAAATATTTCCGACACTGGGTTCCTCCCGATGAATGAAACTGCATTAGTAGTTGCAATAGTAGCATGCCGAAAGCTATCACGCTTAAAAACCCATGGCGTGAAATGTTCAGTTTTTTTCTGATTCCAGCAGTTGATACTATTTTCCCCCGGGATTTTTATCCATTTTCCGTTTACGTTCGGTGAGTTTGTTTATTAGCCCTTTTGGGCCGGGAAATAGGTGACCCGCCGTAGCAACAGCGGACGCCAGTGCCACTGCATGACCACACCCACACTGCGTCAGATGGGCCCTTTTAGCACGCTTCGTCTTACTGAGAGCTTTAGTCCCCCCCTCCGGTCCCACGACCCCCGGTGCTGTCCCCCGGCAGAATTCCCACTACTGACACAGCGTTGTCCTTTTGCGACACCGACTACCCACTGCGCGGTGCATTCCTTCACTCAACGCTGCTCTGCTGCATTAGCCTCCACAGTACCTGACCCGGAACTTTTGCTATTCCTGTTTGGCTTCAGACTGGTCGTCTGTTCTCTTCCCTCTTGGCGCTTTTCTTCACTCGTGCTCTTGCCTTTCTGCGGCTTATGCGATTTTGATAAGGTGGTCAATGTCTCAGAAAATGTGCTGGTCAAGTGTGACTATTGTCGCTTTGGTAAAAAGCGGACTGAAGTTATCCTCATTTGGAGTCCTTTCCGAAACAGTGGTACCCGCCCGCTCTGTAGACGACTGGACAGTGCAGTGGGGGTGTGGGCCCTTCTGTCTATCCATAACCGGTAACACCATGGGATGGCGTCGAGTCAGCTGACTACGCTGGCAGCGTGGCTAGACGGGGATTCCTGGTCACAGACTGCCAGGGTCGGTCAGTGAGGTACTCTTGTATGGAAAAGGTCGGGGTGGCCTAGTACGTGATTCTCATGGGACTAAATTGTGGCGTATGGATGAATGAATGGGTGAGGGAATGAATAAAATATGGATACTTGGGTGGCTGCAGGAGGTAATGTATGAATGAAGGAAATGTAAAGTGGAGTTTTTAGTCCCTCTCAATTCATGTATAACCAGGGTGGAGGCCTGTGTGTGACTGTGTTCAGTGAAATGTTCGGGGGGGCCTCACTGATTGACTGCATACTCATTATCACTTCAAGGCTGGGGTCATGCACAGAAAATCCCGGGTCAGAGAAGAACGTCTGTGGCAACGGACCTCGGCTCCTCCCTCGCCCTCCCCGACGTATTTGTTTCATGGGACGATTATATGAAACTTTTTATTTCTAAAATGGAGGATTTTTAATGACCATTGACGGCCAGCCTTCCTATCTGAAAGTGCTATAAAGTTAGCAAGGCTTGGGCAAAGTTGTATTTTGGAGGCTATGCATATTATCATTCGGACCGCATCTGCCCAATTGTACCGTTCTGAAGCGTAGATAAGCGCGTTTATCATACTATAAGTGGACTGGAAACCACCAAGGGGAGAATACAAGTGATCCCAAATACAATATTGCGAGAAATCTCCGAGAATTAATTACTAGCCATTGACTGATTTGTTTCAATTATTGCGTTTTAACCAGATAACGATGAAGTTCTGATAATTGGGGGTTGTACTGGGTCGAACATTGAGTTGTGGTGAAAATGACTACCTCATGACTAGTCACTGGGTAGGTAGCACATAGGTGAACGTCAGTGATGGCAGGTACACACACCCCACAGCTAGACGCAAACCTTCCGAAATGACTTCACCTCCAGACCTGTACTCTTGTCGACCGTGCGGTCCTCCGCCATGCCTGGCATCCTTAGTTGCCGGGTGTCGGACCACCCCGTTTGTCTCGTCTGCTTCCGCCTGGAATTGTATGGCTAAGGATGGATAACTCCGCGGGAGGTTTTGAACTGCGTCTCCAAAATAAGTAAAAGAAACATTAGGAGAATTTATGACTACATTGTTCAGTTGTTTTATATTTGCTCTTTACCCCCCGGTAGATTGTGCTATCAGTTCAGAAGGGAAATCCGTCTAGCGCTAACAGAAAGGAATGCTCGCAATATCCGTGGATCGATTTGTAATTTTAACCGATTGCCATGACTAAAACGTGGTAACACCTGTGAGCCACCTCACTTGAGAGCGTGTTCAGGTCTGCATACCCACTAGATACAGCGTCCGGGGCGCTGGCGGAGCGGCCACCGGACCGCCCCGGCGCCTCTGCAACGCCCCCCGGAGCCCACCAGACCGGTGACGCCTGGCTCTTTAACGGCAGATTTTACGTCTGATGGCACTAAACTTGCTCGAGGAGCTGCGCGTTTCGTTGTCCGACGAAGAGGACTACATGCGCACGCGCGCTGCAGTGAGTGGCCGACCGGTCCCGCCCTCTGCTCTATCCTCAGTCCGGCTCTGCTCTCTTTCTCTCTCGGCTGCTCTCCGCCTGTGCCGCTGTGGTCATGTTGTAGGTCTGGCGAGACGTCAGTCCGCTTTGTTCCGGCCTCCCTGTCCTGTCTTGGGCTGGTTGGGAGACTAGCCATCACCTCTTTCAGCATGATTTCTTGCCGGTGCGGATTACTAAAGCTGTTATTTACCGGCTATTATATTGGAAATACATCCGACCTCCGTCTGTATGTACAACGTACACTCTCTGTGTGGTATTCCTAAATACGAGTGCCCGTGACTTGTCATTCATATTAGATGACCTCGTTTTCTCAACCATTTTGGAAAGTCATGGTTGTCTCTACGCAAAGGCACAACTGTTAGTCCCGTCTCGTCCTAAATTACTTTTGGCCGCGTTGGCTAGGGTCGAAGCTATGCGTTTGAATTTCTGCTGGACGTTCCGGTTTTCAGCTTTCTTATATTGCTACCGAAAAACTACACAGTCACCTTAGGTTGGGGGAAAATACTGTAACAGCCATTCCGTGTTCTTCAGTGCTGGAGAATTTTTTGCGTAAACCACATCCCCAATAAACCTCCCGCTTTCATGGTTCAAGTATGCACGGAGTTGCGTAATATAGGTGTGCAAATATAATTTTGCGAAAGCTGGGTGTTTCACTCGCTGGTTTAGGAACCTCTCCTGGTAAACACTTAAGTAAAGGCCAAATTGCGTTAAGATTGCTATGTTACTTCAACGATTGAATCAGTGATCAGCCTAACGTTTCGATTTTTACCTTCATCGGGGGCTCAAATATGCAAAATGTCATCAATAACACAGTTCAAGTGTTAGCCAAATTGTCAAATGTTGGATTTCAATTTTTAGCCCTTGATGGAGCTGGGAAAGCGAAACGTTGGGCTAGTTATTGATTAAAGGGTTAAAGTAATCTAGCAATTCCAACGTAATTTGGCCTCCGCTCACGAGTTTGTCAATCTGTTCCTACCTAATGTCCACTTCTCTTGGCTAGTCTCCCGTCCGTTGAGCTCCGTCTCGGGTGGTGTGTGGTCCTCTCGCAGTCAGCCCCTCCCTCTGGTGTGCCTTGTCCGTCCTTTCCCTTCAGTGTCAGCCCCCGCCTATGGTCACCTCTGTCACACGGGCACCCTGAGACAGTCTTCCCCTCCTTTTTACGTAGTCACCCTCGGCACGCATTCCTTCCTTTGTGGCCACCCTTGTCCCCCCCTCCAACTTGCCCCCCTCCACCAGTCTAGTCTGTTCTTGGCTTCCCACAGCCCACCTGCAGCCGTTGGCTGTTCCTCCGCGACCTCTCTGACCCGTCCTTCTCTGCGTGGCCTCTGTACTCGTCTCTGGGTCTCCGCACTTTTGAGGTGGCCGGCAGCGGCTGCGCTCTCTCTAAGTACCCGCTGCTCTGTCTCGCAGCCCCACCACGGCCCTTCAAAAACGCCCACTGGCTTGGCACCGTAATAGGTCGCCTCGATTGTGAGATGTTTTGTTCGTGAAGTTTACTGCTTCTCGCTACAAAGCCTCCTCAATACCTCATTTAATATTTTCGGCGAAACTTTGATTTCCAGGAACTTTTGTCAGTGTTTATATGCAACAAGAAAGAGAACTGGCGACACTGATTTCTTGTTTCTTGCGTCGAGACATTTGGGGCACTCATTGACTGTTCCAAGCCCTGTCGGCTGTGGCCGTGGTGGAGCGTTAGCTGGCTGGGAGGCCTCATCTCTTCGCTTCACTTGCCTGCTCTCTTCATTGGCCTCTAATGTGAAACTCCGAGAGATCGAGCCCAGGGATGGCCTATAACGCAACAAAGTTTCTTTCTTTTTTAGCATGTAATACAAAAAAATGTACTCCTACATTTGCCGCTACAACAATGCTCATTTGAATCATCGCTTCTCCCAGGCCTTGGAATGAAGCTAGTTTTCTAGTATCTTTCTTGTGTTTTCTTTCTTGGAATGAGGCTAGTTCTCCACGAGGCTCGGGCCAGTTTACGGAGAGTTTTCTGGAGAGTTTTGCACTCCTACTAATCAGACCCCGCTGGTGCTTTGGGCATGCTGTGTGATCATTTTGACTAACCGATTCTGTCCTCTTGGCGCTCTTTTGGGTTTGCCCTCCTGCATTGCCTAAGACAAACATAAATTCTCACGGCTGGGTCGTCACGCTACTAATACGGGTAACCAGGCAACATTTAGAGTAGCTGTTGCAAGGGATTATTGGATATCGTCGGCCGGGCTGGGGCGGGGACTTTTCCTGATAGCTAATGCCGGAATAGCTCACACAATTTTTTTTAAACGGCGAAAGCCTGAAATATGGAAAAACGTACCGTGGTTAGTGCCTGTCAAATACATAGCAGCCTTCGTCGCGAAGTTTACTACCGCCAATTTGGAAAATCCTAAGCCAAGATGTGAACATGAATTCAGACTATGGTACCCGAAGTAAACACACCCAATGTTCTTATGCCGTACCGACAACATAGAAGAATATGTAGGATGAGAAAGCTGTTTGGAACTGATCCCCTTTACGGTGTCCAGCGTGACCCGTGTCCACCAGTGTAGTTTCGTTAGCACTGCGTCTTGTTCGGGTGATGACCGAACACGTGATGTGAGGGTATAAATGAACTTAAATCCATTAGGGCAGTAATCAGACGCTCCTGTATGGTTCGTGTTGGTTTGCTGCCGGAGAGGGGACCTTGCAAGATATAAGTTGATGTTCTTGTGTCTGAAGCGCTGAGGTTTTACTCAGCCCGTAACTATACTGGGATGTACGGTAGGCCGCTGCTGGCCGGTTTGTCCGCTGGGACTTGAATACAAGCCAACTTTACACCGTGGCAGTCACCTCTCAGGTTCTGTGTTTTCTGGTGACATTGACGTGTATATTTAGACCCAGTGGATTGGACCCAAATCTGGCCGAAACAATACTAATCCGGCGTGGCTCGATACCACACCAGACAGAGTAGGCAAAAACGCCCGATCGCCAGTGGTTCGGTCTCGACACCCCTCAGCTCAGGACTCGCCGCCGGTCACGTTAAATGCATTGAAATAGAGACAGAGCTCGATTTTACGGTATTTCCTGTGAGTACAAAGTTTCGTGTTCTCGAACCGTGTTGTCCCGCTCCACTTTGTGCCTTTGTCTTGTTTTTTCAAGACGTCAGTGGTGCAAGGTACCTCTAGTCAACGTGTTTGCAAGTGCTGTTAGTGTCTGAATCGCTCTTTTCCGTAGTCGGCAGCATATCAATGTTGGTTTCGCTTTTGTTGGTCGTTTTATTTCTGTTTCGTTGGCTTTCATTTGTGTGCAGAACGCGCCCCAACGGGCTATTCACGCTATTGGTTTAGCAGCCTTTCCTCTCAAGTGGAGTGCCCCAATCATTGCGAATATTTGTGGTGGTTTAGTGGTTTAAACACTAAGTGGTACCCGGATCTGAATGCAACTAATTTGTGTAACTGTACTTTGGAATGGTATCTGATTTATTCTTCCACTAATGGATGAGGTGCGATGATTGAAATCTGTTCTTCCTCCATCCGGTCTCCTTGGCTATCCACCGAACCCAATCTCTGCACTGCCCGAGGTTTTCAGTGTGATAATGACATCCTGTGGAAAGCCCGCCACCCGCATCCTACAACTAGTATTCTGTCGCGGAAAAAGTATTTCAAAATCGTTATTTTATTCGTTTTTTTTAGTAAAGATAATGGCTGTTCATAGATGTTTGAGTTTTGGAGAGTTAAGTCATATTGTTTTCTTTAGCTTGCGAACATTTGTGGGTGCTGGTATATTTTTCATTGTCCACGCTTTGTTCAATTTCGATTGGTTGGGTTGTTCAGGTGCTGGGTTTTCTCTTGTTTCCCGGCTGGTGGCCTGGACTGTGACCCGGCTCAATAACTCGTGCTCTCTCTCTTCCTGTGCCGCCTCGCAGCTGGAGAAGATATTCAGCCACGCCCGAAGGGAACGCCGCGGCTCCTCGTCAACGGACGTGGACGGTAAGTGCGCCTCCTTCCCACGCCCCTGCCCCTCCCCTCCTCCCTGGTTACCTGTCTGTAGCTGCCGGCGCGCGGGCTGGGAGCCACTTCCCACCTGGTATCCTGCTTTTGCAAGTCTGCCGCCTTTAACAGTGGAGCAGAAGGGCGATGGGAGCTGCTTGAAGTGCATTATATAAGGCGTGCCTCACCTATATGTGGGTACGGAGTCTTCGGGATGTCTTTTAGATGCTTCTTTGTATCGGCTGCTTTCCTAGTCATAGCTGCAGTGCTCAGGCGGGACGCGTTGGGTCAGTTTGGACAGTCGCTGCTTGGGACTTGCTATTGCCTAGCTTCTGTGATATGTGCTCTAGGCCAGTGGCGTAGTCAGAATTTACTCCGGAGGGTCAGGTCGTCGGGGGGCGGCATCTAAACAGGGGGGGCACTTCATTTGGGGATGACGTCTCTAATTGGGGCAACACTGACTTGTATTCGTGCGAGGGGCACATTCATATTGCGTATGTGTTAGTCGAGGGGTGTGAAGACAGTTGACCGTGTCGCATACAGTGTACAGAATGTTTTTTCCGATAACAGAAGTTACGCACATTGCATTTTGGTTCTGTTTTTTTGTGTCGGGAGGGGTTGCTTGGGCGGGGCACCGTTAGACTCTGAGAATTGCAGAGGCGCCGTCAGTTGCATTCTGGGGAAAAATTATCCGCGAAGTTTTAGCGGGCGCCAGGAATGGTTAACGGGTGACTGATACCCAATGGAAGACGGGTCTGTGCTTTTTTAGATCTTCCTACGGGGTGAAACATCAGCGGGTAATGGGGGCGATCGTTGTACCAATAGGGCAGGCGCGTTATCGCGGTTCGCCTGTTGGTTTGGGGTGGTTGGTCTACCGCGGAGGGGGCGGCCCTAGAATTCCAGGGGGAGGTTATAGAGCCTATCGACCCCCTTGGCTACGCCACTGTTTTAGATTGAATGCAGCGTTAGGGTTTCGAACCCACGAGGTGGGCCGTGTAGGGCGGTGGCGTTATCGATAAGTTTTTAACTTATGTGGTCCACAACCAAGAAGCAGTACTGTCTTAAAACGAATCCCGAGGAGGTTTCCGAAAACGTGTCATATCTTATGAACATTTCTTGAGTTGTGATGCAAACAGCCGAGCTGACACGTGCGTTGTTGATGTGTACACCTGCGTTGTGGTGACGCGATCACTCACGCCTCTGGGCCGTCGCGGTAGCGCTGTACGCCGCCGACTTCGACCCTCGCTCTCGGGTCAGCATCCTGCGCAGTGGACGTAAGTGGCCCGGCGGAGTGCTCCTTGTAGACACTCGGATTTTTACCGTAGCCCGTCACCGGTACCGCCACCATTGCAGTCTACACGGCAATGCGTTAACTCAGAGATTAGTTTAGCATCGATTGATTTTCGTTGAGTCACCGTTTTTGGACTGTTGGCATTAGCCACTGGATGCTGATTTGTGTAGCACTTGCTGTCAACCCGATTCGACTAGATGTCTGGCCTTGTTGCATGCCGGCCGCTGCTTTGGCCCTGTTCGCTCGATGTCTGTGCAAGTGTGCACGCCTTTGCGTTCGGAGCATTCTCCCAATGTGCTGGCTCGGCGAGTAACCGGTGGTTCTCTTTGTCGCCGCCTGCCGCTGGCGGCGCTAGCAGCGCCCTCAGCTCAGCTACCAGCGAACCCGGAGGTGGCCAACCGTCGTCTATTCGGAGCCGGTAGGACTCTGCAGTGTACGGTGGCGCCCCTATCGGCGGCCGACGCGCGGCGGCGGGGTAGAGAGCGCGGTGTCGGGACGGCGGAGGCTCTCTCTCTCTTAACCGCACGTGACGTCTGCTTGCGATATCGTCGCGCGTCCGCTTCGGTGCCCAGTCACCAGTTTTGGTCCTCGCGGTGTGGCTACAATTTTGGTTGGCAAGTTGGCGGGTCGGTCACAGTGGCTCCGATGTCGAGGAGTAGTGTTGCTGCTGATAACGGGGTGGAGGCGCTCACGCCAGTCTTTAACCGGTTGCGGGTTGGTAACGCTTGCGCGCTTGACCCGGCGCCAAGGCGAGCTAATATGAACGGTTTGACTCGCATCAGCTCACCTCCGTGTCGTCATGCATACTCAGGGCTTAGTTAGAAAAGACGCCTGAAGGTTCGTGAAATCTGAGTCTGTTGGAGAACTAACCGAACGTCCGCATTGGAAGATGATGCTAGAGTGGGAACTGGCTGACTTTTCTTACCAGAATGGCACTCGCATGCTTCTCATCTGCTGTCATTAAGGGTAACCCGCATGATGTTTTTTAAGTAAAAATTAATATTCCGAGCAACGCGTGAACGTAGTCCAGGCACGGTCCCACTCCATGCTATTGTGGATTTGTTTAAGCTCAATATCGTAGTTAATTTGCTAAAAAAGTGTAGGTAGAATTGAATCACCTGGTGCATCTGTTAATGTCACCGTCTTATCCTACATCTCTGTCTAGGCGTGGGTGTGACTCATCTCTGTTACCAGAACCGTGTTCGGAATGCATTGCTGGCAACTCAGCAAATTCCAGCGGTATATTGCATTGTACCATACCGTTGCGCATGCTCTGACCGAATTCTGGGGGCCTCCTAGAACCTTTTCTTTGATTCAGAGCTTTTCGAATACATCGCTTTGTTTTGTTTCGTTTGAAGCCGGTGCCGCCTCCCTACACCTAGTACTTTTTAAGCAGGTAGGACTTTTTAAGTCAATGTTTGTTTGCTGTGTTAAAGTTAGTTCTGATGTGATTATTCGGTTGAGTGCTCTTGAAGTGTACAAACGGACGAGTGTTTACCTGAAGCGGCGTCTCAGGACTGTAGTTACCAGCTTCATTAGCCTTTCTCCTACCTCTGCGAGAGGTCTGAATTCTGTAGTCGCCCCGAATTGGGCGGCTACATCTTTAATTGGGCGAGGGGAAGGGCCAGTTTATTAGTCACAACTATTTGTTCTTTATGGTGACTTGAATACTTTTCAGTAGAGGTAATACCAAAGCATGTATGTGGGAACGCTGGGCAAACTAGGAAACGAAAGACATGAAATGTGTGCCGGTGTCGTTTTGCATTCGCATTGAATTGACGTTGCATTGCAAGTTTTGTGAATGAGAAATGTTCCTCGCCTGTCTCAAGTCCACCGTGCAGGAAATCGCAGGAACACTGTCTCACTCCACGTATTTTGGGCAAATCAGACACGAACTGTCTGTGAGCTCAGGTCTGATTGAACTTGCGGGGATTTTTCGCATTAATCCATTACTGGAGCCAGCGGTCGCTGAGTTACGAGAACGTAAACTGCTGATACTGTCCAATTTTGGCGTGGAGACACTTTAGCAGGCCGCCCCTCGGCTGGTATGAGAACTAGCGGGAAAGTCGGGAGAGACCGGCCGGGGGCTGGTGAACGGGCGAGAGGTGCGGAGCCGTCCCCGGGCGGGTCGATGGCTCAGTCCTCAATGCTCACAGAAGCCCAGTGCAGTCAGAAATGGCACTGTCGTCTTAGTAATTACTTTGGTGTCGTTGTAATTTCCGGTTGAATCCCCACCACCGCAGACACCGGCGTCCACGGTTTTAAAACACAATAATCATCACAACCCACGTATCACTACGAGCACAACGTCACCAGTTATTATTATATAACACACCCAGCCACACCCAGCAGCGCACGGATTTATAAACAGGCACATAGCCCGAGCGCGTCCAAAATCCCATCATCATCATTTAATTCCGATTTTTCAAGGCGACGATAGTTATACCGCGCTTATCCAGGCCTGCCTTTAGTACCTGGCTGAAAGTCAGGGCCGCGTTGTGGATCCGACCCGAGGCAAATACTGTTAGGCTGGGGGGGGGGGGGGGGCGGTGCAAATATTTGTCAGGGCCATGCACTCTGAATGGGTTAAGATTAAGCTGTGTGGCCACTGGTACAACACCACAAGTGACATCGAAAGTTGAAGAGCACCTCACAGGCCTGGCACCTACGTAACCCTCAATCCCTGTCAGTCTGGTCGTCTCATTTTTGCGGTCCCCACTCCACCAAGATAGTTCCGAAGGCGTGTGTACGCTGTGGGTGGACGCTGCGCCGGGTGCTGGCCCGCCAGCGGACGAGCCGGCGCGCTGGTGGAGCGTCCTGTCACTGGTGTGGTGGCCTGGTGGCGGCACGTGCCCGGTCGCAGGCCCCGGCCTGGTCACGAACCCGGCCACTCCCCGGAACGTGCTCTCATGGCTGCCTGACTACGGCGCACGCCACTCGTGGTTGTCAGTGGACTTCTCAGTCGGCCGTCTCACTTTGCTTCAGCGTGTCTCCACGTTTAGTTTTCGCACGTTCTGGGAATGTCCTTCGCATTCATTTGACCAGGAGCATGTTTTCATTATTTAGTCTCCTCTGTGAATGTATAGACAGTTTTTTGTATGCTGCACTATCGGTGTCTTTTGCCAACTTTTAACCGAAATTCACTACTTGTTGGGATGATCTGCATAAAATACGTGTCTCTTTTGATTATTCGTGTGTCAGCCTAAAGCTTTGTGGCCGTGTAGCAGCCTTTCTAGCACGCTGTCTCCAACTGGTCTGTGTCGTTGCTTCTCTATTTTGTGTCTTTTCTCTGCCTTGAAAATGTTGCCTTTCGCTGTCTTCGCTGTTTTTGCGTCTCAAATAAGCTTGCATTTAGAAATGAAGCTCGCCTGTCTCTTTATGATGCATGAATACTGACGCGAGTACTGTAGTTGAGTGCTTTTATTCGGACTATTAGCCTGGTCTTTGTAGAACTCACTTCGTCTACATTTAGTTTGTACGTCAAATGGTATTTTAAGTAATTGATAGTTTTTCACTGGAGGGAATGTTTCTACCGTGTTCCTGCTTTTCCACTCGCACAACTAAAAAAGAAGCACTTCTGAAGAAAATGAGTGCTGGTTTTAGCCAGAAATGATGCTCACGCTTTACATTTCAGAGGGCTCTGGCGGGACAGCAATATTTCTTGAAAACTAATAAATGGGCTAGTTTTCTACAACATATGGTGGGAGCAATATTGATGTAGCGAAAAACTCGGGTGGTGCTGAATGGAGAGCTCCGCTTAACTCTGGAACATTGATGATTGAAAACAATTCCTTCTGCGGCACCGGGACCAATGTATACTGGCTTTTCGTACCAACTTTTGCAAGCTTGTAATGACACAACGGACTTGGATTTGACAGTTAAACGCAATCGATGTGTTCAGTCTGCCAGTGAAACACAACACATTTCTAACTTACCATTTAGTGTTTGGGTATGTTCCGTACTATTTATTCTACAATTACCTCGGAGCCAAAGAGAACAATGTGCGCATCAAGAAGCGAGTTTGGCGTTGTTCATTTTAATGCTTGGGGAAGCTGGTTGGTGTGTACTGATGCCGGAAAGGTACCTTTCGATATTAGTTTTGGAGTCACCAACCTAACTGATAACGGCAACGGCTGCACAAGTTAAATTACTGAAAAAGAACCATGCTGTGCCGACGAGCATACGCACAAACATTAGTTTTGGTCTGGTATAAGTTTGTGAGTAGTTTGCAAACCTGAATCAGGTGCTATCCAGTGTTTGCTGCTGATATTTCTGGTGGAATGTGGAGGGGGTTGCTATGTGTGGAGTAAGAATTCAGGAAACGTGGCATGTGGATAATTATTGCCAGATGCTTACAATGGGGGCTTAACAGCTAATTTCCGCTCTGGTTTTCTCTGCGATTAACGCTGAAATAACGCATTTTTCTCGGCTGTTTCTGTTTTTGCTCTTGCTTTTGCGACTGACTCACTCACCCTGCTCTCTCTGCTTTGCATATGGTGTGTTTGACGGTTTCACTCCTCGGCTCACCCTGTGCCTTTCCACGGAATTCAGAAGGTAAACACCTAAGGGTGACCCCTTATTGTTCGAAGTGATCGCTGTCTGAATTGCATCCATTGTCCTCGTTAGATATGCTTAGATGTTAGATATAATTAGATGATGTTCATGTGAACTTGGGCTGAGGAAAGTTATGACATAAAGCTTTTAGATATATATGTAAGTTCAGTGGTTTTTGCTGTTCTGATTAATCGTAAATTCTCTGTTTTTTTGTTTTTAGTATATGTAATTTCAATCTGTTCTAGACTAATTGAACACCCGTCATAATTAATTTTTCACTGCAGTTTTGTGATATGCTTTTTGCATGTGCATGCAACGACGTAAGCTGTTAAAACCAACAAAAGCCTGCTACTGTCACGTCCCAATAGACCTTTTCATTGGAAATGTAATCTGCACAAGAACGTTCTTGTCTGATTGAAACGTGGATCGTGTTAGGTCGCTTTTCTAGTTAAATTTGTTTTTGATACCACCAGCTTGAATGTGTGTAAAGTGGCCTAAAGTGTGTTAGTTTTGTGGTGTGTGTCTCAGAGTAGCTTTCGGAGCGATGATGGGACATTCTTAGTGTGATTTGTTCCGGACGCTTACGGGGTTTACTCAGTTTGGGCTTCCCCACACAACGGGACGCCCTTTGTTTTGACTGTTCGGGACAATGTCGGAAGACCCGTAGCTCGAGGTGCTCTTAGAAATGGTGGTGCAGCTTCTATCATAATTACGTGCTAGAAATTTTTACAGCATGTCCAATACGTTTTCTAGGCTGTTAAATTCACTGTTAAGACTGGAAGACCAGCTCTTTCTTGTAATCCTGGTACTGATTAATGTGGACATTTTGTTCAGTGTTTTCTGACATTTAGGCTGTCCTTATTGTTTTATCTGGGGCTTCGTCGGAGGTTCTGCCGCCCCGATAGATCAGTTAGTAGAGTGTTGGGCTCCGGGTCGCTCAGAAAACCGTGCAGTGGCAGTGCACTGGTGAAAGCTTGAGGTCGGTTCCCCCGGGATGCTCTTGCGCTTAATATTTACCCGGTTGGCAGGCAACTGATTGGTGAGATGGTGACCTGAGTGAGGCGACTGTCCCTGTGCTTTCTGGGACATTAAACTTTGGCCTCCAAATTAACTCGTCATTGCGAGAATCGCTCGTTGGGATGATGGGGTCGGAGTTCCCGTGACAAGCACATTGAAGACTTTACTGAGGCTTTGATCCCAAAAAGCTGAACCTGCAATAACTTGGGATAACTTGTATGAAAAAGTGATTTGTCAAGCACAGCTATATAATACCAGGTTGGCTCAAGCTGTAAAGGTTTAAGTTTCCTATGGTGAAAAGCTAATGCACGGTTTAGATGAATAATTTTAAAAGCTTTAAAAGAACTCATTTTCAACGAAATCGGTGCGGTAGTTCTCTTTCTACGGCCGCTCAAAAACACCTAGTTCCCCATAGGCCCAAACTGTAAAACGCCCCAGGCATTGCGACGCCGACGTCAGCGTGGCATGTTGTCAGGCAACTTAAAAGGGGCTGATTCAACAGATTTTGAGCACCTCAACCATAACACTCCTGTTAAAAGTTATAATTGGGGCTGTGGCGTTCCAGCTGCGTTCACTGGTGCCTCGGCTTAACCCGTCCATTCACTGCCGCTGCGGAAATAGTCGGACTGCTGAGCTGTGCTGTTTGACAGGACAAGGCGATGAAACTGAGGATGACATTCTGCAGCAGAAGAACAAAGTCAACACCACTCTGCTGGTGCACTTCTTCGGGCCGAAGGGCGACCACGAGCTGGCCTATGACGAGTTCAAACAGTGAGTCGGTAAAGGGGATGATAAATTCTGTGGTGAAGGGATGGATCTGAGCCAGGAGTACAATGTGTGAAGAAGCTGAAGCGCCAAACGCCGGCCCCTGAGCCCAGAATCTAACTCGGTTTTCCTACCAGCAGGGTAGAAGTTGGCAACGCTGCAATCTCCGTATTGGCACGATTAATAGTATAAAAGTTGTCCCTATAACTTCAGCTATTATTATCGAGTAAATTAACTTTGTATATTGTTTACAGGTAGAGTGTTTCATGAGTGGCACTTTGATTGCCGTGACGATTTCAAGTCTTGCATTAATTGGCCTGTGTTCTCGAGTCCTGGATGCAAAATTGAACAAAGGCACTGCAGTTATATATTAGGACACAGCCCTTCATCAGAATCTTCTTGTGCAGGTCGATTGCTTGGATGATGGCACAGATTAGGTCGCAGCTCATACTGTGACCGAGAATGTGTGCAATCATAGTGATGAAGATTGTGATGAAGGGCTGCGCTCCAATATATAATCACAGTGAATTTGTTCACTTTTGCATCCAGGAGTCGAGGGGACAGGTCAGTTAACAATTTATCAAGTTATAATCATTCTTGTCTGCTCAGCGCTGCTAAGATTTCAAGTCTTGATTAAATGCAACCTTTGAGCAGCGCACTGAAAATAAGAGAAGTCAGCCGTGAGTCCTATATTTAGAACGTTGGCTCGACTCATTGCATGAGTGTTAAATATCATAATTTCGTTGCGTGGAGATCTCCAATTACCTGTATATTATCTGGAAATGTGAAACTTATCTGATCTTCGGTTATGTGGAGTAATCCGTAAAGGTTGAGGCGGCGAAGCCCCTGCAATTTCCTTCTTGTATGAAAATTTGCGACAGTGTTCTATCTCCAAGATGTAATAGGAGCGATTTTGACCCACGAAATTATTTAATAAAAATCCCATTTTGTCTATCTTTGGATCAAAATCCCTTCGACCACCTCTTTAGAAAGTGCCAGCAAGTCTTTGACAAGTCTATCTCGCCTCACTTTAAATATCTCATCACTGACTGGTTTTGATTTTAAAATCGCCAAAAATCCTTTAGAAGGGCTAGACAAAATGGTGCTAGAACGACGTTTTGCCTGGGATTTGACTGAGTGGCCGCGCCGCCGTACGTACAGACCAACACAGATAGTGACTGTGTTCTTGTGGCGCCGCAGGTTCATGGAGAACCTGCAGGAGGAGGTGTTGGAGATCGAGTTCCAGGAGTTCTCCCGCGGCTACCACAAGATCAGCGAGGTGGAGTTCGCCAAGATCCTCCTGCGCTACACCTACCTGCGTCCTGACCAGTGAGGAAAACCCTCCTGACCAGTGAGGAAAACCCTCCTGACCAGTGAGGAAAACCCTCCTGACCAGTGAGGAAAACCCTCCTGACCAGTGAGGAAAACCCTCCTGACCAGTGAGGAAAACCCCGCCCGGCTCCGTCCTGCTTGGGGGCAGACGCGGGCTCTGTGCTGAACTGTGTGGGTGGGTGTAGGTGTGTGATTTCCTCCGACAATTGTGCGGATATGTTCTGAATCCGGTGGTCCCCGTATGAAAGCAACTTTATCCAGCCAGAGCCGCGGAAGGATCTGGCTTGGTGGATGCCATTTGTTTATGTAGAGTCTTGAATTCGAATTCATATTTGGTTGTAATTTGTGGACTTAAGGTCACTGATTTCAAAGACGAAAAGCTGATATCCATTAGTTCCCAAGTCCTTTAGTTTTCACGCGACTCACAGTGAAAGGTTTCGTCTCCGTGAAAGAGCCGCGTGACGTCACGCGAGGCCACGGGAGACGAGTGGGCTGGGCTGACTCCCGGCTCTCGGCCGCCGCCAGTGCAAGTGAGCTTGGAAAGCGCTGACGAAAGGAGTGGAGTGATTTTAGCTCGGCATTAAGTCTGCTTATCATGGACCACGAGCCATTAACCCTTTCAGTTATCATGCATATTTGGTCTCAAATATATAGAGTTGGAAAGTGTAAACGAGCGAGATTAACAAACTCGTATTCTCGAGTTCAGATTGTCTCGTGAATTAGAGGGCTGGCAAAACCTGTTCAGCGTGACGCTGGAGGCTCTCATCTGAAAGAGACTCAGTCCTTCATGCAATACCACTGTGCACTTTTGAATCCCCCTCTGTCATCACTACTGAAGCCAAGGGGATGCTGAGTAAACCACTCCTGGTCTGAGCTCCGCTGTCTGCGGTGCATCACATCATTTTCCTTGGATCTAAATTTGATATGGCCCGCAGGAGCTACAAATTACCCGTTATTGAGCCGTATTTCTGTTCTTGCACCCAACTAATGCTAATGGTGCCTTAACGCGCCAATTCACGTCAAACACGTCTTGGAATTCCAATTTGAAGCAATTCAGTGGTTGCGCTAACTTTGAAACTGATGTGGCTGGAAACTGAGTGGCATGCTTCTCCGAACGCCAGCGCTAGCTGGTACAAAGCTCGTTGTCTGCAGGCTGCTAATGGTTTTCAGGAGTTAACGAACAGCAGTGAGTAGGCAGCCCTTCTTAAAAATAGAACATGCCTAGCCAGACACAGAAAATGGTTATAGGGATGAGCTTATGACAAACTGCATCGGCCACGAGCAAGTGGCTGCGTTCTCGAAAAAAATAGATATATGGGTGTGGCTAGTGACAGCTGACATGACGATCACGTTCATACTTTCCTATGCAGGGCGCGAGGTTGGCACTGCATTAGCTCGAATCAGTACCCACAAACGTTTCTGTGAACTCGTAATGCAGGGTTTGAACTTCTAGCTCTCCGTCGTCGGCAGGGGTTTCCTTTCAGCCATCTTACCCAGAAAAGCTGCCTCCATGTGACCCCGCGATAGGGCGGAAAGGCGGCAGTGGCTTGGCGTATATCCCGTGACGTCATACTCGGGAGCGGTATTGATAGGCTCCGCCCACTTCCCTGGACCGAAGAGCTTTGAAGCGAGTTATTGTGGTAAAGTTTCGTTTTCTACGGTCTGGCTGCAGGGGCGTAAATTTAAACATTTGAAGCAGTTTTGACGCCATTTTAGTTTTTAGTTCAGATTCCCGTTTGTCGAGTACCTTATGCGGCAGCTCACCTCGAGAACGCACGGAGCTCACCTTGAAACGCTAGGTGACCTTGAGCTGGTTCAATGAGACAATCGGCTTTTCTTTATTGATATTTTGATAAGTTTCCGTTATTTTGAGGTCGAATGAGGTAAATGTGTCTTTAGAGTTGAGGTATATTGTATTTATTCAAGAGCTGTGGGTATCTTATGTATTTTTGTATTGGGAGCCGAAAGAATGGATATCGCACTACTTTTGCAACTGTTTATTTTGTTCGGAATTTATTTCAGCGGTAGCAAAAATTTGTTCCGCAGAAGAATTGTGTCCTTCATAATTCTGCGGAACCATAAAGGCCAGTCCGGGCGTATTCGTGATGCTCTGTCACCTGACAAAATTGTACAAAGTGTTGTTTTTTTACAGAGTTAGAAGTTGTCAATAACGGCTGATTCCAGTGATAGGGGTTTATTGTTGTCCAGGTGCGCAATGATATATCGATTAAGGTTAAGGTTAAGCCTGTTCCAGCCTAGGAAGTTAACATGCAAAATTAACTATAACATGTCTGAATATGGTAGGCTTCATGTTGTGCGTGTACGGTCGATGAACAAGAGTGATGATAGGGTCGTTTATTCCCGTGGGGTTAATTTACTCCAAGCACCTGCGTTGTCTGACGGCGACTGTCATTTCCACGTATGTACATCTAGTGACCTTTACTGCCATCCCCATGGCTTGGACGGTGGCCACTATAACTTCGCTCTTAATTTACGGTGGGCTGTCTGGGCTCATGACCATGCGTGTTTTCATGACGAGGTCCAATGTTAATGTTTTGCTCGGATGGTATGGGATATTACCGTTCAGTATTTGTCAGTGTAGCGTCCCAAAAATTGATTTGGCACTTCGGCTCGAAAGGGTAAATTATCGCCAAAATGTTCAGTGAGAAATGGAAGATACCAACACCCGATGGACTAGGGAGACAATACCATCCACTGTTTTGTATTGTAAGAGGCATTTTTTAAGTTGACTTTTAACCGTGTTCTTGTGATTAGAATTAGATGCTGTCCCGTTTGTGTCCGTTGACTTGAGTCCGCTGACGAGAGGAATCAGCTACCCTGCGAGGACAAGGCAGCAAAAGATCATGGCGCTAGGAGTTGGCTTGACAATCTAGCTCAATTTGGTGCCAGTGGAATATAAACATGTTCTGGTTTTGGATATCCACTGGCCAGGATTCTGAGTGATTGTGTCAGTGGCCTCATTTTTTCGAATTTGTGATTTTAATTATTTCGGCCTCGACCAGTTTCCTAAAATTGCGGCGCTGAAGCCCTTTAACGTGCAGCATGACGACTCAATATAAGGTAATAACATAAAATGGAACAAACCTGTTCTTTTCGTGCTCTGTGACAAGTTTCACCTTGTCAAAGGGCTATCTGACATGCAGGCCAGCTGTACGACAAACCTTAATTGAGAATGGAAATTTGTAAGTTCGCTATCAATGCATAATGCTTTCTGCAGCCGTGGTACACGAAAACGAAACGTTATTTTAAAAATTGATCGTGCCGACTAACTGGCTGTCAACGTCGCTGTTGGTGACTGTTAGAGTCCGGACCAACTTTTCATGAAAGGCCGTCAGAAAGATTCCGTTCCAGGCACTACACCGGAACTCGCATTATCGACCCTCCTGTGTCCCCGCACCATTATACGGAAGTTAGTGGCACCGACAATCTCATTCGCATGTGAAGCCAAGGCGGCGGTGCCGGTGCCTGTGCGGTTTTCATCGCAGTAAATGGACTGCGGTCCGACCAGTTCCCTGGCGGCGGCGCACGGGCGTTGTCATGCCAACCTGGCAGCTGTGAATCTGTCCGGTGGAGCCATTGACGCGGCGGCGGCGCTGAAAGGCGGCACGTGCATTGTGACCGGAGCCGCCTCTTTCTCGGGCGTTTATTACCATCGACCGTGGCGACAGCCGGCGGTGATTGCGGCGCGGGCCCGGCCCCGGGACCGGTCGGCGTGTGTGGCGTGCACCCCGTCCACGTCTCAGCCTGCTGGTGCACCGGTTATGGCGGGGCTGGTGCTACCATACAGGTCTGGCTACTGTTCTCAGTCGAAACCCTTTGCTGGTGGTTTCACCGGCCCCATCTCCGCTCGACAGGCTGTCGCGCCTACGCTGGGGAGGCCATTCAGTTCTTACGTTCGGCGTGGGGTCGCAGGGGAGGATCAGACAGCAGGTTCAGTCTGAACATTACACAGCGGTGATCGGCATTGCTTGCGCAGGACGGTCTGAAACGCCCAGGCACCCGCGAGTCCGCGCTGGTTTTTGTTTGTGTCTTGGTTTTCCATACACGCCCCACTCAGCTTCGGTATTCTTGTTTGACCTAAGCTATTGCCTTTGTGTAGCAGAGTTTCATTCCGGTTCAGATGTCCCTGACAAACCTGCAGGATAGGAGAAGTCACGTTTGGCTCAAAACCTTTATAAGGTACTCAAGAGGGATTCCTCACGCCACGGACGTCACATGGGCGTGGAGGAATTCCTTCACCATGGGCCGTGCGTCAAACTGCTGCTAGACACTGCCCGCTTACGAATTGAGAATATACAGCAATGCAGTGTATCCCAAATCAATAAATATGCATTCATCGCGATTATGGGCCCTTTTCAAACATTTGATATTTAATCATTTAATTTTCCATGTTATATGCCACGAGGTGTGACGTCACATCCGGTCGTCTGCGTCGTCTGCGCTTGCTGTTGGAGGGGCTGCGTTTGGCTTATTTTAGTCTTTTCGCTGACTCTTTTTCTCCCTGAAATTGCGTTATCATTTATGTGTTTTGTGAGCCACCTCAAGAAAAACGCTTCTGGGGCGGAACAGTTGAAATATTTCAGGATGACTAATTTTTAGGGAGAAGTAGAGGAAAAGTGTTGGGATCCAAGAAAATATCAAAACTGGAGATAAAAAAACGCAAAAAGTGAACTTTACTGAAGTCTGGAAATCAAAACTGTCACGGGCAGGATGGAGCAGAAGAAATATAATTTCTAAAATCAAAGACAGAATAAGCACAGGGCTGAAGAGTCGGGCATTTTTATGCTCATATTACTTAAGTTCACATGCCCGAAGTGGGTGTACAATTGCCTGTGAATGTTTTGAACCGTTGATCCTTGTCCTCATCCTTACCCTACCGGGGGGCTGTGAACGCTGTGATCAGCCACTGTATGCGCGTCCGTGGTGGGATACGAGTATCGGTATATCTGACTCCAGCCTGTTTATGACGTACCTGTTATTTGTACTGTCTGGCGGTGGTGCGTGCTGCACCTCCATCGGGACGTTTACTTTTGTGCTGTTGCGTGACTTCATGCGTTGTTTGGTCTGCCGTTCTTGGAATTGGCTCATTTAGAGTTGCGTGCATTGTCAGCACAGATGGTAACAGAGTGAAGCTAGTAGGAGTACGGAACACTTTTTTGCTGTCCTCAATTCATTGTTGTAACTTATCTATGTCTTTAACGAGGTTAGCGGCTGCTGATTTCGGTCGTCTGAGGTTTATTTACCAGCTCCATCACTGAAAAGTTGTCCAGGGTCTCTATGGGAAAACAAAGAAATGTGTGATGTAAATTGACCATTTAGCCTTGCAACCTCCCCTTGAGGAGAGAAATTTAGCGATTTGCAACCTCGTATACCTCGCCAGGTACTGAGATCTGTACTCCGCTATTCCGCCAGTTAATGAGATCTGTACATCACTATCTCGCCAGGTACTGTCTGTACATCACTATCTCGCCAGTTAGTGAGACCTGTACATCACTATCTCGCCAGTTAGTGAGATCAGTACACCACTATCTCGCCAGGTTCTGAGATCTGTATATCACTATCTCCAGGTACTGAGCTCTGCTCACCTCTGTCCCGCCAAGTACGACAGGCATGTTCCCGTACTCCGCCGTGACTGGCGGTACCGTTGCCACAGGTACGGCAGGCGTGTTACCGTACTCTGCCGTGACTGGCGGCACCGTTTCCACAGGTACGACAGGCGTGTTACCGTACTCCGCCGTGACTGGCGGCACCGTTTCCACAGGTACGACAGGCGTGTTACCGTACTCTGCCGTGACTGGCGGCACCGTTTCCACAGGTACGACAGGCGTGTTACCGTACTCTGCCGTGACTGGCGGCACCGTTTCCACAGGTACGACAGGCGTGTTCCCGTACTCCGCCGTGACTGGCGGTACCGTTTCCACAGGTACGACAGGCGTGTTACCGTACTCTGCCGTGACTGGCGGCACCGTTTCCACAGGTACGACAGGCGTGTTACCGTACTCCGCCGTGACTGGCGGCACCGTTTCCACAGGTACGACAGGCGTGTTACCGTACTCTGCCGTGACTGGCGGCACCGTTTCCACAGGTACGACAGGCGTGTTACCGTACTCTGCCGTGACTGGCGGCGCCGTTTCCACAGGTACGACAGGCGTGTTACCGTACTCTGCCGTGACTGGCGGCGCCGTTTCCACAGGTACGACAGGCGTGTTACCGTACTCTGCCGTGACTGGCGGCACCGTTTCCACAGGTACGACAGGCGTGTTACCGTACTCTGCCGTGACTGGCGGCACCGTTTCCACAGGTACGACAGGCGTGTTACCGTACTCTGCCGTGACTGGCGGCACCGTTTCCACAGGTACGACAGGCGTGTTACCGTACTCTGCCGTGACTGGCGGCGCCGTTTCCACAGGTACGACAGGCGTGTTACCGTACTCTGCTGTGACTGGCGGCACCGTTTCCACAGGTACGACAGGCGTGTTACCGTACTCCGCCGTGATTGGCGGCACCGTTTCCACAGGTACGACAGGCGTGTTACCGTACTCTGCCGTGACTGGCGGCACCGTTTCCACAGGTACGGCAGGCGTGTTCCCGTACTCCGCCGTGATTGGCGGTACCGTTTCCACAGGTACGACCTGTACATCGAGCGCCTGGTGGAGCGGACAGACGAGACCTCGCTGCGCGGCATCACCTTCCAGGAGTTCCGCGACTTCTGCAACTTCCTCAACCAGCTGGAGGACTTCGCCATCGCCATGCGAATGTACACGATGGCCGACCAGCCCATCTCGCAGGGTGCGTACGTCACCGGATAGGTAGACCTCGGCCAGCGCCCCCTGGTGGCCAAATCACCCGGCTCGGGGATCGAGTGTCTCGATATCCCACCTCATGGCCTCGCCCCCTAATGTCGCACGCTTAAAACCATCAGTACGATAGGGGTCATCTGGTGAAGTTTATCGAGCCATGCTGTTACCTTTTGATGCGACTACGTGATGCTAAGCCACCGAGAACAGTTCAGTTCACTGGTGTAGGCCACCATTCATTAGCTTTTGGCTGACTTGAAATACTTGGCTGAATCACAGTATACCAAATGTGTTGCCATTGGGGCTGTCTACCCATGAAAGGCTCAACTGTAAATGAGATAGGCTATCTCATTATGTCACCCGTATCAAGGTTAAGTGCAGGGATCAGTGGGTGCTTCAACTTTGACTCAATCCCGACTGAAATGATGTGCTTAGCTCAGGGGTCATTTCTTAAAGCTGATTCGACCAAACAGCGTGGAAGAGTCACTTAACGTGGCAGCTGGTTTAATTAAAAGTCGTATTTTTCAGAGAAGCCAGTAAGAATGAATGCCAGCTACGGCTTCTTCACAGGCCCCGGGACTTTCAAGCTGTTTTACAAATGTTCAGTAAGCGCTGTACCTGTATCGACCGTCTGTTCAGTACCGCGCTTTAAGCCAGACTCTTTCTGATTTTGTGAGCAGTGACCCGTTTGTGTTACAAAATTGTCTTTTTCTAGATTCTTCTGACCTGAGTGTAAAGCAGATTAACTCCCGACTGTTGGGCTCGATTTTTCAAACATAATCTTTCGGCCGATGCAATAATAAAGATACATATTTCTTCCAATATTGCAGAGCAGAGACATATTCAGCTCTAGAAACTCATTTTTGTTCGAAGAGACCGTGAACGAATCATGACAGGCTCGTTCATCCAATCTTTTCGCATCTTATGGCCGCATCAAGTTGCTTTGACTGTCGGGTCCGCCGTCGCCAAATCTATCCTCTCGCTCCATCCAGTCATCGGGATTGCTCTAAACTCGCCAGAACCGTTAGCTTTATCTTGCGCAGAATTTATCGGGGCCGATTGCTGCAGGCGTAGATCAGAGGGAAGCTTTCCAGCAGCGGGTCGTAAGTTGGCCCGGACTTCGTTCGTTCTGGCGTTGGTTATGGGCTTGGACTATAGTGTTTGACTCTCGCGTCGACGTGCATTTCGGTTGTTAGTATCGTACATTTTCTGATGGATTATATCATGCCGAGTTTGTTCTGCTAGAGGAGAAAATACAGTGAATCCGCCAAATATCCGATTCCGGTGTTGAGATTGTTTCTTGTCTGCGATAAAAAGCCGCCTTTAGCCCTCCCACAGAGTAGGAGCAGTGCCGTTGTGTGGGGTTTTTGGGGGTTGTTTTCCGTTGGGAGGGTTAAAAGTGCGTTGTGTGGAAGACTCTGTGACCGCCGCTGTCTGTCGTATTGTGGAAACAGTGGCTTTGTGCGGGGCGTGCCTGTGAGCGTCGCTGTCGGTACTGGGGTGGGGACAGTGCCGTTGTGTGGGGCGTGCCTGTGGGCGTCGTTGTGGGTACTGGGGTGGGGACAGTGCCGTTGTGTGGGGCGTGCCTGTGGGCGTCGTTGTGGGTACTGGGGTGGGGACAGTGCCGTTGTGTGGGGCGTGCCTGTGAGTGTTTATGTCCGCTGTAGAGCGAGGACAGAGCCGGTTGTGAGCGCCGCCGTCCGACAGTGGCCCCGACACCGCCGGCAGCTGTTGGCTGCGCGCGTGCAGTGATTGGATGGCTGCCGGCCGGACTGTCGTGTTTGAGATGCCATTCTCCCAGATTGGGTGGCCGGAGAATCGGGTGGCGGCAGCCGGGGCTCGGCTGCTGCTCAGACACTTAAGCACGTCTCACCCTCCCCCGTCCGCCCGCTGGCGGCGTCACTAGACTGGATGCAAATACTCGGCCGGAAGCTGCTCCAAACTGTATTTGACAATGGCTACTAACTGGAAATGGTCACGGATCTCAGGCCTAGAATCTCGGTGAATCCTACCAGCGAATGCCTGCATTTACTGGCCGCTGATATCGTGTTGATCTAGCAATTGAGAATATCAAAGTGGCACCTCTTATGATCAAAAGAAGCATGTGTTGTGCCGGCCCTACCGTTCGACGTCCACCAACTGAAATCTATTGTCTTTCAGTTCAGCTTTACGGCCAGAGTCCGAGTCTCGGGCAGTTCGCGGGTTCGAACCCACTCAAGAACAGGTCGGATGTCTGGCTCAGGGTCTGTTTGGCCTGAGTACATGTTGTGGGTTTCCTCCCCGCTGTCGTACGTCGTATTGCTAACCGTCGGTGCTTACGAAAATCCGTCAAACACCCAATTTCCAAAATCTAGTTTTCCAAAATGAAATCATAAGGGTGCTCTGGACTTATATCTTTAAACTGTAAGCTTTTCTTACCTTAACGTTTTCCAAATTACCGACCAATTCAAAGCGGGAAGCAACATGTTGCAATGACATTAGGGTCCGGATTTCGGCTCGTCTTTGTGTGGTGCTTAGACTCGTCTAATAGGTACCGCTCGGATTCATCGTTGACTGCTTCACTCAATAAATTGTGACAAAAAATGCGCCCGGCAGGACTTTAAAGTAGTTGTGAAAGCCCTGAACGGTCACGGCTTCTAAAGTTCGTATCACCCGTTGGCTTGGTTTTGACCTGATTGTTCTCCACAGAGGAGTTCCACCGCGCCGTGAAGATCTGTACCGGGAAGACGCTGTCCAGCCACGTGGTGGACACGGTGTTCCGCATCTTCGACGAGGACGGGGACGGTCAGCTCTCCTACAAGGAGTTCATCGGCTTCATGAAGGAGCGACGCCAGCGCGGCTTCAAGGTTCGTTTCTGGAGGGAAACTGTGGAGCGGGCCGATTCTGGCGGACTCGGGGGAGTGGTTAGAATCGCATCAAGGCTGGGAACAGTTTGATGATCGGCGACAACGTCGGTGGGATGAATGATTTTATCGCATTAAATTTTCTTGTGACTGGGATGTACGGCTGAAAAGTGCAGTTCCATCATCCTTTTCGCAGTCAGTCCTATTCTGTCTACACTCTTGTAGACTCTTTAGAGCATTTCTCATTTCGCGGTTGTGTGGTATGTATATGTGGCCAGTTTGTGACGACCTTGCCTGTTTCCTGGTGCGCTCTCCTTCCCGGCGACCGCTCCCGTCCATCCTCCGCCTCCTCCTGTCCCGGTCTGGAAACGGCGGAAATACTGCAGTGCTGCTGGAAGGTAACTAACTTCAGGTCCGCGAACGAGGATGCGGCTGGTATCATTCAGTGCCTGTACAGCTGTAGTTTCGTGATGAATGGTCCGGCCTTGTTTTGTTAGTAGGTGTGTTTTGTTTGGATGGTCCGGCCTATGGATAAACCGTTACGGATAACGTTTGCGGCTCCAGGTGCCCTCAACTGGTAAGTTGTGGGTGATAAACCAAATTAATCTGGCAGATTTTTGTGTTCCGAGATTGGGGAAGGCATTGATGTTTGAACCTGCCTCCTCAGGCAGGACCAGCCGCAGTCACCGAGACGTGTTCACTGTTCAGTTACGCACCATATCGTTAGTTTTCTTAGAACGAGTGACGTGTATTCTGGCCTGATGCCCACATACGTTTCGTATTCAAGTGAGAGGTGTACGCCCTTGCTTTTATTCTAAGAAGTAAGTGTCTTTGGGAAGACGCCCATGAAAAACTCCTGCCGACCTGTGGTGTATCCGCACCAGCTCGCGCCGTTATATCTCCAGCCTTCGGTGTCACTGTCCCGCGGGTTCACAGTGGCACTGTCCCGCGGGTTCACAGTGGCACTGTCCCGCGGGTTCACAGTGGCACTGTCCCGCGGGTTCACAGTGGCACTGTGCCGCGGGGTTCACATGACTGTCCCGCGGGTTCACAGTGGCACTGTCCCGCGGGTTCACAGTGGCACTGTCCCGCGGGTTCACAGTGGCACTGTCCCGCGGGTTCACAGTGGCACTGTCCCGCGGGTTCACAGTGGCACTGTCCCGCGGGTTCACAGTGGCACTGTCCCGCGGGTTCACAGTGGCACTGTCCCTCGGGTTCACAGTGGCACTTTCCCGCGGGTTCCCACTGACACTACCCCACTAGTCTCCGGCCACACTGTCCTGCCTGTCCCCGGTGATGCTATTCTGCTAGTCCTTGATGATAGTGGGCTTCCCACGGGTTCCCACATATTATCCCGCCAGTCCCGGTGAGTTTCTCCCGGGTTCCCCCTGACACTGTCCCCTCCAGTCCCCGGAGATACTCCCGGGTTCCCCTGACACTGTCCCTCGAGTCCTTGGTGATACTCCCGGGTTCCCCGGACACTGTCCCGCCAGTCCCCGGTGATACTCCCGGGCTCCCCCTACACTGTCCCTCCCGTTCCCGGTAATAGTCCCGTTCTGACGCCACGCCCTGCCGCAGACGACCCCGCGCACCTTCGGCTGGCAGGCGTTCAAGTACTGTGTGAAGCAGGAGATGCGGTCTTCCTGAGCGGCCCCGGCAGTGCTGAGGTTGGGCCGGAGGACTCCGTGTGACGGCTCGGACGGGAGGACGCGGCCCGGCCAGCGGCGTCCCAGGCCGTGAGCTTATGGGGCGGCGTCAGCCGTGCTCCTGTTGTCTGCTGTAAGGCTGCGGCCGCTCCTATGCTGCAGTTGTTATCTCTCTGTTGGCACGTGAGTCACACAGCACAGTCCTAATGCACTTTCATCGACTTACTTTATGTGAACAGTGTTACAACATTTTGGAGAAGATGAACACTCGCTAAGGCTCGCTGGAAAAAGCCGCCCCTGTGCCGCGTTTATGTTGTCTCTATGGTGCACTGTTTTGAAGCAGGGCCAATGCGAAAAAACAATGGCTGCTTGCCAATGTCAGGCATTAGTGCCCACCTGGGTCCCGTTTAAGGCATAATTCTTCCAAACATAGTCGTGGTGGTGTTGCCTGAATGTCGAGATGGCAGGGTGCTGCAATATAAATGACACTTGTGAGTTATCCGGGGTGGCAGTTCGCCCTCGGGGTTGGAACGGCGGCAGTCGCCTCCGTACTCCGTCTGCGTTAGGTGTTAGCTTTTGAGGTATCTCTGACGGGTGGAGGCTGCTTGGTGCTGCCGTCGGGGCACTGCTCTCCCTTGAGACCGCGGGCTGGCACGGCCCATACATCTGTGTTGGGTCGCGACGGGCGACGCCGCAGTCGGAGATTATGTTCGGTCAGGGAAGCGTTAGTTTATGCTCGGGCATGGACGGCTGACTATCATGCCCCGTCGCGCCGCTGCTTTTAGCTGCCATCGGGGCAAGGCTGCATGTCAAAAGCGGGAGTCCACCCCGCGGGCCGCGGGTTTTGAACCAGAGACCTTTAGATCCAGGGTCGGAGGGATAACTCCTTAGCTACACTGGCCGTAAGCATTTTCGATCCTATTCGGTCACTTTTTTCGCCATAGTCATACTGTAATCGTCCAGCTTTCCGAGAATTCATAGTCATCTCTTCGTCGCCTTTTTTGTCGCCTTTGTGTGTTGGGTGAGATAATATATCGGTTTTAGATTTTGTGTGCCACTAACTTGGTTGTTAGGCATGGCAATGTGCAGAGGACGCGCGTAAACAGATGCATTTTCGTCGTGGTCTTGCTGGAATTCTCGGTTAAATGAAACCATCCCATTATGGTAAGTATTATATGCTGCGTTGTTTGTTATGTTTGTGCTGGAAAGGGTGTCGCCTAGGTGTGCGGTTTACAGGCATGCTGGTTTTTTTCCTGACCTGCCGCAGGTTTTTTAGTTGAATGCAAGCTAAGTAAGTGAGATGGCGTGGATATGTGAAGTCCATCGTGTGAAACCAAATATATAAATGATAACAACCACATTTTGTACTGGCCACAGATACACATCCGCGCGACAAAATCAACTGTTGACGGAACTGACTCGAATCGTTTGGCATAGATCAACGGATTCTGTCTTTGGATGACTACGGTAATAAGACCATGGCAGAACACAGACACGCAAGCCTCATATGCCACCACATGTCAAGGGACGGGTTTCTCTTACTCTTGCGAAGTACCGGCATATCTGACACGGGTCGCACAGATGTGACGTCATCGCAGGTATGACGTCACTCTGGAGCGCTGGTCGTGGGTTCTTCGGCCTGCTGAAAGGGCTGCAGTAGAGAAGAGCCAGTTCTTCCAGCTTCTGGCCCGGGCGAGGTCCTGAATAAAGCCCACTGGATGCTGGCTATCCCTTCCAGCGGGGCGAAGGCCGGCGACACGCTACAACGTCTAGAAGTAGGTACATCACGAAACCCCTGCTCACACTCGCTCATACTCGCAAACAAACTTGAGACACCACTCCTGGAGATCATACCCGAATCACAGTGCAAAGTATACGAATGCCTTAAGCCTCCTAGTCGAATGAGCTACAGCGTTCAGTTAATCGGTGGGGTCGGCGCCACACGGTTCTGCGGCGGGGGCAGCACATCCACGCTCCCCCCCGACAATTTCCTTTAGGTCGAGGTACGCACTACGCGAACGCTCACTTTAGCGCGCAAAGAAAACATTCATTGCCGCTTTATCCTAACCTGTTATCGCAAAATGGTCGCGGAGAACAGTAACAGGCAAGGGATGTGATACACACTCATCGCGAAAACACGGTTCTACCCGTCTTGCATGGAGAGGAAGATTGCAGAGGACGCCTACTGTCTTCACATAGTTTCATACCTGTCTTGCCCATCTCTCGATTACAGGAGCACCTGGAGAGAGCCGCCATCTCCGACGTTAACGAATTGACACGAGAACAATGTGCGAGCGGGGTTCCCGGCGGCCTGCGACGTCCAGCTTCACCGTGACGAAGTCGCGCAAGGACGCCTTCTTCAATGTCACTGCCGCACAGTGACAGCCCTGGTGCATTATTGTTACGCGGTCTCTTCCACTGTCTCAGTGTACTTGGGATACTAGCAGCGCACTATAGCGATGCAAAAACGGTGTTGGGGCACCTCAGTCGGTAGTCACCACTGCCAGCTCCTTACAAGCGCAGGGCGGCGCCGCTGGTACGTTACCGCCGCGAGGTGGCGCTGCTGGTATATAACAGCCGCGAGGTGGCGCCACAGCAGGTTACAGCTGCGCGGTGCCGATGTCTTCGGGCGGCCGCTTGACCGCCAGGGGGAGGGCACCAGTACGGCGGTGGGCGACCCAGCCCGGCGCGGCCTCTCACCGCTGGCCAGCAGGGAGGTGACCGTCAGCTGAGCGTCAGCGTCAGCCTCGCCGGCCAGCTGACGGCAGGAGGGCTCGGTGCTGATGGTCCGCCGCCGGTGTCCTCCGTTGGAGGCGGCTACTCCGTGAAGCCGCAGCCGCAGCCTGGCGTATTCCCGCAGCAGCTTGGAGCGTACCTAACAGGGCAGCCGGCCATGCGGATGAGTGGGGCGGAGGGACGCGAGGGCGGTACAGCCGAGGAGTGGTGGCACGTCAAGGCACAGCGCCAGACTGCACAGAGAGACAGCGCTATGAAGTAACATACCGACACATCTGTGAGCGGAGAACACTACGGGTCGGTGGGGTGCACGACTGCTGGAGGGGTGGAGCTCATGAATGCGAGAGGAGAGCGGATGCGCTGGTATTCGGCATTGCTGTTGGAGTCCTGGGTCATGAGGCCATGCTCTCATGTCAGGGACGCGAGACAAACGGCAAGCTGATCGTTCGTTGGCGGGAAACTTATCAAGGAAGCCATTCACTATATGGCGTGCTCAGAACGGTATATAGCAATCCCAAATAGGCCGTGTAAAGCAACTTTAAGGCCAAAACACCACAGGAATGCTTAGATGATGGAGTGCTAAGTCAATGCACTAAGTAATGTATCAAGTCTTGCAGGCGAATACACAAAGCGCTATGTACACTGCAGGAGAGCGCAAAGCGGATCGGTTTGGATTTCACGGCTGAGGATTTGAAGCCGGGTAAGTGGCATCAGCAACGGTTGAGAGGGCACACAGTGACGGAGTTGTAGACTGGATGTGCGTGCTAGATATGGACGGAGGTGGTGGAGGTGTGGGAGTGGGCCCAGAAGCGCCGGTACTGACGCCACACCGCCGAGCGCACCTGTCAAACGGACGCCCCTGTACAAACATCGGGAGCGAGCCAGGTAGCCAACCTATTTGGATTACAAGACACTCTCGTTATTCTCCATGGATTGAACTTGGTCAAGCCGGTCTTTTTGTGAAAGAAATTAAAAGGACCATGTACGGCCTAAGTCATGTAAGCTGCACATTTATGATTACCACTAACACAAAGAAAAGCCAGGAACAATTCCGGTATTTTCTGTCAACAAATTACTCGTGTTTTAGGCACTATAAAACCCTAAGTTGCTGCCTGCCCTAAAACTCTACTCATCAGCACACTGTATTGTTCATTATTTGGGCTTTGGCGTGCACCAGTCTACTAAGGTCCTACAGCGCCCAATCATCCCACTGACTTCCGCGTCTGTTTTCCTATGACATAAACTACAAGCCTGCCATTTTGATCCACTTTCTACCCACTCGGATACCGTTGGTGTGTGCGGGGCATCTAACCTCTGCGTTGGTGTAGAAGTAGATGCAGGCGATGATGGCCCCCTGCAGGCCGCTGATGAGGTAGCTGACCACGTAGTAGGCCTGTTCGGCGGTGCAGTCTGTGTCCTCGCCGGGGGGCAACGCCGTCACCAGGAACTGCAAGCCGAACAGCGGCACCAGCATCGCCGTGGCGCGGAACGACCGCCTGCGCACCGAACGCTGGGTAAGGGAGGGCTGCCTGCACACCGACCACGGGGTAAGGGAGGACAGTCTGCACACCGACCACGGGGTAAGGGAGGACAGTCTGCACACCGACCACGGGACAAGGGGGACCGTCTGCACACTGACCACAGGGTAAGGCACCGACCACGGGGTAAGGGGGACCGTCTGCACACCGACCACAGGGTAAGGGAGGACAGTCTGCACACCGACCACGGGGTAAGGGAGGACCGTCTGCACACCGACCACGGGGTAAGGGAGGACCGCCTGCACACCGACCACGGACAAGGAGGACCGTCTGCACACGACCACAGGGTAAGGCACCACCACGGGTAAGGGAGGACCGTCTGCACACCGACCACGGGGTAAGGGAGGACAGTCTGCACACCGACCACGGGGTAAGGGAGGACAGTCTGCACACCGACCACGAGGTAAGGGAGGACAGTCTGCACACCGACCACGGGGTAAGGGAGGACCGCCTGCCACCGACCACGGGGTAAGGGAGGACGTCTGCACACCGACCACGGGGTAAGGGAGGACAGTCTGCACACCGACCACGGGTAAGGAGGACCGTCTGCACACCGACCACGGGTAAGGGAGGACCGTCTGCACAATGACCACGGGGTAAGGAGGACAGTCTGCACCCGACCACGGGTAAGGGAGGATCGTCTGCACACGACCACGGGGAAGGGAGGACAGTCTGCACACCGACCACGCGAAGAGGGACAGTCGCCACCGACCACGGGGAAGGGAGGACCGTCTGCACACTGACCACGGGTAGGAAGGACCGTCTGCACAACGACCACGGGTAAGGAGGACCGTCTGCACACGACCACGGGGTAAGGGAGGACAGTCTGCACACCGACCACGGGGTAAGGGAGGACCGTCTGCCACGACCACGGGGTAAGAGAGACCGCTGCGCACCGACCACGACAAGGGAGGACCGTCTGCACACTGACCACAGGGTAAGCACCGACCACGGGGTAAGGGAGGACGTGCACCCACCACGGGGTAAGGGAGGAAGTCACACCGACCACGGGGTAAGGAACGACCGTCTGTGCACCGACCACGGGGTAAGGAGGCCTCCTGCGTACCGACCACGGGGTAAGGAATGGTCGGCTCCGGACTTTGTAGCGGCAGATCCCCGCCTTGCTCTTTTTGCAGGGGATGTACTTGATTCATTACAGCAGCAGAGTCTAGTACAAAAATAAATTTCGATGAACTATTGCAAAATTTTGACGAGTGCTGAGGATGATTTGCGGTCCAACTGTGTTTGTAAGCCTGAATGCGTATGGTTAAAAAAACTCAAGGCGTAGTAAAGGAGCACCGCCTCCTAACTCACTGCAGGGTAAAGAACCTCACTGCAGAGCCTTCAAACTCGCGACAGGGTTAGGGAGGGCCACCTCCGAACTCACGGCGGGGTAAGGGAAGGCCGCTTCATAAAGTACTACAGGGTAAGGGATGCCACCTCTGGACGAATCATGTGTAATGCTAAGCGTGATTTCATACTGCGGACGTGCAAGTGTGCTGCAACGAGTTGTAGTCGACGCTGGCCGCTACCTATATTCACCATGGTAAACACTGATCCTGACGTCCCTAGGGGTAAAAAATTAAACCTGGTCGAGTTTCAGTTAATGCGGTACCTATATCCAGGAAGGTCAAACAAGCTGTATGACTCCGAAGATGTCAAACCCGTGCAATAATATGCATCCATCACAGTAACGGATCTAGGTTTTTGGTAAGAGGGCAAGGGTGGGGTATGCAACTTTGGGGATGCATTTTTTCCGAGGGGTCTCCACCCGATGCGATGTTTTGCGTTTTTCAGGCGGTGGATATTGTAAACATCTTACAGGGAAGAAGCGGGCGAAATTTGGCTACAGGGGCACAACTGTCAGGAGAAGGGTGGACAGATAGTCGGGCGGAATATTGGGCCTGCCAGTGAACCGGCGGTTAGCCAGTAGCCAGGAGGAACTTCGGGAAACGCCTCTACCACTGTCACATTCTAAATACAATTTAAAGAGCGCCCGCGCCGCACAATCGTGTATTTGAAAGCCGCTTAGGGCGTCTTTAGCGCTCGACTTGAGGCAACCGGAGTCCAAAGGGGGTGACCCTATAGACCTACAAGGGGGAGGGGGCAAACGCCCCCTTCGCCCACCTGATCCATCATAGTGACGTACGAGGGCTGTCTGCCCATTTTCCCAGTTCCTCAAAAATAGATGTTGGTAATGGCTCTCTTCTCATAGGTTTATCGACCATATTCTCTGAAAATGTCACAAATAAACTATACACGTCTCTTTTGTAACCACTCCTCTCAAGATACCTGATCGTTAAGGTAGTTAGTCTCATGCGTCCATCTAAGATGCATTTCGGATTAGCTGGAAGTCACTGGAATGAACACTTTCTGAGAGATAACGGCAAACACAATGTTCCCTAACGGCACATCAGAATCACCGGTGCGGCTTTCCCAGGAAAGGGCTAAAGATCGTCTCCTATCCGGCTGTAGCTGTTTCAGAAAATCCACGCCAGCCCGCGAACTCTCGGCCCGAGGTTGAAATCTTATGTTTAGAGGTTATAACCACGGCGCGGACATTTATGTCAGCTGTTATATTTTCAGGCCTTATATTGCAGGAGATCGAGGCCAACAGTCGCCATCATGACGCAGCTCTTCCGGCGGCAACTGTCGTTTTGTCTGAGGCCTCGGAGCTGGCGGCGGCGAAGAAACAGGCCGAATCGTGGAGTCATTTATCGCCACAAATTGAGACCCGCTGCACGTCCGCCAGGGATGTTTCCGTCCGGAGCCGAAGCGGCTGAGCACTAATGCTGAAATGTCAAAACTCGGACTCGTGGAAAAACGTCCCGGACGTCAACATCTCCGGCAGCCGGACACAGCGTCCGACAGCGGACGTTTATTCGGACGTGACGAGACGCGTCAGCTGCCGACGGACCAGCCGCAGCCAGGCCGCACTTAGCCGAGCACGTGATCGGGCTGTTGCAGAAATCCAGAAACCGTACCACTGCCACCCCCACGTCATCAGCCGAGGGGCGGGACAGCCAAAAGAGGTGTCATGGCTCCGACTCCGATAAATCGCCAGCCCATATACCCGCCGGCAGACCGTTTATTGGCTGGAAGCAGAGACAGCCCGCGACGGCGTGGCGCCCCGCCACCCCCGTACCCCATCCCATTCATCGGTCATCGACTGCGAAGGGATGAGACGGCCAGCAGACAGCAACAGCGGCAGGAGTGGTGGAATCGGCCACGCAGCCTCTTCTGCAGCCAAGCCAGACTGGCGAGCGTGATCACACACGCAACAAGAAGAGAGGCAGGTCTCAGACACACAGGCACGGTCGTGGTGCCTGACAACATTAGTTTGTGTGTGTATGCACCTATGAGAACTTATTTTGTTTGGGATATGGAGATTTATCTTTGGCCGGATGCGTATCTCTCACGCCCACATTAGCTTATTCGGTTTGCGCAGCATTATATTTGCATAAAACTCCGTCTGGTGAGATCGGCATTATAGTTAAATCAAGTCAATACACACATGTACTATCAATACCAGCAAAACTCAGTAAAAGTACCTAATGTCGGAAAAGTGCATGACCCAACTCGTCAGGTAAACCAGAAACATAGTAACACAGAGAAAATAAGAAGACGCCAAAAGTACAGTCAACCCGCCAAATACCAAAGAGAGTACACACGATAGGACTCACCACATCATGGCGTCTAAAAAAACAAACACGTCCACAGTCGCACTAGCGGCGAACCGCGCGCCCAGAGAGAGGGCGACGAGCCGCGCGCGAGAGTCTTGCGTGTGGCGTCTGCGTCACCTATATGTCTGTATCCACCAAGCCGCGGTCGGGGGCGCCTATATCAGCCGTGGCCCGCCGTGAAAGTGCGGCTGGCGCCCTCGCGAAACAAAATCATCACACACCGTAGCAGAAATCTGGCGCTGTTTGTGCTATAGGTATGTACCTAAATGGTGATGATTATGAGACTGCCCCTGCGTTACATAGAAGAGGTGTGATTATAATTTTGTGCAGGTCTTGAGTATTCATGAGAATGTAAGGAGAGTGACTGCCGATCAGTTAATGCCTATGCCTGCTGGCTTACCTTCTTGCCTCTGACGACTGAAGTTTTGTGTAAAGGATCCGAAGAACATCGATCATGAAGACTAAGTTGATCTGAAAGACGGAGCAAAAGGGTTAAACGCGTTTGAATTTTGAAGGGCCTTGAAACATCATCTTTTTCTCTCCAAATACACCTTATCCAAGCACGTTGAAAATATGGGTATAGGTAGAATTCCTGCCTATACCGAGTGCACGAGATGTGGAAAACAATGGTGTCCACATAGGACGAATAAAAAGACAGTTTCTTATCTAAATAATTCATCACCATGTAGAATCAAAATGAATTTTATGATCAAAAGGTCAGCAGACTCTCCCGTACAATATTGAATAACTAGGCTGTTCGGAATCAATAAATTTATCGAAATATTCAAATTCTGAATGACCCTCCAGAGAGCAATAGGCATTTCCCATGTTGTGATAGGCCATGACTCTTCTGTTTGTGTTCCTTTCTCTCAGCCAGACAAAACCTTGGGACAAGGTCGCTAAGTCGAAAACTTCTCATTGGAAGAGAGCAAAAACTTGTCGAGGTATCGTTAAAAATGCGAATAAAAACCAAACTCTAGATAGATAGCGGTGAGCTCTGCACCAAAACACTACTTGGTATAAGCACGGCTGTAGTTTTATGCTCACACTTGCTCGAGTACTGTTTTGTATCTAGTGGATTATTTAAAAGGCAATCTAAATGTTACGCTATATATATATATATATATATATATATATATATATATATATATACTTTATACATGGAGTAGACAACACCAAAAAGGAAAATTAAAAAAACTATCTTACGAGCTTTTAGAACAATACCAGCATTACTGCACTAAATGAGCTTTCTTGCTTTGGAGACAGACCCTAGATAGGTGGTGGTCCCCCGATAGCAAATACACCACCCGCACACCAGCAGCGGCAGAAATCCAGTGACGGGGTCAATTTTTTATTAATAAGGTTCCGAAGCAATTCTATAATTGTTGCTAATACCTCTTGGCTCCCCATATTCATTCCGTGGAGCCTTGGACCTGTTTTATTTGCATGTATTTCTGAAACTGGGTTTTCAAATTTGGAAACAAAAATATCCAACATTTTAGAATTGGTTATTTATCAATAGCGTGCAACCAAAGGATTGGCAGCATGCTATAAAACATAATGCCAGGATGCTATAACCAAATCATCTATAGCGTATAACGACGGAACAGTGGGACAAGTACCAACTCGGGCCATCATAAATCCGGGCATAATGGTAAATATGTAGAGACCGTGAGTACAAAAAATGTATTGACTTTCATATTAGCTCTGTGATGCTCCGAACGACAGTTGGTACTGGAGAAATGAGTATGATGGAATGTAGGACACGTAAATTTTTCAAGTGATTAAACGTCCAGAACCTTCTGCCTTCAAAATACTCAAGTCCTAAAGATGCCGTAATTAAAAAAGTTTTCCGCTCCGTTTCCCCCCGGCGGCGAGCGCCTATCACAAAAATGTGCCTAACTTTGACAATAATGATCGTTTACAGCAGCGAGTCATGTAATGAGGCGAAGTCGGTTCTTACGACAAAGCAGGCGAGTTTGGGCGCGTCCAGAATCCAGACCAGGTGGTGGACGTTCAGCATCCAGCATAGCTCGTCCTCCAGCAACGCCTTCGCAGCGGCCCAGCCGGCAACGAACACGACTGGAACGCCTGAGGGCATAATTACAAGGACTTATGACCGATCTGACACAGACCAACAGGTCGTACAGAGAGCTGAACGTCTGAGAGCTGCCATCACTGTCTGGCCGAGTCAAAATTCCTGAAGAACAGTGAGATCAAGCTTTGCCCCAACCGCTGAAGCTTCAGATTCAAAATCCTGGCAAAGGTTATTACATAGCTGGGGAACGGAACCAATGGGACTTAGAGATTCTCATGGACCTGTTGTGCGTGAACTGAACAATACAGAAAATGAAAACCTCGGCTACTGCAAATATAACAACATCCCGTATCATAGGTATCAACCTTTTGCAGCTGGAACACGCCACGTCTAAAACGAGAACACTACTTTAATGAACAAATCTGTTATTTTGCGACTTAGCAAAACCACACGCACGCCACTTTGGTGTACAGGCAGCTGCAGTGCATTACCAGAGCTGTCTGTCGGCACTGTTAACTGTGGCAGTACGTGGATGTACGTAACTATGTTTGTGGTGCCAAATGGCGGCACTGAGAGCGGCGGCAAACATCCGCCGGGCGCGCCGTGCGTGCCGCCCCCGCCCCCGCCCGAGTCGACGCGGCGGCGGCCGTCAACGCCACTCATCAACAGAGAACGACGGTCAGGAATCCCCAGCACTGCCCTCCAAGAGGGAAGTAAACAACCGCTGTGTGAATATTCCACTTGGCGCTATGCATATGGAGCATGCCCCGGCCGCACCTGAGGCCCGCGACGAGGGCAGTCAAGTAAGAATCATGAGAATGACAGCATGCCACTTTTGCTCAGGGAATATATATGTTTGGATGGGCAGTAGGTGGCTTACAAATACCATGGGCAAGATCAGTGGCTGATTCATGTTGAATTGCAAATTCTTTAGAAAGAGATTGATAACACTTCTACGTCGATTCCGATTTTAGATACGGGTAAAAACTCTGAGAGCGGGATTACAGGTTTACGTTAGTAACTCAGAAGTTCCATGAATAGAACTATTCATCGATTACCGATGGTTCAACAATCCAGTTACATAACGTCACTAAAATGTTTAAGAGGTGAGGTGCCAGTATTAATTCAAACGTGTTTAAAAGTAGAGCTTTAACCCTGGCACCAATGGTGGTGTTTGAACATCCCCTCGGGATTTCCGATGGTGTCAGAAAATAGCGGCGTGGAGCGCCACCGTACACCACACACCTTACCTTGCATCAATCGTACAACTTTCGCATATTTTTAGGGTTGGTTCATCTCAGGTCACGTCACCCGGGCAGAGTAATGACCTGGCCTCCAGAAATGTTTCAAGTGGCTCCAGTGAAGAAAACTTTAACATATGTATCTAACATTCATATCACATAATAGACCCAGAGACTACCACAAGTTGTGGTAACGATATGTTATACCGATGACCTTGGGTCAGGTATGAGCCATGACGTCTCTGCTGGAGATGCAATGGGAAAACGGAAAATTGGGAAAAAATTGTTGAGAATTACTTTTTTCGAAATCGTGTTTTTTTCTACCGTATTTTTCATCTCCATATCGTATGGTATTTTAAAATCGTAGTACATGACATGATATTTAAGGCCTCCCTCCGGGGACTCATGTCGCAACTCTGGATCTGTGACCTCTGAGAGCTAATCTGGGTCCAGGTACTTCAGCAGGTTTTCCGACTCGGGTCAATAATTTCGAAAGGAATTGTGATGGGGCCTTCATTTTGATGCCATTACGTTTGGATCATCATTGCAAGTAAGTCGATTGATATGCATTGGTGACCCAGATCGGATCTTCGGTCAGCTCATTTATTTATGTCGACCTAGTATGGTCACAACATGCAGCATTCGATTTGCTGTAACGATAGAAGTCGAATAACGTCTAAAAATCAACTCCTGCCAAATCCAGTCAGACCCCAATGCCAGAAAACATCACACCCGCTACATTATCTGATCTGGCATGACCTCAATCTTGACCAGAGTCAAAATGTGATCGATACTTTTTGATCATGATTTATCAAGGACTATCAACCGCTGCTCGCGTTTTTCACTGTCTCACATAGGAGGCGATATGGAGAGAGAGGTGTTCGAACCTCCCCCCTCAAAACCGGGAGAGGAGGCGGATCGGAGGCCCACTGTGGCGGGTGTTATCGCACTCCGCCCACGTCCACTGGATGCGTTGGGTTGCAAGTTAAAGGCCAAGGGCCAACATGTCTTTTGATACAGTTTAAAATTTCAAGGCAATCAATTTGCACCGCCAATTAGTTTTATAGCCGTAGGGAACGGGTAAGGTAACGCCAATATATAAATTATTCAGCATCAGCCAACGTTGCATACATTTTTCCAGCCACTGATGCCTACAACTCACGTCTCAATTCAACACTGCAGCCCTATATCTAGACGGATCCAAGATTTCTGATAGGGTTTTTTGGTCATGGACACGATACAAATTGCAAAAGCATGTTTTTTTGTTCTTCAAAGTGATTCGAAATCATCTTTTAGTTGGTTTCTTGGTGAGTGCGGGAGCATATTCATATGAAATAAAATTCTACAGTTATCAAAAATCAATAAACAATGTCAATGATGTTGTTTACAGAGCTTGAATGATCGGTTACACTGCCCGAGCCCGCAGCCGTGTCCTTCCCGCCCACTGCACCAACGATGCTTGCGTGCACGCGAATCTGACACTCAATCAAAGGTTAGGACGGTTCTTACAGACTTAGGAGCTTAGTTCCAAACGCTTTCACCCACACTTGCAATATACCCGATCAACTTATTCCATGAATGAACGCATGAAATCAGGTAAGGTCTTTCAAATGAGCGCGCCTTCTTAACCATGGACGAAAGCTAACAAACTATACAAGTTGACATATTTTATCAGGATGAAACTATAAGTATTTGGGTATTATGTTAATGATACTCAAACACGCATACTTTCCGGAGTTTCTCTTTAAAGTTAAATATATATTTTACATATGATGCATGTGTTTAGGAAGAAAACGTTATAAATATAGGCCTGCATATTAGTATTGTAGAATCGTTGGTGACGTATTTTGAAACCACGGATCAGAGAGAACTGGAGTTGCCAGGCATCATCAGAGGTGTCGGTAACCATAGACACAATATTTTATCAAAACTAATGACACGAGTGAATAAATTTAGCCTCTCGGCGTGTCGATTGCTTGTGGAATACCCAATCAATTATGTTCTCTGCAGCTCCTTTCATCTTTCTCCACAGGCTATCATCCAGGAAAATCCAGAACAAAAGCATTCCAGTTCACGTGTTTTCTAAATCGGTCGTCCACGCACATCGGAGCCTTGAGCGCTCGCTCGCAACCGACCTTCCGGCGCTAGTAAGGCTCATTTCGAGCCTGCTCTTCCGGCCTGTCCATAAGTGGAGCCTTTAAAGTTTAAACGGTCAATTACTTTCCGAGTTTACGGGATCAATGTTTAGCCTGCGATCGACCTCCGCCCTATCGAACCATACGCATCCACAGATCAGGTGGATCAGAGGTCATGAATAGTGCTGGTATACGTCGGATGGACTCGATAACGTCTGGGAGGTCTAAAAAATAATAGCAAAGACTTGCGCATGATACACGTTATGCGGCAGAGGCATGCAGAATAGGACAGCCCAAAGACCTAGTTAGCAGTTGGGATTATTTCAGCTACCTCTCAAATTTGAACAGTGCACTAACTGTGAGAGCAATCGCACTCAACCGGCAACATATAGCCCAATTTCCTTTGCATGTGAATTGACAATGCCTGCGTACCAGCATGACTGCAACATAACGTCCCAGATCAACAAACCGGCATCGCACGGCCTAGAGAGGAAAATAGACGGCAGAGCGTAGAAGAGCCTGGGACGCGTTCTGGGAGTACCACTATCCAGCTGGATATTGTTCAGGATAGAAAAAGGAGAAGACAATGATTTTATCGGCGGCATCATAGATAGCGGCACACTGACTAAGGATGCACAACTATTCACATATAAAACAGCCTTGAGAGCTGGCTCTAAACACGTGGCCGGTTGCTGCTCTTTGTCCTAACACTAGGTTTTTTTACTAATTTCAAAGCCCACTGTTTTTTTCTGTGACACAAGGATAAACGTTGGCAATAAAACATATAGATTAGTCGACTGAAAATAAGCAGTACACAGATAAGTCCCCAGGGTACCCCACGAGAGCTCGTATACCAGTAAACAGTGTAACAAAATACAAAGATAGATATTACGGTCAAACCCGTGACATTTAGGATTAAAGTCCAATAAAGCTCTCCAAACTTTGATGGCGCCAAGTCTTTAGGGCGTTGCGCGATATTTATGATCGTAACAAAAGGTGCTGGCGAGAATTAAAGGCTTCCGTTCGCCCAATAGACAGTGGTTACTGCTGAGTGGATGTGACATTTCCAAGGTTTCGTTATCTTGGTTGTCGGCTCACGAACGGGATGAGGGCCTGTTTTCCCCGAAAGCACCTAACTATAGCCTTCAGATCAACCCCAAATGGAGTGCAATTATATTGTTTTCTGCGATGATGTTAGTTTCAGACGAATATCACGTTTAGACAACTCTCATAACTGGCATTTTCATCTGGTGGAAAAATAGCTGACAGTCCACTGGGTGGATTAGTCGGGTGCTGAAATGTCTATGTTATGGAAGGCTGTTTATTTCCAACACGACACACTATTTCACAGACACAGAGCCAGAGACACTCCTCTCCGGCGGGAACTCTAGTGCCCTCGCTGGCGCCGCCCCTGCGACCCAGTTCAACCCGACAGTGACCTGTCAGCGCCTCAGGCACAAGTACACAAACGCCCAGCGTCAGCGTCACCAGGCCGCGTTACGGCGAGACGTCGGGCTGTCAACGCCCCGCCCCCTCTCCCCCCCACACCGACGCCACTGTCACGTGCGCGGGGCTCCCGCAAGTCCGTCAGACCGCGGCTCGCAGGCGGGCGCCCACACCACAGAGAAGACGAAGAGCCCTCTCTGGATGGGCGTGGGGGTCCGCAGCCGCCGGCTACTTCGCAGTGCGCTGAGATTACATCCCGCGGTGGCCGTGTTGTCGAGAGATTGGGCATGCGTGGGCGACCTGGTGATGTATGGAGACGGAATGGTTCTCTGAGGCTGGCCGTGTATTGTCCGGGCCCACGGGAGGTGTGAGTGTGGTGAGTGGCTCTTAACGCCACAGCTTACTGCCACCGTGTCATCCGCTGACCACACAGGTGACGTGGAACTTTGTCAGGAAGTCGAAAGAGAAACTCTTGCTACAATCATACCGAAAGAGCAGAGCTTATGAACGATCCTATAAAACATGGATCATGTCTGTTCAATGTTGTGACGATAAGGTACGCACATCTGTGGCAACGGCTTCATTAGCTATGAAGTGGGTGATGATGTCACCGGCGACAAGAGAGTAACGCTTCATTACCTTCGTCAGCCCCAACAACAGCCTGAATCAATAGACTGCACCTGATAGCGCATGGGAGACACATGCGACGCTTGTTTATGACCCACATACGTACATACGTGACGACAGCGCTTCACTGCCTAGCCAGCTCCCCCAGTGTCAATTTCACCGTTCATAAGTGTACCAGCTGGCAATGGTATCAGAAGTTGATTAAAATATTTTGCACAGCCATGGACGTTGAAAGAGGAGGAGGGGTACGCCCCCCAACTCGTGAGCCTAGAGGGAACGTCTCTCCTAAAAATTGTCGGGCCCAGTCTTTTTTCCCTTCCTCCCTTTTACCAGGGACGAACCCGCATAAATGTTTCCAATTTTAGTTTTGTTGAAATATCTTGATAACCCTCTTCAAAACAGCCATCAAGTTCGGGTTTCGCCTCCCATTCCTGCCCCTCCTGGTCATCGACAAGTCAAAGTTAGTCCCCCCCACTGTGAAAATTTCGTGGAAAAATCGATCTCTAATGTTTGGGTTGGCCTACAAAGAGGTTCGAATTCCTGTGAAAATCGTGAGCTACGTACGGCTGTCAATAAATTACAGGCAAAGTCTACGCGCAATACAGATCCTAACCATCACAATTCTCTACTGAGAGTGTACCTTTTGCACCGAGTTACACCACTCATTTAACCACGGTCATGGTAAAATAATCCTGAAAATGTGCGCAAAATCCGCTTCAAGACCTATCATTTATTTTTACCCGTAGATATCGCTCTGAAATCGTTTGCCCGCAGTGAAATATTGTATGCATTGTCCGACTTTTTGTGCCTAAAAGGTTTGAATTCCAGTGAGCACAGGTGGCTGAGGTCACTGACAGTATGGCGCTGGCATACGTTCCGGTTCCGTCGCCGGTCCCTGAGCGTCCATATTCTCTGATCCATATTTTCTGAGCAGAGTCGTGCCGTGCCGGCGGTGTCGCCTCACCGCGGCAGCATTAATTCCCGCGAGCACTCTCCCCCTCCCCGAGGCGCCACTCCCGCAGCAAAAGTACACCCACGCAGCATAAGTCCACCCTCGCAGCAGAAGTCATACATCTCGCGATATGCGCTGGTCACCCCTTCCTCCGCACCCTCGCGCCGTCCAACCGATAGCCAGCTACAGCGAGTGTAGCCTGTTCCGCCTGCGGCTATTGATATGTACACCAGCATGCCGATAAGCCTGACTTTGTGGTACAAAGCAGGATCAAAGAGAATGCATTCTACGTTGTGAGCGAGAATGGATTATCGCTTATTTGGTTAGATCGTGCATCAAAGATGAGACGAAATTACATTTAACCGATCTCACCACGACGAAAACACTGCACTGCGACAGTGTGATTTGTTTGAGATTATATCCACCATTTGACCACCATAAGACAACATTTGATTTTTATATAATTGAGAGAGCTAGAAAACAGTTGGGACTTATATGTGACACGTGACGAGTAAAATCTTGATACCAGATTTTATTCTCCATGTCGTTCGTATTTAAAAATGTTCTCGGGCACTTTGAAGTTTGAACATTGACATTACTTTTCATCCAAAAAAAGCTAATTTTTTCTACTTTTCCAGCTTCAATAACCCCACTTCTAAAGCGGATACCACTATAGTTCTTAAGCTAACTTCATAGGCGGATCCAGGAGATCACAATGGGGTTTGGTGCTCCCTACTCGACCCATACGCAAACTGCCATGGTGCCTGAGTGGCACGTCTCTTTCATCCCAGAATGCAAGTATTTACCACATAAAATCGCTCAGATAGATCACACCGTAAGAACTGGCACCCCTGGCCAGAATGGCATGGCCTCCGCGCCCAGAAGAGCGCCCCCTGTCTGAAGCACCCCCTCCCGTCGGGAATTCTGGATCTTCTTCTGGCTAACTTCCTCAAGGAATACTCAAGATGTGAGACTACGCACCACTTCTCAGAGTTTGAAACATTAGTTGGAAATTTATTCCCAAGAAGATGTGAGTCTCAAACGAAAAGCAGTCCCGCTGAAGCACGTTGTTCCCGGAGGGGGCGAGAACTGTCCTGAGACATACTGTCACTTTGAACTTATCTCTGACGTTTAAAGCTTCACCTAAGTGTCATGGTTCTCTTGACCATAGCATTACGAACCCATTAAAGTTTATCTGGCTTCCATCACTTACGTAATCCCTACGTATTGGATCGAATTTCCCGTACTTGCAGCATTGAGAAGCCGGAAGCAAAGAAAGGAAAAGACCTAGCGGTTCCTTTGTGTGCATTAACCCCTCACGACAATTAGCCTTTTCAGCGTCACCTCAACGAAATGGGGCACTATGTTTTTCAAGGTCAAACAGTTTGCGATTACAATGTAACTGGCCCCAAACACCGGGATACAGTAAAGCAAGCGATGGGAACGAAGCCCAGAGGCGTCGCAAAGGATTTTTTCTACGGGGACGGACGCAGGACAAGTGATGGCCGGGAGGGAGTGACAATTTTTTTGTATTTCAGCTGTCTCTGAACGCGTTACCCACTGTACACTTAACCAACATATTTAGGTAGGTCCACACAGGTAATACAGGGAGTAAATGCAAAAAAACTGGGGTCGAGTCCCACCATTTTGGGAGGGGAGGGGAGGGACTCTTGATTGGCGAGTTGGGGAACACATCCCCGTACCCCACTTTTGAAGCCCCTGGCGAAACCCCACACAATGTCCGCTCACATTATCAGTGCCGTCCTCATATCGAATGAATGAACACATTAGCTCGTTGCATTTAATGCGATTTTCGTGCTTACAATTTAACAATTTAAGGTAGCGCGGATTTGATGATTTACCCCTCTCCTTTTTTGGAATTTTCAGGGAAAACGAGCTAATTGAAGTGACGTTCCCGCCAGTAGAGGACTGAGTTCGAAATATAATGCACCAAGCATACACGAAATCCGCTCGGGGCCAGTTTTCGTCGGAACAAAAGTTTCACACTGATAGATTTCGTACGATCTGTAACTCGTTATTGTTTCCTATTGTTCGTTAGATACATTCTGCTCCCACCAAATCAATTGGTGGGGTGTCATCTAAACGGACCGTTATCACCCAGTAGAGCCCAGTATTTGTTGCGAGAATTTTCAGTGCCGGGCTGTAAATTTTTATTCGCCCACAGCTGGTCGTAAAATGAGGCATCGATTTTCCAACCCATCAAGGGAGCAGTCCGGGTGGTACCGTGGGAGGCAGTGGCAACACGCGTACCAGAAAATGGCTCTCGCCTGGCTCATCTAAAAACTTAAGACATTTTGTATAATATTCAATCACCCGGGAGCAGACCTTCGCCGACTTCCATGCAGATTAGCTTGTAATAACAATCCTTCTTGATACGAGATGGTTTTTCGTCGGTGTTTCACTAAACTGATAAGCAGTAGAAAATAAAAAATGACATATTTTCTGTGATACACAATTTCAATTCCACACTTTCAAATTCTTGAAACAATTCCTTCTGATAGCGTATGTGCGCTCAAGCGTGTTCTAGTCAATAAGCAAGGAGCAAATGTGTTGGTGACGGTCTCCTTAGACAATGTCACTACCGAATATATTTATCAGAAACACTTGCAGCTCTCGCACAGGCCCTTTAAGCCCGGCTGGTTCTCGTTATTTAGCGCGGCCCACTGTATGTGAGGTCAGGGTTTTTAAACCGTATCCTGGAGCAGGGCCGCCGAGCGCCAGACGATTTAACTTTCAGTGGTGGGTGGATAATTCCTGCTTTCGGCGGTGGGTGAAACTGTAGGCCTCTGGTTCCACAGGTCTATGTAGTGCGACATTTTGGCAGCTGTATCTTTTATGTAGAGATATAAATCATGTGCCCACTTGTAGTAACTAGGGAGCAGAGTTGGGTTTAGAATTTTCTGAGTCGACCAACTCAACTCAAGTGCTGAGAGCAGTTGACTCAACTCCGACTCAACTCATGATCAAGAGTTCAGTAAGTCGACAACTCTGACTCATGGCTAAATCATCGACCAACCACCAACTCACACCAACTCAACCAAACTTGACTCATTTGCAGAATGAAATAAATACATGATAAATATATAAATATAAAAATAAGAAATAAATCAATAAACCAGCAAAAATCAAGCTGTTCAGAACGTCTGACATGAAACAGAAGATTAATGGAAGCAAAATTAATTAATTGGCATTCAAACATTGGTTAACAATTACACAGCGACCATGAATAACTTTTAATTCTTCCAGACTGTCACTGCCCAAAAGCTACCACATGCTGCAATTACTTCTAAAAGGAGCATTGCATAAAAACTAGGTAAATGGAATGGAAAGGACCCTAAAAGCGCTAAAGTTACACCAACACAGGCAAAAAAATTGAGCCTCCATACTGTCAAAAAGGTTCAAGCTAAAAGAACATGATATAAACTGTATTTGATTTGTAGGGATGGTATAGGTATTGCTTTTCTGTTAAAGAATGAGGCTAGGTAATTTTATACATTGAAATTAATATCCCAAGAGTTGTATCAAAATTTAAGCAATAATTACCTAGTTGCAATGCAAATTATAAGAATTACAGCAAACCCCAGAAGAGTATACCATATATGACAAAGGACAATAGCAATGAAAATTCTATCAACGTTGATGTGTTGAATTTAAATATATTCATATTTTAAACCCAATCAAATTTTCAGCTTCAATCAGAACCTCTAATAAAATACGTACCTATCGCTCTTCAAGCAAAATTGGAGAACGATTTCATAGAAAATGTGCAAATATACACAGATATCAAGTAAGGGTCTCTGATCAGACAAAAACAGTAGCAGGAAATAATTCCTCTGATTCTGCAATAAAGACATCTCAACAATTTTGTTGAATCAAAGGTCCAATTTTCAATGCTAATAGCAGTATTTTCTATTGATAGGTAAAATGAAAAGCGTGGCGGCAGACGGCGCATTTAGGACAAAAGAATAAAAAATATTTGGATTACTTCATGATCTATCACGTGATATTTACACTTTTGCCTTGAGGCTAGTTAACGTTGAACCCATACTCGGCTGAATTTGTTTTTCAAAGATAGAAATGGCGCACACACTATTCTCATCAGAAACCACCACTACGACAACAATCAGTGATGACGACGCGTGTTGTTGGAGTGCTTAAAGTAAAGAAGTAATATTAAATATTGAAGATGATAAGTTTTAGAGATTTGAAATGTATTTTGTAGTGTGTTCCACCACTTCAAAGCCAGTGATAGGAACCTGTTTAATTTTTGAGTGTATGTATTATTCGTGCCTAGGGATTCCTTCAGACCGGATGGGCCTTTAAAATAAGCAATTGAACCATATAATTATTGGTTTATTGAAACAAATTGAAATTTTGATTTAAACAATGAAACACTGGAAATTTTTTAAAGGAGGTTAAAGGAGGTTTGCAAAAGGTAGGCAAATTCAGACACTTTACTGACAACATGTTTACCTGTTGAGCCAACTTTTTCGTCAACTCATTTGACTCGCGTCTTCACAACTCAACTCAACTCAACTCATTGATGTTTGAACCGATTCAACTCAACTCAACTCACTTGTCTAATTTTTTCGACTCAACTCAACTCAAGAGTCGAATGAGTCGGAATTGAGTTAAACTCCGACTCTGACTCACGAGTCGCACAACTCTGCTAGGGAGGAATGGTGCATCGGGCTAACTTCAACTGGCACGGCATGTTTCCACCCGTTGCACTCACCCCAGCCCAGAGCGCAGAAGACCACGTTTTTGAACGGTTTGACGAATGGCCGCGCCACGGAGTGGTGGAGCCCCCAGTCCCACGGCTAGCATCCAGAACCAGGAACTGAGAACGGCGTACTTGTACAGCAGCTGCAGCAGCCTGCAGCCCGGCCCTCCGTCGGCGTCCTCGTCCACCTGCCGACGAGCAGGGGTCACGCACTGCCTACAATCATTTTTCATTAAATTGTGTCCAAGTTGTTCCCAGTACGGCTGTTGGAGTCGGAGTCTCTCTCAAGTCGTCAAGGGACTTGTCACGAGACCTCGACCCCACCACCCGAACGAGCAACTCCCACAATGATGGGTTATTTTACAAGCCAACGTTTAACGTCTCACAAAGCACAGGGACGGCCGCCCCGCTCAGGTCACCCTCTCACCAGTCAGTTGCCGGCCGACCTACGTTGGGTAAACTATTGAGCGCCGGAGCGTCTCAGGGAACCGATCCAAAGCCTAAACATGCATTGCCACTGCATGTTCCTGAGCGGCGGGCCGGAGCCCAACGCTCACCAACTGAGCTAACGGGGCGGCTCGAGGGTTTCATGGATTCTTCAACCAGTGGTGGGTGGGTTGGGTTCACTAGAGGCTTTGTACAGTTTCAGATTTGGATAAGTATTCGGACTGTCATTTTTATCTTTTAATTGGAATGGAGGGAGAAACCCCACAATGGTTTGCAAGTGGTCTGGTCCTAGATTTGTCCGGGAGATATAAAAGATAAGCCGGATCAAGTTCCAGCCAATACTTCTTTTTAGCCTACCTACAAAAAATGAAACGGGGAATGGTAAGACCCTATTTAACAGTTACTAATATTACCAATTTATTTTCAATGAAATCCTAGTTGTTGTGTGGCACGGATATGGAAGGACACTCTCTCCTGCCTAGCTGTTAGATACCAGGTTGTGTGGGCTTTCCGTCCAGGATATCTGCCTTGGCAAACATTTGTAGGCTCGGAGGCAATTTTTCTACCAGTGATGTGTCATTATAAAACACTTTCCGTCCAGGATATCTGCCTTGGCCAACATTGTCGAGAGTGGCAGTAAATCAGAGAAGTGGCGGTGAACCCCGCTTCTTTCCAGGCTATGCATTTTGGACACAGGTGCTGCGGGAGCTGGATTTGAACTATAAATCATTCCTGAAAAGAAAATGATAGGGTGTCGAGGAAGCTGCGGCCGGTGTGTCCAGCGAAAGTGTTTTCGTGATGAATGTTCTTAAATGCTTACCTTCATAAAACATATCGACCAAAGGCGCTCACTGCATGGTTCTTGAACACACGAAATCAGTCACTGTCTTTTAGAACTATCCTTGCTGGAGACCTGGAAAACATGGGACCAGCTATGGCGATTTTCAACTGACTGCATCAGAAATTATATATGGTTGCCTGGCTGCATCTACTCATAAAAATATTTTATGGTCATAACGTATAAAAGGTTGTTGTGGATGATTTACATATCAATCAAGCGAATTTGGACATACGATTTTTATTTATAGCTGTTTTTCATTTTCTAGTTCAAAACAGTCTTAAAATGAGTAGAAAATACTTCATTCTGCCTTCATAAAATTTATAGAAATCACGCGTATCAACAAGTATCACGCAATGGCACCAAACATTATATCGTCACGTAATCACGGTCACACCACATTCCAAATCAATTATAAAAACACCTCCAACTTAGGAAACTGGTCAATCAAAATCCCAATTGGTTCATGTCCTGTTCTGTGGTGAACAGTGAGATATTTTGCGCTGTGCGCGCATAGTCATTCAAGAAGTAAGAATGAGCCATATGGAGTTAGCGAAGCTAAACGTAATGTTACTAAAATTTGTCGTTGATGTGCATGCGTGATGTGGTAAAGCTTTAAGTGTTGAGTTCGTGTTTAAGTATTTCGGCATATATCATGTTTCTTGCATATTTGAGTACATCATACGGGAAAATATTGATTCAAATGGAACAGTTTATAGATAAATGTCAAATTTACCATTAAAATTACATTTGTGGACGGATTAAGGATTCAGTACACGAACATTAAAAATATAAAACCAGACCATGAGCTTTGCTGGTAAGTGACCTCCAATCCTGCATCCTGGCGAGTTCAAAGGCGGGTGGTAGAGGCGAGCTGTGAAACACTTCCAGGCCCCAAACTGCTGCCAAGTAACTAGTAACTAGTAACCTTATCAGGACTGAAAGAAAACAAGAGCTAAGGATGAATTTCGAGCGAGTACTTTTGCTTAAAACTATTGAAGTGATATTGGCCAGCTTGAACGGCAAATGCTCGATCCAACAAAAAAACAAACCATTCCATCCCATGATCACATGCCGTGACTACCCTAGAACTCTGACCCCAGCCGACATCACGGGAACTCAGTCGCTTGGAACTGGAATTGGTAAACTAACGAAGGGGTATATGGTCTCGTCCAATCTCATGTATCTACAGGCTTTAATGCCAGTGTGAACTATCACTGTAGGCTCGCATCTAAAGCTCTATGTGTTTTCTGAAGGTATGTGGGGTGTCCTACCCTGCCCTCGTAGCTTAAAATGTACTTTTTACTGATCATTTTACCATGCCACGAAAATGCTGGATATTCTTAGAGATAGAGCAGTTTTTCAGCCAAAATCATTGGTGCAAGTTTTCATTCGCTAACAAAAACTTTCTATTTTCTCTACGTTACTCTAGGGCCATTGCACTAGCTCCTTGTCAACACACTCCGCTGCCATCAGCCTGATTAAAGAGGGACACTTAAGATCGGTGTCAGCACCAATGACAAACGCAGAGACAGTCACAGGTGGATCTTTCAAAGCACTCTGAACAAATCCCGTTTAATCCCCCTGTCAGCAACTGATCGTAGCCGGTTAATTGAGGGCATCTGTAGTACATGCCCGGTATCGATTACACTATCGCTCGGGTTTTCCGGTTACCACATCTGGGCGATAACAAGTTCTCGGGTCTGAGCCGGGAAGAAGCACGTGGTGTGCGTTCCCAGTCTTCTCACGGATCGCCGCCTTTTTAGCACAGAGCCCAGTCAATATTGGCACGTGTCTGTCGGCGACGCGTGGTCGCAGATTAGAGGCGTGCTCGGCGGTGTTGTAAGGTACGCGACTTTACGCTGTCTTGACTAAGCACTCCAGAAGGCAGAAGAGCTATGAGTCAATAGGACACTGTGTGTAGAAGTGTATATGAAACAAAGACACTTTGTTGCAGGGACAGCAACCTGCTTCGAGGTATAATCGGGTTTTACAGCGAAGGAAAGTCTGCTAAGTGGTGTGGCGCCTCTGTGTCCGCCGTGGGCGTGGTGCCATCCACACCGCTATCGACCTGAACATTCTTCATCTCACCCAACTCCTGAATATATTAGGGAGAAATTAGCTTGTCAGTTACTGTCATTAGCATATTCATTTGCATGGCATACGTGCGATCCCTCACAAGTGCCGATCCCTCACAAGTCTGGCTGAGCTAAACTTTTTTGTTTCTAAAATTATCATTCGGGACCATCAAGGAACATCAATTTAGCAACTAATGACTGAATAAAACAGAACAGAATGGCTTAATTAATCAGCCGCATCCATAAGACATGCGACCAAGCAGTGGCGGGTCCAAGGGGAGGGGCTAGGGGGCTCAAACCCTCTCGAAATGTCCAAGTCCCTATCATTAATACATAGGCGAGGGGCTGCCCGAGGTACTGGTGGGTAGGGCTCAAGCTACTCCCCCCCCCCCACCCCCGAAATGAATTCCTGGAGCTGCCACTGTGATCAAGTCCCATAAACGCGACTCCCGTCCCTAATCAAATATGCCTAGGTCCGATACATTATGTGTGACATTGTAAAAGGTTATATTCCATTTCATTTTCATGTTATTAAATCCATTTACTTAGGTAATTGCCACGGGACACTCCATTTATGGACAAAGTCAAATGCAATAAAATGAGAAATATAAATAAGAAAGCAGTAAAGCAGTTTTAACACATTATGCCATCTTACAACTTAAGGTTCTACAATGATGAAACATATGAAATGACACTTTGGCGATACAAGTTCAGGGAGTTGTTAAAAAGGTCTACCCCCGTGTATTGTCGAAAAAAACGCGTTTACTAACGACGGAAGGCTCACAAACAAACCTTATTTAATGGTATTTACGCGTGCGTGTGGGATGTGCAGAAGTGTTTGCTGTCTGAAAGCCCGCGCTGGAACGAAATTACTGTAGTAAAAATGATGAGCCTGTCCTGCCACTAAAACAAGTTCTGAATTGATAAAATATCGTGTTGTGTTCTTCGCGCCTGGAGTGAAACAAGATTGAAATGTTTGAGCAGGCCACAGTATGACACTGTTGATGATTGCATTCGGATGGTGGCATCAATCCACATTAGGAATTTGTGCTGTATTTTTTCAGCACAAATTGTGCGCTTAGTAGCTGGTCCTCCCGAAATGGTGCTACAGTACTCGAGAATAGATGCAACAGATTATACGCCGCTAATAACTTTGCCTTTCTCAATTAGATAACTCAGATTCTAGCTGACAAATCCTGGATCGTTGCCGGAGCCTAGCCGCCATCCTTTAATTTCTCTCTGCACGGAATGAGGTGGCATCCTCACAAGATTTAGATAGATCAGTCTTGTAGACCACACGAACAAACCCCTTGATAATCAAACAATCCGCCCGTCCCAAAGCTCACCCCCTGAGAACAAACAAGCGTTCCCAGAGCAAGGCTCTCACCTCCCCGCCGGTCGTAGACGTCGAAAGCGGGACGGGGGAGGAAAGGGAGCGTCTCTACCTAGCTGGTGAACTAGGGGGACGTCACCCTAAATTGTGGGACTGGACCCCGGCGTTTGTCTTTTCTTCTCCAAAGGAATTTTCTCGTTTTCTTCTCCAAGCGGACCTACGTAAGCGTTCCCAGTTTTAATGCCGTTGGATCGAAGCTAAGCTCAGGCTTCGTATTCCCCCGGTAATGCCCCAACCCCCTAAAAATGATGTGCTCCCTGTCCCGGACGATCCCACCACCTGCTTTATTGCGCCTCTCCGGTTGTACACAGAATGACATACAACTTTGGCAGAATTCTGCTTCTTAACCCTCGCCCACCGGGGGCCATCGATGGCCCCCCTAAGGTTTTTCCAGGATAGCAGAAAACGACGACGCGCAGCACCGCGGTTGAGGGCTCTACCTCTCACTGCATCATTTTCCCATCATCCCTGAAATTTTTACCCCGGGTCACCCAAGGTCAGGTCACCAGACGAGGTCAACCAAGGTCACCTCACTTCACCTTTAGAGCTCTGTAAGAGCTACATTTCAAAGTCGATCGATTTGAAACTGCCTACAGTTCATGACCCCTCCAGGGTCTACAAGGTGTATATCCGGGATTTTTCGATTTCGTGCCCTGAGGTCAGGTCACGAGGCGACCTCTCCCATTGGAAAAGCATGGGGAAAAGCTATTTCATGATATAAAAGCCACAAAAATGATTGCAAATACTCAGACTGCTCAGAACAACGTTTTTGGGCACCCTTTCACGGATCCCAGGGGTCATATTTGCCCTTTGACTTTTCCAAGGTTATCCAAGGTCACCAGAGGTCAAAAACAGTATTTTGACAATAACTTTTGACCTAATTGAGCTAGAGCGGTGAAACAAACACCATCGTGTTTGTCTTGTCACTGGCTTTCATTTGATATACGGCAAGGTCACTTTGTGACCTTTCGTGACCTCAGGTCATATTAGGTCACGAGGTGACCTCTGGCGGTCAAACCACTGGCGGCAGGTCTTTACGTTCCACATAGCAGAAAAGTACTGGCCATTTGCTATCAAATGTACTTTACCAGGCCTCAATAGCTCTAATGACATAAGAGTTATGCCCAGTTTGCTTAATCATTGCATATTTGAGTGAAAATAGCCGATCTTGACCTAATTTGACCTCTGGAGGTCAAACCATTGACCTGAGCACTAAAACATGCGAAGTAATTTCTTACTGAATTCACGCGAGCTTTCTATTGCACTTTGCAGATTTGCGCTAACGCCCATATTTTCGGAGTTAGAGGGGGGCCATCGATGGCCCCCGGTGGGGCGAAGGTGGCGCCGGACCCCGGTGGGGCGCGGGTTAAACTCTTAGTTTTCCGCAATCAGTAAGCTTTTGAGACGATGGAAATATTCTAAAACTACTGCCTTGGTTTTTTATAATCTCATTTTGAGATCGACACATTCCTTTGAGGTCTCACATTCCCATTTGAGATCGACACATTCCTTTGAGGTCTCACGTTCCCATTTGAGATCGACACAAAATATTATTCTCGAGGTCATCTACTGTTTTGAGTTGGTGCTATGCCCCGTCCTGCACCCTCACGTTTTGGGACCCCAGCGCGATCGGAGTTTTGGTCGATTTTGAAAGCTACCGACCGTGACTAGCTGACTGGGGAATCGAGAGCCACTGACCGCAAGAAGCTGGCTGAGGTTGATAGCTACTGACCGTAAGCTGACTGAGGTTGAAAGGCACTGACCGCTGTAAGCTGACTGGGGTTGAGAGACACTGACCGCAGTAAGCAGACTGAGGTTGAGAGCCCCTGACCGCAGTAAGCAGACTGAGGCTGAGAGCCACTGACCGCAGTAAGCTGGCTGAGGTTGAGAGCCACTGACCGCAGTAAGCTGGCTGAGGTTGAGCACGACCACGGTCCAGACGACCATGACGCTGCGGACGAGCAGGGCGGCCATCAGGGAGCCGTGCAGCAGGAACTGGCCTGAGTGGAGGCTGGGCAGCGCCGCCGTCAGCAGCACGGCCGGCAGCAGCACCAGCGCGGACACCTGCCGACAGTGTCAGCCGCGTCAGTCTTCAACTGCTTACACCATCAGCCCCGGCAGCTTACACCTGGAGGCAGCACCAGCCTCATCATGTAGTCCCGAGACCTGGCGGTGCCGTCAGCCTCGTCAGGTAGTGCGAAAACATGGCGGTGCCGTCAGCCTCGTCAGGCAGTGCCGAGACCTGACGGCAGTAGCGACGGTCCAGCATAGCAGCTGATAGCCAGGATCCCACAACTGTCATCTAGCGATCTTTGCCTGCAGCTAGGTTGGCAGTAATCAGCGATGAGGTTTCGACAACAACCCTCAATCACATTGAGCGGCAGTGAGCGACATCAAGCGACAATGAGCGGCAGTGAGCGACAGTGAGCGTGGGCGTCGGTGTGTGTCTTAGCGTTAGCACCAGGACAGGTGGAGTAATGGCCCTGCTGCTGACAGCAGTGCTGTTGTAAAATGTGCAGGTGCGGTCTGCAGAAGCTGTTAATCTGCTGCAGGTATAAATCGACGGAAGATTTGTTTGGGTCACGGGAAAATAAAATGTTTTGTAGTGCGGGTATTTCAAGACAAATCGAGACGCTGAGTAATGCATTTTGCACTACCCACATGTCAGGGATTTTGACGAAACTTTGTTTTGAAGTTATTAGAACCACTGAGACGCCAGTGATAATTCGAGCCTTTTTGCTCACTATTTCTAAACCAGAGCCACCTTCTACCACACTATGCTGCAGATAAATAAACAACACCACCAACCTTTTATGTTCCTATATATATATATATATATATATATATATATATATATATATATATATATATATATCAGAACATTAAATACTAGCCTAGCGTCGTTACCCATAAAAAGTCCCCCCCAACACTATCACATTATAACCTAGGCCCAAGAGGGGCACTGTCAAACACGAATAGCGTTGAGGCGATGTTCATTTGTCTATTGATTGTGGGATTGATATCCCTGATGTATACTGCCTCCACTACTTGGAGCCTTTTCTTATCATGGCATCTCGATAGGATTTCCATGTTTTGGACCAAAATGTCTCTGGTTAGTCGTTCACCGTGTGAGCGGCGCATGTGCTTTTCTGGAGCTCCATCTTGCAGGTGCATGGTCAATCTTCTCGAAAGCGTGGTGGTTGTGAATCCAACGTAGCTACAATCAGAGCGGTGCGCGCAGTCACCAGCAGGGCAGTTGAACTTGTAGACTACGTTAGTGGCTTTCAAGTCAGATTGGTCTTGAGACAGGTTATTCTTCATTATAAGGCTGGATACTCGTGGGCTTTTGTAGTATATCACCAGATGGAGACGGTCACTTTGTTGGGTCGGTTTACAGTTGTTGTGGATGTTTTCATGCAGGGCCTTCTCATCCATCATATACATATATATAGGAACATAATTAGCTCTAGCACATCTCTACATAACCGTGCGCACTCCGAGAAACCTTCACTGAGGTGAGGAATTCATTATAAACATAGCGGTTTCTTTATTACAAGTGTAAAAAGCGAAACAATTTCTCAGAAGCCGTGTGGGCGGGGTACGGCGCCACCGCCCGGCCCATTAGTTAAGCGCCAGATCCGCGCGCACCCCGGCACCGTCGGTGCAGCGGGAGGGGAGGGGCACTATCAAACGGCTCGGACAGTGCCGCAGCAGCCGCTCAGGTACCGTCCACATACATTCCAAACAAAACACTGTCCTTGTCAGAGGAGAATTTGATAGCTTAGACAATTTCCTCTTATATGATCACGTTTCAAGTTAGGAAGCAAACAAAGAAAAAAATATTTGGGCAAAAAAGCAAGAAGTTTTGGAAATGTTTGCTGTTAAGCTCCTGCATATGCTTTTTCCAATATTTTTTCAGATGTCTTACCTAGGGTTTCCTTTAGCAGATGATGCAGCAGATGATGCACATCTTATATACAAACCTTCTTCACAAAACTGCAATCGAAAATATTATTTTACACTGATGTTCGGTCTCACTGAAGGCCACAGTTTCCGAACCGATGATCATAGAGGGCTGAACATGTCACAAATGTGTTCAGGAACATCACGCCAATAGCCCCGGAGACAAGTTTTGATAAAAGACTCTGAACATGATGGTGTAACCGGGTTGTCGCAATGTCATGGAATGCCCCACCGTGTCAGACCAGACAACACCTGCCGCGTTTTTCGTATCCAAGCTGTTCTGCATCAGAACTAGCCAAGTAGCTACGCGGTACATCGTTAACATCAGACACCGATATGTTGGAGGTTATGTGGCCATTTAGAGGACGTCCATGGGTGCGCAGTAAATATCTAGCGAATTCTTGTTGTAACGGGTAGGGGAGACCGGGGCTAGTTGCAGCCAGGGGCATGTTAAGCCATTCGCGATAACTCCGCTGTTTTTGAAGAGATTGCGCTGTAATCATAACAGGGCATGCGCGCAACCGCTTTCCGTCTTTCAGCAGGAAACCGTCGTGGTATCTGGTCGGTAGCGGTTTTAAGACAGAAAAACCTGTTTTTTTATAGCAAAAGTGAATTTTACTTTTGTCAAACATTTTGTAATAGCACTGTTGATATTAGAGATAAAGATTAGCCGTACTAAATGAGTTGAATGCAGATACTTACGCCTTATTTGGGCCGAAAACTATGCGAACTGATCACCTGCTTTCTGCGTCAGCTGCCTCCGAAGTTGCAGCGGGGTCTCGGGGTAAGTTGAACCACGAGGGTGTTGGGGTAGGTTGAGCCATGATCAACGCGCCCCGGAGAAAAAAATGGAATACCCAAATTCCCCCAAACTAATGGGGCACGGTGGTGTAGTGGAAAACACGCACACTTTCCATGCGGCTAACCCGTGTTCAAGACTGGGCGGCTTCCCTGATCAAAGAAAGAGCAAGCTGGCTTCCGAGAAACTTTCCAACAGGGATATAGTTGGCGACGCTATTCGGCCCGGGCAGCTGTCTCCTAAAATGTCTGCTATCGGGTCGACTCATTGGCGAAGGAGGAAAGGCATTTACCGCCAGCTTCTGTTTTTCCCGTTTATTTTCAAAACACTTAAGCGATTTAATGTCCCATTACCTGCCCCCTGACCTGCTATTAGGCCAACCAATAATGGAGAAGAGCTTCCAGCGCTGGTCTTGGGCCCTCCTCTTCCTTTAAAGCCCTTCAAACTCTAGGGGATGCAGGGGCATTGGCCTTTTCCGCAAAAAGTTCAAATTGTACCCTCTATGTGCCGATTTTCGCGTTTTCTCAAACAAATACTGTTCCGTGATTCCGCTCAGACTTCCAGCAGGGGCCCAGCCACTGGCGGACGCAAGAGTGCCGTTTGAGGAGGCAACTCGGGAAAATAGTAAAAAGATAGTTTTTAATAAAATCGGCCAAAGTTTCGCTATTTGGGGGACATGACCCTTGCCCTCCCATCCCCCCCCACTCTGGATCTGCTAGGTTTGTCCAGCATGCCTGGAACGTCAGGTGATGCCTCTGGGCCTATGCCCGATCCCCAGCGGACACCGGCCCTACTGACGGATCGACCTGTGAAAAGCCCTCAGTAGGTCCTTGAAATGTCAGGAAGTCTACTGAACATCTCAGCGCCTGAAAATACAGCAGGGTTCAGCCTGCCTGGAAGATCAACAAATGCCCCTAGTCCTGGACTGGAACTTCAGCAGAGCGTTCCCTGCACCATCAGTAGCAGAGCTGGACCTCCCCGCAGATGGTTTGAGCTGTACACCCAGCAGAATTTTCCCAGACTATTCAATGAGCAGCAGTCAGCTCTGACCCTGACGGTGATACTGATCCTGTCCTGATATTGCCCTACTGTCCTGATACGTTCTCGCCTGCAGCAGTCTGCCCGTTGCCTAAAGAGCTGAGGCTGAGGAAGAGAGCCTCGCATCACAGGAAAGCAGCAGTGTTGACGGATATACCAAAAAACAGCTTGCTGGAAGAGGAGGCGGAAAAGAAGTAAAAAGAATACCAGCAAAGAACAGAGGTACAACATATGGCAAAGGCAAGACGCAAATGCAAGACGGGTGCAATAACAACACAAGGAAGCAAAGAAATAGTAGTTAGAAATGTTTTCGGGATATTAGTCTGGGTTATTTGATGAAAAGTTTAAACTTCCGAATATTTCGAGTTTATTGATAGCTCTTTTTCAACGGAATGTCGATCATGAACAGCCAAGTTTTTCAAACACAATGTCATCTTCATCACTTGAGTTCCCTTCCTACATACCTCTCATTTAAATGAAGTATATTACGTATTCTTGCAATTCCCGCTGAACCATTAAACGCCTATTCGCTAAACGGCACAAATAATGACAAATAACACGTTTTTGCAATTCCCGCCGAACCATTAAACGCCTATTCGCTAAAAGGCACAAATAATGACAAATAACCCGTTCCTTATATACACGTTTCACTAGCTCACAGCCCCTACTATTGATTTTTTTTCCTGATTTTGTCCAATCCTGTTGAATTCTTGTTAACAATGATAATCCTAATACTACTACAATCCTACAGCCATGACGATCCTCCTACAATGCTTCTAAAACGGGGTCCCAAATTGGGTTAAGTGTAACGTTTCCCCTATCCCGATTTATATCCGCTTCCCTTATTCTAATTTCTATCGCTTCCCTAACAGACCTTCTTACGGATTTTTGCTCTACTGCAACAATTTTAACATCACGAGGGTTCAGATCCTTCCGACAACTATATACATGACATGACACTGCTGATTTAGAAAACCTGCCGTTCCGAATATCCCCTATATGCTCCTCCACCCTTACCCCTAGCGGCCTACCTGATTCCCCCTATATATGTTGACCCACACTCGCATTTCATTTCATAAACTGCCCCCCTTTTCTCTCCCTTACTCATAGGATCCTTAACATGCGTCAGTAAACTTTTGAAGGTAGTCTTAGAACTATGAGCAACCTTTAAGCCATGATTACGTAATGCCCTACTGATACGCTCACTGACTCCTTTGATGTACGGTACTGACACATACTCATGTTTTTCAGCGTCCCGTGGCTCCGTCTCTCCTTGCTCCTGCGGTCTTTGCTGTCTTCGCTGCGGCTGCTCTTCGTCTCGCTCCTCCTGTTGATTGTTGCTCGTGGTCGTTTCGGCTCGCTCCTGCTCCTCCTGTTGACAGTTGTTCGTGGTCGTGTCGGCTCGCTCCTGCTGCTCCTGTCGGTTGGTTCTCGTGATCGCTTCGTCTTGCTCCTGTTCCTCCTGTTGGCGGGTGTGTGTAGCAGCTTCTTCTTGCTCCTGCTCCTCCCGTTGGTGACCTCGTTGGTTGGTACCCCCAGCTGCTTCAACCGTCCGCTTGAGGGCCTTATCGACGAACCGTTTTGGGTATCCGTTTTCTTTGAAGATTCCTTTCAGTGCAATCATCTCGTTTTTTAAGGACACTGGGTCTGTGCTTAGGTTCTTTGCCCTGGCACCAAGACAAGAAATGATTCCTGCTTTAATGCTTGAAGCATGGTGAGAATCGTGTCTGATGTATAAGTTTGACGCAGTTTCTTTTCTAAAAACCGATGTCTTTAGTCTTCCTGAATCCTTGGAGATTTTCATGTCTAGGAAGCTTAGAGTTCCTCCCTGCTCCGTTTCTAGTGTGAACTGAATGTTTCTTGATAGGCTGTTGATATGGTCATGGAATCCAGAAAGCGTGCTCAAACCGTGCTGCCATATGACTAAAACGTCGTCTACGTATCGACGCCATAATCTTGGCTTCAGCCTAGCAGTGTTGAGTGCTTCTGTTTCTATGTGCTCCATATAGCTATTCGCTAGTACCACCGATAGGCTGAGACCCATGGGAGCTCCCTCCCGCTGTTCGAAAAATTTTCCATTCACCTTAAAATATCTGCAGTCCAGACAGGCAATCATAAGTTCCCGCAATGTTTCAACTGAGAGAGGCGTCCTATCACACAAGGTTGGATCTTCGCTAAGTTTTTGGCATGTCACATCAACTGCTTCGAGCACTGGCACTCTTGTGTAGAGTTGTGCCACGTCGAAACTCACTAGCAAGTCTCCCTCGCGAACATTAATCTTCCGAATGTCTGTGGCTAAAGAGGCCGAGTTTGATACAGCACACTCTGTCTTTCCGATTGCTGGACTAATGATTCTGGTTAAGTAGGACGCGAGACTGTAGGCTGGAGAGTCAATCATGGATGTGATGGGTCTTAGAGGTACGCCATCTTTATGGATTTTTGGAAGTCCATAAAATCTGGGCGCAACTGAGTTACGTGGCTTCAGGGCTTTCGTAAGTGCAGGATCTATTTTTCCCTCCTTTTCAAACTTAGCTAGCAGTTCACTTATTTTCCGCTCTTTAATCCGTGTGGGGTCTTTCCTAATCTCTTGATAAGCGCCATCGTTCAACAGCTCATTAACTTTTTGTTTATATTGTTCTGCAGACAGAATCACTGTTGTGTTTCCTTTATCTGCCTTGAGTATTTTTATGTCATTCCTGTCCTGAAGGGATTTAAGTGCTTTCCGTTCGTCCTGAGTTAAGTTATCCTTTGGGGCGCTGGATGTCTGAAGTATGCGTGCCACTTTAGTCCGTATAATGTTCGCTTCCACTTCTGGCTTTTTGGTTAGTGCTGACTCGACCGCACAAATTATTTCCTTTTAGGAATCTTCTTTGGGGCTGGTGCAAATCCTAATCCTTTTTCCAAGACTTGACCTTCTGAGTTACTAAGAGGTTGTTCGCTTAAATTCACTACGGTTGATTTGACTAAGCTTCTTGGGATAGGATCAAGGCTACGCTTTTCCCTCATGAGATTATCAAACTTCTTAACTTGGCTGCTCTTCTTTCTAAGGAATGCATTGTCCCCTGCTTTGGATGTTACTCTTTCAATAATTATAAAATCTAGCGAATAGCTATATGGAGCACATAGAAACAGAAGCACTCAACACTGCTAGGCTGAAGCCAAGATTATGGCGTCGATACGTAGACGACGTTTTAGTCATATGGCAGCACGGTTTGAGCACGCTTTCTGGATTCCATGACCATATCAACAGCCTATCAAGAAACATTCAGTTCACACTAGAAACGGAGCAGGGAGGAACTCTAAGCTTCCTAGACATGAAAATCTCCAAGGATTCAGGAAGACTAAAGACATCGGTTTTTAGAAAAGAAACTGCGTCAAACTTATACATCAGACACGATTCTCACCATGCTTCAAGCATTAAAGCAGGAATCATTTCTTGTCTTGGTGCCAGGGCAAAGAACCTAAGCACAGACCCAGTGTCCTTAAAAAACGAGATGATTGCACTGAAAGGAATCTTCAAAGAAAACGGATACCCAAAACGGTTCGTCGATAAGGCCCTCAAGCGGACGGTTGAAGCAGCTGGGGTACCAACCAACGAGGTCACCAACGGGAGGAGCAGGAGCAAGAAGAAGCTGCTACACACACCCGCCAACAGGAGGAACAGGAGCAAGACGAAGCGATCACGAGAACCAACCGACAGGAGCAGCAGGAGCGAGCCGACACGACCACGAACAACTGTCAACAGGAGGAGCAGGAGCGAGCCGAAACGACCACGAGCAACAATCAACAGGAGGAGCGAGACGAAGAGCAGCCGCAGCGAAGACAGCAAAGACCGCAGGAGCAAGGAGAGACGGAGCCACGGGACGCTGAAAAACATGAGTATGTGTCAGTACCGTACATCAAAGGAGTCAGTGAGCGTATCAGTAGGGCATTACGTAATCATGGCTTAAAGGTTGCTCATAGTTCTAAGACTACCTTCAAAAGTTTACTGACGCATGTTAAGGATCCTATGAGTAAGGGAGAGAAAAGGGGGGCAGTTTATGAAATGAAATGCGAGTGTGGGTCAACATATATAGGGGAATCAGGTAGGCCGCTAGGGGTAAGGGTGGAGGAGCATATAGGGGATATTCGGAACGGCAGGTTTTCTAAATCAGCAGTGTCATGTCATGTATGTAGTTGTCGGAAGGATCTGAACCCTCGTGATGTTAAAATTGTTGCAGTAGAGCAAAAATCCGTAAGAAGGTCTGTTAGGGAAGCGATAGAAATTAGAATAAGGGAAGCGGATATAAATCGGGATAGGGAAACGTTACACTTAACCCAATTTGGGACCCCGTTTTAGAAGCATTGTAGGAGGATCGTCATGGCTGTAGGATTGTAGTAGTATTAGGATTATCATTGTTAACAAGAATTCAACAGGATTGGACAAAATCAGGAAAAAAATCAATAGTAGGGGCTGTGAGCTAGTGAAACGTGTATATAAGGAACGGGTTATTTGTCATTATTTGTGCCTTTTAGCGAATAGGCGTTTAATGGTTCGGCGGGAATTGCAAAAACGTGTTATTTGTCATTATTTGTGCCGTTTAGCGAATAGGCGTTTAATGGTTCAGCGGGAATTGCAAGAATACGTAATATACTTCATTTAAATGAGAGGTATGTAGGAAGGGAACTCAAGTGATGAAGATGACATTGTGTTTGAAAAACTTGGCTGTTCATGATCGACATTCCGTTGAAAAAGAGCTATCAATAAACTCGAAATATTCGGAAGTTTAAACTTTTCATCAAATAACCCAGACTAATATCCCGAAAACATTTCTAACTACTTGACAACAGTTTCTGGGAAAAATATGACTCTTAAAACGTATATAAGCAAAGAAATGTTAGGAGGAAGCTTTACAAAGATGTTGAGGAGTTCAGCGATGAAAACGAGACACTATGCCTGGTGTGCTGCGACATTTTTCTCAAACAGCCGCTCGGTTGAGCAATGGGTACAGTAGGTATTAGGAGTGCCGTGGATGGGCCTACCGTCTTTGTACGGGTGATTTCTCAACGTTTGGGTGTAAAAACAGTACCAGTGACTGAGAGTGAGAATATTTGGTGTTTGGGTAATAAACATGGAAAATGAGGATATACTCCGGTTAAGCGGCTCAACGTACCCCGGAGCGTGGCTCAACTTACCCCGACACGGGGCGAGTTGAGCCATTTGACTTTGACCTATTCATGATCAAATATCTCACACGGCAACAACATTCAAACGTTGGCAAACGCATCATTTCAATGCCAAAAGAATAGGCTTTCCAGCAAAGGCAGAACGAAGTCTATACCTTCATCCATCTCTGAGATATGCGACCAAAACAAAAATCATGTTCAACTAGCCCCGGCCTCCCTATGCGCCAAACATCGCATGTTCCTGTACTGGGGTCAAAACTGTGGCAGTGTTGAGTGCCAAGGTTGTCAGGCACCATTACAAGGCGTTTGACACGACCCCATGGAGCCCTCTGGCCCTGCAGAGTCGTTTGGTCGCCGCACCGGGAGTCGGTACTGCGGAGCCGTGCGGGGCCGTTTTGTGAGCTAGTATCTTCGGCTTCAGTCAAGGGACGCCAAAATAGCGGTCATTCGACGAGAGAACGACGAGAGAGTGTCGGAGGAGATAAAGTTTGGAGGACGTTTTCGCAGTGCTCGGCCGGGCAGTACAGCCATCATACTGGCGTGGGGCCAAAACATAACTTAGCGTGACTTCAGTGTAGATGTAACCAGGGCAGGGTAGGGCACTCGTGCGGACTTCAGAAATGGCCTCCGATTGGCTATTAAGTCATCCACGGATCCATCCAGACATTCAAAATCAGTATGACAATTGCTGCTATGATTGGACGGATCATTAAATCTCATTCTGAATAATAATCCCATTGCGAAAGATAGGAGGACTTCGGTGGAATGCCTTCGAGTCGGTTTTAGCGTGAGTAATCTGGTACAAATCCCAAACGTAAGCACATCAGACGACACTTCCTGCGCGGCCCGATACCGTATCTGTGAAGTTGTGTGACTTGGTCCCATCACAAGTTTGCTCGGTAAATTTGGCGAGTGTCAACAAGGCGGTGGATGAAGTCAGGCGACCGTGAACTGTGGACTTCGGTGGGCCGAAGACGGCACAGGCAGACAGCGCAAGCCACCCATTCATTTACTTTGTTATTCTTTAAGAGACACTTCTAGCTTGGTGGTCTGCCACACGCGGCTTATGCTTGGTTTTGGCGGAAAACAAGGAAGAAAGTTGAGGGTTCATGTTTACGATGGCTGAGTTATTGGTGCAGCTCTTCGCCTTTTATCGGCAAAATACATTCATCCAAAACAGGGCACACAAGAAACTCACACAAGAAATACGCACGTGACAATAGTTTTGTTCTCGCTACTCACCACATTGAAGGCGATGTTGACGTACTGTCGGATGAGTCCGTTCTGCATGTTAGTGCAGTCCCCGTACTCGGTGTACTCCCCATCAGGGCCATAGTGGGCCCACGTGCCGTTGACCGTGCAGGTCTTCCGCGCGAACACGCGACAGGACGGTCTCTGTCGACACAGCGCGACCGTCAACAGCGGGACCGCTTGGGAAAAATAAAGAGAGGTTAAGGAGAAAGCTTAGGACACAGCATGAGCGTCAACAGTGGGACTGCTTAGGACACAGTGTGGTCATCAACAGCAATAATGCTTAGGAGACAGTGTGATCGTCAACAACGGGACTGCTTAGGACACAGTGTGATCGTCAACATCGGGACTGCTTAGGACACAGCGTGAACGTCAACAGTGGGACTGCTTAGGACGCAGCACAGTGCGAGCGTTAACAGCGAGACTGTTTAGGACACAGCGCTACAGTCAACAGCAGGACTGCTTAGGACACAGCGCGAGCGTCAACAGCGGGACTGCTTAGGACACAGTGTGGCCGTCAACAGCAAGAATGCTTAGGAGACAGTGTGACCGCCAACAGCGGGACTGCTTAGGACACAACACAGCGTGAGCGTCAACAGCGCAATGACAGCTGCAGGCAGGCCCCTCACAAACGCTGCTCCCAATAGGGTGCTAGTATACTTATTGGCGCCCTCACGATACAATTTAGCGACTTTTGATAGATTTCGCCTAAAAATGGGTGCCCCTGGCCCAAAAGCGTCCCCTCGAGACCCAAATAGCGGCCGCTGTGAAACCCAAATGACGCCCACTGGATTGCATACGTCACCCCATCACAAACCGTGAATGTGCCTATGAACCGGATGTTGACAGTGGGCTTGGCTTAAGAGAGGGTAGGTTCCTGTCAGCAGGTGCTTGACAATGTAATGCCCGCTCACCGGCACTATCTCGTATGTGGCAACCTGGCTAACCTGGTCTTCGCTAGCATTATTGGTACGTTTTTACTAGTTTAGATCCTTGTGTCTCCCCAAAGATACGGTGTAGAGGTAGAAATGTTTATCATGCACGATTTGCCATTACTGAGTTGTCTGCGTTAGAAGTCTCTCCGGCCAGGAAGTCTGCCTGATGGCCGCAGACAAGCATCACTGGGGGATCTCGGAGGTCAAACGAGCTGTGGCCGACTCGAAGACTGAAATGGGACCATTTAACCCTCCTCCCGCAACGGTTTGGTCATAAATCAAATTCAAACAAAATATCTACTGCTAAAACTGTGGAGAACCAACCATTCCCTGTGAGGGGTCCAGTAAAGGTGAAATTGTGCAGAATGGGGATTAAAACATCACTTTTCATTGCCTTACTGCTGGAGCTTTGCGTTCCATTCCCCCTTCACCAACAGTATTTTCCAACCAAGAAAATCACCTCGTGCTCCAATCCCCTTCTCTTCGCCTCTTCAGAGCCGTGGCCCGATTGGCCCTCCCTAGCTCGAGTTTTGGATCCGCCACTGCCTAACTCTCGGTGCGCCTAAAAGTGTTTTAAAGCGGTGCGACGGAGCGGGTTTGGCACGGCGCTGAGAGAAAGCCCAGCAGCGGTCGACCAATCATATCAGGCCATTTGGCTGGCCGTGACTCCAGAGACGGCCGTTAAAAGCGTGGTCAGTGTTCATTCACAGTGCACAGTGGTCTCTCAGTTTTGTTTTTCTTCATCTTTTTATTATTAACTCACTAATACCCTAACCTAACGTTTGTTGTAACCCTGCAAGCGGTAACTAGCTTATATAAGGCACTGGTGGTGCCACTGTATGTTATTAACTAGCATGCAGAAGGAAAGCAGGAGAATATATTTTGTATATAATATATATATATATATATATATATATATATATATATATATATATATATATATATATATTTCAATAGGTTAAATAAATATATTTTATAGAATATATTTTGCAAATAAGAAATATAAAAAAATATTTTTTCAGTACATGGACTACACTTTTCGGATGCCCACACGGGTTTGGAAGGACACTCTTGCCTACCTAGATAAATGGGAAGTGGGCTTAAAAAAACATTGTCGCCGACGGGGCCATTAATTCATTCCAATAAGAGCTGCCATCTCCGTGACCACCTGTATCTGTGTTTTTGCCTTTAGGCATTCGATGCGAAGCCGATAAAATATTTCCTGATGCGTTCGCCAGCCGCTGTGCGACGATCCGTAACATTTTCAACGCACAACGGCAATTGTTCCGTAAAGGCACCGAAGAAGAGCTGGTTCAATACTCCTACGATTTAATGTCTTTCCCCCCGGCCTGCCGCCACCCACATGGCTGAAGGAGCAGAGAACGTCACAAGTAGCCTGCTACCGTTTGGCCATCAGCATCACCACCAACGTCAAGATCCATGTTGAGAGGAGCTAGTTGCAAAACTGCAATTGCGAGCGAAATAGGATGAGGGAACATTGAAAAAACCCATGAGTCTGTGGGTCAGTTAAGTGCACCATCACAGCACATGACATTCATATCACGTGGCTGTCGATGTGTGTATTGATATTAGTATATGCTTGAAATGAACAACCACAAGAAAAGGTAAAAAGACTTACAACGATTGAGGCAGCCCCACATAACCAGAGGGTAGTTTTCAAGATCTGATGATCTATTGGGGCCTGGAGCAAATCCATGATGTAAGCGTGCGTTTACAGGCTCTGTAATTATGCGGCGGAAGTCCTCCTTCCTCATTGTTGCTGAAGATTTCAGAATGACATTCGCTTACGCTTCAACAAACACTGGAGGCAGGACACGCTATAACCTACGGCTGAGTTGTGCGGCTGTGCGCCGACAGTGACAGTGTTTATTATTTCTGAAAAGAGACCACGTCACTGGGAGGCTCCGGACGCAGTCTCTGCGCAACTGGCTCTCCTGGGTTCATTGCTCTCATGGGCCCCCATACCAGCGAGATAATCTGCCCGAATAACCACCGTTCTGCGTCAGAAATCTAACAAAAAATGAGTAAATATATCTTTGGCTTTATTCTTATGTCGTAGAAAATTATTATCGCTTAGCTTTTGATGTCAGCTAATCGAGCAAACAGATGACCCAGCTCACGCACCGAGATAAAACAAATCATGGGAACTCATTAAAAAGTAATAAACTAGCACTGTCATCAGTGGCCTTAATCAACGGTATCCGTGGCCCTTTGATTTTCTCTGCTGATTTTTCCCCCCACAATGGCCAGCTGCCGGCGGCTGAGAAGAGGTACGCGCTACAGAGTCGGTAACGGTCTCACCACGGCCTGGTCCTGTACCCGTCTCCCGACGCCGGGCGAGTAACGAGGTTAGAGTCGCAGCTGCCCGGCGTTCAGATGAAGGTCGGAGCAGAGTAGGTCCCGACTGCGCGCACCGGCCAGGTAGTATAGCAACAGGGTAACGGGCGTGACATTGGTGTATACTTCTCGCATTGTCGGGAATTAATGTTGGTGTCGGCAATGGTGAATTATGTCCCGAACACGTAACTTTCGGCTATACACTGTCCAGTTCATAACTCTGTGTGGGTACACTTCAAGGTGTAAATAAATGGCCTAAAACTATGGTTAAAAATCACTGTTGTGAACAGCGTTTCAGACTTTACCTACATTTGGCGGAACTTCTTACTGAAATTTGGACTATATTTTTGCTTAAAAATGTTTTTAACAGAATCATTTTCATGATAAATCTATTTTGTTGGTTTCAAAAGGAAAAAATGACTCCCAATCCTCGTTCTGGTTGGATCCTAAAGTGCCCCCAAAGGCATAGAAAGATAAGTTATGTATTATGCCTTGGTTAGTTCGCATCGCCGGAGTATTTTTATGTGTACGGATGATGCCTCAGGGTATCACCCTGATTATTATTTCTTTTCAGATATAGTTTTTAATACCTTTGAAATACTGGTATAACCTTGATCTACGATCTTTAAACTAGAAAGAGACATGTGAGGTGATCTTGACAAAGGCACCATTAAGATTGCAGGACATCGACAATATAACCAATATAATGACATCAACGGCCGATAGTCACCGCAGGTGTAATCCGGGTCCATGTGCACGTGCACGGCGAGGGACGGGAGGCCCATACCGGCTTCCAAAACATAGGTTCCCTCACCATCAACCCCGAGGCGGCACCCGATACCATCCCTTCCCCCTTCCCACTTTACAATATTTTGGATCTCCTACCAAGTAGCCTCTGCACTATTCCAGACATTCCTAAACACATACGGTGATTATAATCACAATACATGTTCTGTATTTTGACCTCATACACATTATACATATACGGCGAAAATTCCCACTCCTCCCCCACGCAAATATAAACTTTTGTTGATATAAACATGATATATGACAATATCGCTCGACACATTTTCATTCCTTTTGTTTTCTGTCTGGTACGATACCCTACCCCATGCCGTACAGTGTACGAGACAGCGCTTTGATTACAAATGTGTCTTTACGTCAGATCTTGAGCCTGAGTTTGGAATTATCATAATCCCATTAATCAGCAGATGTATGCACCAGGGCGCTGGTTCGTTTCCTGACTGATGTAATTATGCATGAGTGGGGTGACACAGTGCATCTCTGTGGATAATATAAACGACGGCAATGATTAGTTGGATGGGGGTATAGTGCATCTCTGTAGATAATATAAACGATGACAATGACTTGTCTTGATTAGTTGGATGGAGATATTTTATCAGTAGCTCTGACAAAAAGTAGAATAGTAAAAACACACTCACTTTAAAAGGCTCAACTTGTAGGGATAAAAATATTATGGTGTGTCTTTATCTTAGAAAGGAATATCTCGAGCTGACTCGAATAAGTTTCTCATGTCCAATGCATGATATAATTTCACAAATCTGACAGCCACAGAAAGCAGCATGGTCGCAGTGACAGAATTAGCGCAATTTTCCGGAGTCAGCCACACCGCTCTAGCCGCCGCCCTATTTGTGCATGTGATGAGTAGATGCATGTGGTACCGGTGCTGAGCCCGCTTACCCAGAATATATTTGCTCAGACGGCGGCGCTGTGAAAACAGGGCCGCCGCGCCTGTGTGCCGAGCCTGATTCCGTGCTTGCCAAATACTGTGATAATGGTTTCCGCAATACGAGCGCCATGCTCCCAATCGGTGCATAAGTCAATAGGTGAGGGGCAGACCCCCGCCGCCGCCAAACAGCGACGATTGCTGGCCATCAGCCCAATTGCCCTGTAACGCTGCCGCCCAATATGCTAGACAGGGCCGAGGGGCTCGAAGACAGGAGGGGAGGTTGCAGGCTGGTGTTGCTGATTTGTGAAAGAAAGAATCATTCTCCTCCCTGGATGAGCCTAGGACGTTACCTCATCCCTAGCTTCCCATCACGACAGCTGGGAGTTGGCGAACGGCGAGAGATCTTAACTGACACCTACACCAGACATCAGGCAAAAAGTACTGTACGGCTCACCAAATCCGACGGTATAATGCCACCCGTGTAGTCACGAAATGATCCACAGTTTTCCCGGCGAAAAATGCTCAATTCCACTGCAAGCGACATTAGCTTAGTGTTCAGCTCCATACTCCTAACATAAACAACGAACATATGTAGGATTGCAGTTATTTCGGCCCAAACTTGAGGGCATTACAAATGAAATGAAGAGAGGACCCATCCAACGGTCCTAAAACAATCTGGAAGATTTCGCGCATTTTGTTATTTATGTATGAAGAAACATATGCAGAGACCACACACACACATTTCACCTCTAGCACTACCCCCCCCGCCCTACGCAACAAAATATGATGGCTGCTAACATGGCAATTGATGACTGATAAAATGAATGCTACCATACACAATTCAAGCTTGAATAATTTTCACATAAATCTACTTTTGATCTTAGGAGTGGGACGGAAAGCAAGCCACCTCTTACGGGGTGTAATGTGCCATAGGCCAGTCCAGGGGGGAGGGGCGAAGAGGGGCACTTTCTCCCCCTCCGATCGACCCTCCCTCAGTGCTCCCTGAAATGGCCAAAGCACCCCCTCCCCTGAAAGGGTGATGCCCCCTGAAAGGTCGCCTTACACCCTGCACCCAGGGAGCGAGTATCGGTGCCTCCCCCTCGATATAATTTGGCGCCATCTCATAAGTTCCTTCACCCCAAAGTGCCCCCTTATATCAGAAATCCTGGATCCACCTATGTGATGTGCGATTTCGAAGTCCTCCAATCTCATATGTAGCAAGTCGCTGACGAAATCTGAGACAACCGGTTACGACCTGCGACACACTTCTGGACCATTTAGTTTTTCGAATCAAAGTTTTTTTCAGAGCGCACAGCAAGCTCAGAGGTCTACTGCAGCGTCTGTACAGTGTCTATAAGTCTATAAACAGCGACTATATGGCGTATATAAGTCTATACACGGCGTCTATACGACGGACGGGTTGACGGGCCGGAACTAAAGGCCACTCTCGTCTGAAAGTGTCTGCATATATAAAACCCGCGGTTAGAAGCTAAAGAGCAGAAAAGGCTGATGCTGATTGGTGTTTTCAGATAGTTTATATTCTAACAGATTCACGTACATGCCTGCAGCAGATCCAATGGTGAGCAACTGGAGAGAGCGTAAAAATCCAGAGGTAACTCATTTGATGAAAAGAGATTCAATTTTAAAATTGAGCCTGAAAATAAACATTGTTTGTAAGGATATAGGCAAATGTTGTAGCGTAATCAATAGCTTGATGCTTGCTATTCCATATGCATTCAACGAGGATTGTCCGCCAGACTTAACTTCATGCAAATCTGAATCATTTCTGAATACGACTGAGCGGAAGTTGAAGACTTAATTTTGCCGCGCTGCGCCCTCCTGTCTTTCAAACGCACACGAAAGCCCCTCGCCAAACATCTTTGGGCCTTCAAACGGAAAAGGATCAATGGAATTCGTAACAGCAATCATGAATTAAGTATCCTGGCTAAATGGTGCATGCCAAATAATGAATGATTGATAGGCACGGTGGAATGGCCCGAGGCGGCGTGATCCTCAATCAATGTAGGTCGTGCTGCATGCACGGCTGAGGTAGCACAGGGCAAGGAGGACTACAGAATCGAAGTAATTATCGCTAACTTCGCCCCAGGCTGGTCCACTTGCACCGCGTAGCAAACTGAGTTGTGCATCATGAGCTTTATGAACGTATTAGCAACAGCATGCATGCTTGCAACAACATGTCACAGGAAGAGACTTCATTATAGATGATGTGTAGATGGGGCTGGTCGACTGGAACACTATAACTTATGAGCTCGAAGGAGAGTTGGAACGACTACAGAAGGAACAGTGGACGAAGGAACTGGTGTTTCGAGGGTCCTGTACCGCTGATTTTGGTTTTTTGTGTAGTTTTAGCGGATAACCATCCAGAGTTTATTTTCAGAGAAAATAAGCCTTAGGGGATTTCCATCATATTTTCTTTTAATTTCATGTTCCAGCTGCTCTACAAACGGATCCTTCAATGCATATAGACTGACCACAAATACACGTGATGAATTTGGACTCGTTACACTGTCGCTCACGAGTATACTTCTTTGAGGAAGAGAAATAAACGCAACTGGCTCTCCGACCAGACCCAAAATCAGATAATTATACATTATCTTCCAAAGTCGGGATATGTCTACCATTTCTCACTGAGACCTTCTCTGAATTATCAGTATAGCTATATCTCTCATTTACCTTTTGCTTCTGTGAGGAACCGATGCTGCAATCAACCGCGGCGACCTTTGCACGTATGTTGCAAAGAGTGATGGCCTGCCATTCCAATCACCATGACAACCAACACATTGCAAGAGCCATATTAGCAGACTGGTGCGAATGCCGAACAAGCTGGACCAAAACCCTCACTGCTATAGGTATTTTGGCAAGGTCTCGTCCACGAGGCTATGCGTGCTGACTGGAACTAAAATGTCAAGCTTGTTTCACTTTGAACCTGCAGTGATGTGTGCTTGGTTGCGGAGGTGATTCTTGGCTGAGAATCATTATGTGATTCTCGATATAGCCACAGATAGCCTTGGCGGCTGAAGAGCTCTAAAGCTGCAATCGGTTCTCGACTGAGAATCGCACGATCCCTGTCTTTCCACCAAACAAGTGAACCGGTCTCATTTCAGGGGACAAAGGCTTGCTTCAACTGTGTAAAGCGTTAGCTTTGATTTCAAGTTTGCATTGCCTATTACAACTTGAACGAGATCAAAGTTTACTTCAGAATGTTTCCTTTGTTTTTGTTTCTTCATGTTGACACAATGAACATTCAGCAGGTTTCATCCGGTTTTGGAGTATTAAGTTTCTATATTTGTTTCTATCTTTAAGTATATTAAGTCTTGCTCCTGTACCTGATGACTGCAGACTTTGTTTGTAGCAGCATACTTTGTTTGTAACAACATACTTTGTTTGTAACAACAGTTTTTGTTTGTAATCCCCCAGCAACTGTTCGCAAGGCATGATGTAAAAACAGGTCTAGGGAAGAAAAAGACAATCAGAACTGGGCTCAGAAAAAATTATGAGCCTCAGTAGTGCAGACTAGCTAAATCATCGTTAACAGACAGCAACAGAAGTAACATCATGTCAGTAGAAGCGCACGATTCGGAAGGTCCATCAGTAACAGCGGACATAAGCCGCGTACACACGAGCAGTGGTACTGGTCGTGCCAGGACTGGCCAACATGCACAGCGCCAGGGCTGACTTTTTTTGGGGGGGGGCAAGCTGGAAGATTGGGCTACATTCAGTTATAACACGAATAGCTGAAACTTTTTCCGGACTCGGGTTCCATCTATTCAGGACATCGAGTGTGGTATTTAACACCCCACTGGAGGGGGTCTGGCACTAACGCGATGGAGGGCCTGGTAGGCCCCTAAGATCTCGGAAACTAAGAGGGTTAGAAAAACGCCACTTGGCAGGTGGGTGGGAGCTATGGTGATCTACATGATGACAAATTTTTATTGACCTAGGTCAATATCTTCAAGGCCAAACGGGGTCTTAAAGGTCAAATATTGGCCATGATGGGGATCGATTGGTAAATGATGTGATTCTGCGGGAAAATGGCGGGAATAAGCTAAAGGCGGATAAGGTTCATGGAGAAGAGGTCTCAAAGAGGCTTCTCCACAACTTTGGGTCAAGGTCATTCAAGGTCATTGACCTTTAAGGTCAAATATAGTATACTACTTATAATGTGCACTTCGACTAACACTATAGCCACTGTTTGGCGGGAAATGAGGAATGACCTTTGCAAATGACCTTGACCTTGACCTATAACCTTGAACTTTGTTTTGGGGTACCCTATCGATGACGTCATAGCATAATATATGTCAGACCAGCTAACGTCATTCAGCCGGACGCACAGTGGTCAGTGACCTTGAAAGTGCAGATATGACCTTGACCTGTGACCTTTGACCTTGACCTTGACTTTCATGTGAAGTGAACTTGACATATAATCCTGGTTATATGGAGTTATGACGTCACCACTCGGTCTCCAATGCAAGCTAACTGGTCCGACCGCGCATTTACGGCGATCTCAAAATGCAGGTCTGACTTTGAAAGCCTATAAGTCCAAAAATTTTCGACCCATTTTCAAAAGTTTTCACCAATCGACGCGCTATTAAATTCTGTTAAATGTGGCCAAGTATCGTTTCGCGACTACGCGCAGTTCTCCGGCCACCTTGGAAAACAGGTGGGGGCCTCCGAGGCCCCCTCCAGTGCGAGTGTTAAACCCCACTCACCACGGTGCTCGACGCGTGCTTGCTTTGTCTACGATACGCGCCAAGCGTCCGCCAATCAAAGAAAATGGGATTTAAAGGTAACACTACATTTGGTATTTCAAAAATATAGAATTGAATCCAGAAGAAAACAACAGCTATTTGTGCTGTAGCCTGATGTTCCAGCCAGTCCCTAAAAAAATCAGCCCTGCCAACGTGCATGTTGACCGGCTTCTACTGAGCGCGGGAATCACCAAGTACTTGGTAAACGCCATTGCGTGTAAACACTAAACAGGACTACAATCATGATATAATTACTAGGAAATTGCACTTGTACGGATTTATTATGTTTTCCTTTGTAATGTGCATTTACAGTTGTGCATGTTCTTCCCACCTGGCAAACTTATTTTATACATTACGCCTGGCAGGAGCATCGCCACTGAAGGGTCCGCCTCCCCCTTCCACATTGGGTCGAGTAGGCATGTGGTGAAAATGTCAAACTTTCGGACGGAAATTCTCCCTTCTGATATTCTATGAGACTGCACCAGTGTTTAATACGGCACAAGTGTTGCATTTCCTTTCTCGGCGACCGAACATAAGGACAGATGGACATAGGCTCCCAGTGCTGAGCCCGTCGCCTCCCTCGCTGGAAAAAATACGTGGTGACACTCTTGCTTCCTGGACAAAGCGATCGCAAGCGTCCCCATATATCATCTCTGGGTACTTGATGGACATGGTTGACAACTATCGTTGAAACCTCTTGCGTTCCAGCTATTGTCAAATGTCAAATGTTGTCAAAGCACGTCTGTATACAGCAGTACTGACCTGATCAGTGCAATTTTAGTCGGGGCACGGCTGGTACTGACCTGGTGTGTGTAGATGTAGTCGGGGCACGACTGGTACTCAGTGGTACTGACCTGGTGTGTGTAGATGTAGTCAGGGCACGACTGGTACTCAGTGGTACTGACCTGGTGAGTGTAGATTTAGTCGGGGCACGGCTGGTACTGACCTGGTGTGTGTAGATGTAGTCAGGACACGGCTGGTACTGACCTGGTGTGTGTAGATGTAGTCGGGACACGGCTGGTACTGACCTGGTGAGTGTAGATGTAGTCGGGGCACGGCTGGTACACAGTGGTACTGACCTGGTGAGTGTAGATGTAGTCGGGGCACGACTGGTACACAGTGGTACTGACCTGGTGAGTGTAGATGTAGTCGGGGCACGACTGGTACTGACCTGGTGAGTGTAGATGTAGTCGGGGCACGGCTGGTACTGACCTGGTGTGTGTAGATGTAGTCGGGGCACGGCTGGTACTGAGTGGTACTGACCTGGTGAGTGTAGATGTAGTCGGGGCACGACTGGTACACAGTGGTACTGACCTGGTGAGTGTAGATGTAGTCGGGGCACGACTGGTACTGACCTGGTGAGTGTAGATGTAGTCGGGGCACGGCTGGTACCGACCTGTTAGATGATGACTGACCTGGTGAGTGTAGATGTAGTCGGGGCACGACTGGTAGACAGTGGTACTGACCTGGTGTGTGTAGATGTAGTCGGGGCACGACTGGTACACTGTACTGACCTGGTGAGTGTAGATGTAGTCGGGGCACGACTGGTACTGACCTGGTGTGTGTAGATGTAGTCGGGGCACGACTGGTAGACTGGTACTGACCTGGTGTGTGTAGATGTAGTCGGGGCACGGCTGGTACACGGTGGCGCCGGCCCGGCTGGCGTTCCAGCAGAGCCAGCCGTCCTCGGTGGCCGGACACTCGTCAGTGCTGGAGCCGACACTCGCCGCCGCTGCAGGGCGAACGAGGTCAGAGTCACCGGAACCTGGCACTTCCCCACACTTGCCCGCTCAGCTGGGCAGATGTTAGACCTTTCATAGGTGGAGTCAAAACCTTAATCTCCTATAGACTATATAGACTAGTGATGGATCATAGGGTTCTAGCAGGAGAGACGGACGAGGCTTTACTGGATAGAAACATTTGTCTCCTAGGTCATAGTTGAAGTCCTGACGGGTTCTCTGTTTAGTGCTACTCGGTCCTGCAAAACCTGTTAACTGGATGAAGTTGGCTGCTTTGAATAGCTTGCGTTGGTAAATCCCGCAACTACTATCACTACAGTAGCAACGTATCGTGCGGAGGCTTTATCTGGCCTAAACTATTACTCTTTGAAAGCACACAGTCTTGATTCTCAACCTAACTAAGAATTTAACATCGTGAGCGGTCTTTGTATCTATCCAGTCTCAACAGTGACAACTTACTTCGGAGTTGGGACTCCCATTTGGTCATCGTAAAAGTATACTAGTCCAGGCTGCCGACTCCTTCAATGAAGGGCTAATTTTGGAGCCTCTCAGTTTCTTAGGCTAAGAGAAGGAGTATTTACACCATGCCAGAATTTGTTATATTTCTGGTCTTCAATCGCAGACTGTTTCAAGTGAATCACTTGCATGCAGTGTATGTGGGTTCCTGGTACCAATTTATAGTCAGCTGCAGTTTTTATTAGTTATCCTTTTTAAACGTATATATATATATATATATATATATATATATATATATATATATATATGTGTGTGTGTATATATATATATATATATATATATATATATATATATATGTTTGTTTGTTTATTTATGCATTTATCAACGAATAGCGACTAATAACGTTTGGGTATCTGGTACAGTATCCGCCAAACAACATAAACACTCCACAACGTCTGTTTGCCTGGGGCTTACCGTTGCGCCAACTACCATGGTTATATGGTAACGAGAGGGAAGGTAACTAACTAGGTCGGGGCTGGGGCATGGTGCCTAATTTTGCCTCTGGGCGGGTTCGATCTCACGACCCTTTGCTTACTGCACAGGTCACGTGATCGAGCCGACTGCGCTCCGACCCACCACCCACACCCCTCAGATCCACAACGTCTGAAGCAACATTCCATCTTGTACAACAGCGGCGTGGACCCAACCCACTTCAACATCCAATTCGGCCCAGACTTGCTGATCCATTCTTTAATCAGTCATTCAGCACGTCAAAACCGGATATCTTTCCGAGACGAGTGTTAGGACCACTTTAGAATCTGCACGTGCAAACAGCGGTTCGTTTCACAGATCGTCTGCATCATAACACTGCTTTGGGTGTCACGTCAACAAATGCAGCTTTTGGAGAGCATCCCGGAAGAAAAGTACATAAACACATTACGGAGCGCGCGGGCACCGAGAAGCCAGACCCGGCGACGGCCAGAAACACTTAGCTGTAAAGTTCGCTGCAGTTCTCATAGTTCCTGGTGGACCGAACAGTTTATCAACGAGTGACGTCAGTCTACTGAGCCATTGCCTCCGATTTTCCGGCAAAACAAAGCTGATGTTTTAAAACTGAGCTTTTTACAGTCAGGCCTTTTAATCAAGCACTAGCCAGGCGGGAGGAGGCGGCAAAGATCAGTGACGGAATTAAGGCTCCACTAAGGGATGTCAAGCCTAAAGGGAGGGGGAGTAGTATACCTAAGGGTGGAAATATACCTACCATTTACGGAATTTAGTTTTATCTTATACCATGCTGAGGTTCAAAATGATGGCACACTTTTTGCATTGAATTATCTCATGAATATGCAATGCAGCTACGCACGAGCTTAAATTGGTACAAACTATAATTACGACTCTGATCTGGTCCGCGCTTGGAGAAGGGCTGGCCTCGAGAATTATGGAGCATGAGGCGCGTCAACCTTACCGGAAACGTGCAGCGCATCCATTAGCGTTAAACAAGCTTGATAATTAGCCAGCTATGGTACGTGACGCTGCAATGTTACCCTGCGTCCGCAGTATCCTGCAAAGCACCTCGGGACACTTCATCGAGCTGCAGCTCACTCCGCAAGCCACAGCAAGCGTGACAGGGGGTGTCTGCTCAAGTGCTCACAAGATCCGTCCCGACGCCGTATTCATTCCATGAAATAGTCTGAACCAGGCCTCTGTTGCGGCGGCCGTGCTGGCGGTTCGACTGTTTTACAAAGTTATCGGGCGTGTTCCTAACGAGAATCTAGCCAATTTGTCACGCAGAGAATCTTGGGTGCAGCTGTGGTTCGACAATGGAAAACAAATCGAGCAGCTGCCCGGACAGTTTGTCTTGAATAGCCGGATAGTTTGGTGTGGCGCCGCCAGGGCAGACGCAATTTATAAGCCAGAAATAAACTCAGGGGCCAGACGCACGGCTGCCCAGATTGTTGACTAGTCCCATCGCTTTAAGCCGGCTCGGTGAGGGAACAGAACGCTCCGCTTTATTGACGGAGTTAACGGAATAAAGCCCAGCTAAAATCGCTATCATGGTAGTGAGGACGGCGTTACAGAAAAATAGTATCATTTAAAAAAGATGTGGACGAAAATTGTAATAAGGAAGTTCCACAAAAATACGGCCTGAGAATTTGTGTACGAAATCAACAATACAGAAATATGAGGAGGAAGAATTGCTTACATTTTGATTTGGTGTGGTGGTGGGGGCTCCGGCCACTGGAGGATTTCGGTGGTGTAGGAGAACTTGCCCCTTCCCCAAAAGGCTAAAAGGTCGTTTGGCAGGTCCCCAAAAATCGAACACAAACTAATAATGCAAACATCGGCAAAAAGTCCTCAAAGAAGGGTTGATACTCACGGACCATATTAGCCAGAATTGGGGAGACAAAAAGCTCTGTTTTATTACCTAGTGCTGGAGTTAGCAAGACCCCCCCAGAATCAATTGTTTCCACCAAAGTCATTATCGCAATCCACCTCGCCCCTCCCCAAGTACGGAGGGAGATATCTGGTTCCACTAAACTCGGGTCCAGGATCCAACCAGTGATCCTCACTGACCCTTAGCCTGGTGGCCCAAACGGATCCAGGGGGCAAGTGGGAGCACTTTCCCCCTCCTCTTCTCGATCGCCCTTAGGCACCCCTGGAATGGTCACGGTCCCCCTGAAAGGTTGATGGCACCCTCCCCCCAAATGCCGCCTCCCAACCCCTGACCCAGGGACGCGAGTATCAGCGCCACCACAACAGAATTTGGCACCCACCTGGTAGGTCCAGCCGTCCAAAAATGGCGCCCCTGGTCTTGATGGTGCCCCCGGCCATCTGCTCTCCCCCGATTGGCAATCCGGGATGAAATTTGCCTGGGATAAAATTTGCAGGGAATGTACTAGCATTTGCTAGACACATTTTTGTATGTCCAGGCACCTTTGATTTGGTCGATATTCAGCACCTTTGTAAAATGCCTGATAGAACTGGTAGAGACAATTTCAATCAGAGGCAAGCTGAGTATGCATGAGACAGCATTTTTGTGCGTACATTCACATTCTGCACGACCTGGCACTACGGTGTGCAATTGCAATTGTGCGTGAGATAGACGTGCATGCGGCTGCAAATGCCTCTGAGTGGACTGACCACTTTTGTACAGACATAGTTTTTTTTGTGGACGTCTCTGTATCTTGTCTGCAGCTCCCTGTACCGTGTTTGGGACTGTTTCTGCGAGGACTGACCTCATTTGCCTCTGCATACCTCCTGTGGAACCGATCGTGTCTGCGGCTGTGAGTGCTACTGTGAGCAGCGACTGTTCGCGTTTGCTCATAAATTTCAGACATACTTCATCAAAAGATACAATGAACTGGATACCGAATTCACTAGCATCTTAAGCCTTGTAATCGATATGTAGGTATACTTGCTTTTCACCACTTCTTAAATTATAAAATCGATGACTCTCGGCCCAATCAGATACTTAAGAAATGGTGAATAGAGCAGGGGCGTAGCCAAGGGAGGGACGGCAGGGACAGCCGCCCCCCCCCACTCGAGGGCCCGAAGGGTCCTCCTGAGGACACGATTCCGTAACAAGCAGGACACTTTTTACCCATCAGGGCCCTTTTAGCGCTGTCGCAGGGGCCCTTTTCGAGGCGCCGCCCCCCCTTCTGAGCAAAATCCTGGCTACGCCCCTGGAATAGAGTATGAGTGATGACATGGGAACTTACTGTATGAATGCAAATTTGTGTCCAGCGACTCCGGTATGTACCTGTTTTCCAGTTTTGCTCCTCATTTCCCTGTCCATCTTTTTCATATCTGTGTGTTTACTCGTGACTGACTCTCAGTCTCTTAGCTGATAGTATCTTTATATGTTGATTTGTCCCGTCTGTTGTACTTGGTGCTGTGTTTATCTGCATATATGACTGACTGCCTTTGTCTCTGCATATTTATGGCCGTCTATGCTCTTGCACGAACGTAAACGTCAGACTCACCACTTTTTTGTATGATGTTAAAGGTAGGAGGATATCCCTTGTTTGTAAGCATACACCAATTTATAAGAGAAATCGGTAGATGATGCAATAATGTACAGAGCGGAGAGTGGTGTGACCAATAAATTTTAGCCAACTATTGTTAACATTTCATCGCTTTTTTCGGAGACATCGAAATGATCACACGGTAAGGAAAGGGTACTTCTATTTTTGCCTACATGTTTATGGGTAGGGGATCACAAAGTGTCTGAGGAGGTTTATGTACGGACTGATCAAAGGTGGATCCATAATTTCTGATTAAGGGGGCACCCGATTAGAGTGGCTCTATTTGGACGTGAGGGGGCCACTTTGGGACGGCTCAACTTATCAGGGTGGGAGAGGGGGCACAAAATCTGATCACCGGAGCGCTATACATCCTGGATGGAGGGTGGAATTGACTTCCGGGGAGAGGGGTAAAAAACGACTTCTCACGGCGGCGCTAAGGACGTTTCAGAAGGCGATGGGCCTCGATGGGGGGGGGCACGCTCTCCATGCCGCCTGCATCCGCCTCTGGCCATGTATGCGAGTGAGGACGTTGCTGAGGGAACTGACCGTGTTGGCGGCGGAGGAGGACGTCTCGGCAGCAGTGGCGGGCGCTGTGGCAGCAGGCGGCCCACTTGTCGGCGAAACGCAGTTCGGAAAATGTCGCCGTGATGATCTCCACCGCTGTCGGATCCGAGAGATTCGCCAACACCGTGCCATTGCCGCCCAGGGCCCGCAGCGACTGCGAGAGAGAGAGGCTGCTGCGTCTCACGGGAATCTCCACGCCAGTCAAATACTAGTTTTCGATACAGATGAATGACACAGGGTTGGTCTTAATCAGAAAACGAGAACATATGTAGAAAACACGCTGTTAAAGCCTTTTTTGCACACAAGACGCCCCCATACTGGTACCTAATGCATTCAGCGAGGGCGCCTGTGGTCAAGCATTGGGTATGCGATAAAAAGCCTGCTTCGTTATTATGTGAACTCGGAGATACGAGGCGACAATGGTTCCAAAGCGTTTCGTAAGACTCTTTAAAAAGAAAATGAAGCACACTGGACCCCAAGGCGTAGGTTAGTCTGGTAAACACACTGATGTAGGCGCTATCAATCACTACAGTCACCCGCTCTGATAGAAGGTGAGTCTTGTTTTCATTGACTCACGTATCTGACTCCGGCTCTGTCCGAGACCTGAACCCTGAGGCGATGTCCCGGCCGGAACCAGTCGTGCCCCGAGTAGGCGTAGCACATGGTGCAGGTGACGAGGTCAAACACCGCCGGAGGGTAGCTGAAGCCGTCCCGGAACCGACACGACCCTGCTACCGCCGCCCCCGCCCGAACCGCCTGGGGCTCAAAGGCACAGCCGTCAGGCTGGGGGCAAATACACGGACACGCAGGCTGGCACGCACGCACCCACGCACCCACGCACGCACAAACGCACGCGCGCACGCACACAAACAGATAGAAGGGCACACAAGTGTGAAACCTTTCCCCTCGCCTGTTTTATTTTTCTCTCTCCTTCTCTTCTTCTATGTCTATCTCTCTCCCTTCGTAAATCTTTTCCCTGCTCCCGCCCCCCTCACTTACACGCACACGCACACAATTTGTGCGAGGGAGACCTCTCTTCATTTGTCTGACTCCCTCCCACAGGGCATGGTGCACCTGTCTAATGTCTTGTCCTGCCCAATTTCCCAACGCATCATCTAATCAAAGTGTCCATTGCTCTTGGGCATGGGGAGAGTCTGGCTATTCATTGATTCCGCTGAGGAAAAAAGAAACCAGAGACACGCTGCCCTTGCCTTATACTTAGCCCTGCAATCTGCTGGTGCCTCATGAGAGAAAATCCTTGAGGGAGCGATGAAACAGCATTTGAACCTTGTACGCACTGTTGTGGACGGAGTGACAAAATATGTATTTGTTCCATTAATTATGATTTTGGAACGGGGAAGAGATGAAGCCTCAGTTGTACCACTAAGCACCAGAATTATCAGAGCGGCGCTGATGTCTTGAAAGGAAAAACATTCCAATAATGAGTTTCGGCTAACAGTAAGCGGGGAGGGTACGGGGTGTAAAACGTGAGACCCGCGGAAGCGAAAATTAGATTTATAGAACAGGAGTTCGAAATCAAACCGGTCGTTGCGCCGAGCACCATACAGCTACCTTTAACTCGCACACGCTGTACGTCTTCCGAAATGTAAAATACGCGTGTCTGTCTTTGTCAGTGCCTTCAGTACAACACGACATGGATGGGGGACCACTTCAGACACCGAAAGCGATGGTTATCCCCTTCGTCTATCCTTAAACCTGTCCATGGCTTTATCACAGTTCTCTTAGCAGCATGTTGAACAATTTAACAGCTGCGCTTATACAATCCTAGAGTTTGTAAGTGACCGCTTAGACGTGAAATTTTAAGGAATAGTCAAACCATAACTATGTTCAAGGAACCAAATCAAACTTGGTAACGATGGCTTACAAAAAATAGCCCTTTAAAATTAACCCGGTTACTCCCATATAATCATCCAAAGAGCATAAGGAACAGGAGACGAGGAAAAAATAGAAATTCTCTTGAGACTTGCAGACATTGATTTAGGCACAATTCAAAGCCGTGTAGCTATAGCCATATTTTCTGGACTGATGGTGCTTTCCAGGACATACAAAACTAGATATGCGCAGACTTGTCTTTAAGGAGTCAAAGTCAGGAGTCAGAGTCTGAACGGTGATGACTGTGGCTCAAATTCGACTGAAGATATTTCCGGATGGACGATGTTTTCCAGGATATAAGAAACAGATACCTTCGTGTAGACTTTTATAAAGATAAACCAGACTTTTAGGATTCAGAAGCTGAACGGTGACGACTCGGACTTAATTCCGGCTCCAATATATTTTCAGCTCTATAAGATAATTTACTGAATCTGACTAACGAAACAGCAATGTGAGGAACAGATGTGACGAAACATTGTTTCCATAAATATAAAAACTGAGCCACTTCTTAGACTCAACCAATTCAATGAAAGAAGAGCTTAATCTTATTCAGATTCAGACATCATTGAGCGTCCAACAAGTGTGGACATGAGAACTATGAGAACTTTATGCTGCGGTAAATGGTGTTTGACTGGGACATATTAAGTTCTTGTAAAAGTTATTTAAGACACCAGTCGTATTTCGGTTATATTTCCGTAGCTTCCGGAGGTCATTCGACTATCTTCTTCAGCGAAAAGATTGCTCAGCCAGCGCCTAATTCAATACTACACAAGTTTGTGAAAACATCGCATCACACTCGTGCTAAAACTTCAAATTCTACTTGTGATTTCTTGCCCAAGAATAATTAATATACAAGTGCAACAATTTAATTAAGTGAGATAAGAGTCACAAAGGCAAATACAGTACACACACAGGAAGGTTACAGTCTAGATCATTATACACCTACGTGAAGTCTGGATCAAGCTAAATTCTAGATCATCATACACCTACGTAAAGTCTGGATGAAGCTAAATTCTAGAGCATCATACACTTACGTCAAAGACCGACGAGTAAGGTGTCGCTGAAAACGCCGCGAAAACTTATTAGAATACGCTCTTTAATAAAACCACACGCAAAAACACAAACCAAACCGGCAACAAACCTAAAAAATATACTAGTAAAGCCAAAGGACAAAAGACACAAACACCAAAACAAAGAAGTAGTCTACCAGTACACATGTCAATACGGAAAAACATACATAGGGGAAACGTGTAAGACCATAAAAACGCGACAACAAGAACATAAAAGAGCTATAGAAAACGAGGACCACAACCACTCTGGACTGGCTAAGCACATTCTAGACACAGGACACAACATTAAGTGGGATGACATCAAAATCCTAGCGTATGAAAACCATTGGAGAAAAAGAAAAATAAAAGAAGGCATCTTCATCGCAAAAACACAGCAAGACAAACTACTAAATACCAACTCAGGAATTCCAACGCCGGAAATTTACCAGTTCTTCGCTCTTCATAAAAAAGTAAGAGTAACAATGATAATAATAGTATTAGAACAATAGCAAATAAAAAGTATCTCAAGGTTGCATGTTCGTCAAGTATACCTGACACGGAACTATTATAATTACTAATTACTAGTCATTAAATAACATTGGTTTGGAGCGTATTCTAATACGTTTTCGCGGCGTTTTCAGCGACACCTTACTCGTCGGTCTTTGACGTAAGTGTATGATGCTCTAGAATTTAGCTTCATCCAGGCTTTACGTAGGTGTATGATGATCTAGAATTTAACTTGATCCAGACTTCACGTAGGTGTATAATGATCTAGACTGGAACCTTCGCGTGTGTGTACTGTATTTGCCTTTGTGACTCTTATCTCACTTAATTAAATTGTTGCACTTGTATATTAATTATTCTTGGGCAAGAAATCACAAGTAGAATTTGAAGTCTTAGCACGAGTGTGATGCGATGTTTTCTCAAACTTGTGTAGTATTGAATTAGGCGCTGGCTGAGCAATCTTTTCGCTGACGAAGATAGTCGAATGACGTTCGAAAGCTACGAAAATATAACCGAAATACGACTGGTATGAGAACTTTAGCAAACAATCTAATGTAAAATTATCGGGCACCGAGCGACCTATTTCATTTTCCTGCCGAGTACTATAGCAGCCATGATACTTAATAAAAAACTGTCATTCATTCTGTTTTATCTCAATGGCCTGAACTTTAAGCTGCCACACGGAATGTGCCAACGTGATAAATGGCATTTGATGAAGTTAGAAGTTGACATATCCCGCAGTGCTGTGCCCAGTAGCACGATAATAAGGTGATAACATGTTATATGGCCTATCTCCTCCAATCATGGATGCAAAAATTGACCAAATTTGATGATATTATGTATCGGACACAGCCCTTCATCGGATCTGCATGTAGGGGATATTTTTTTATAAATTACCAGTCAGAATGTGAGCAGCAAGCTCGATGTCGTTCTGAGGCCTTCATGCCGATGAAGCTTCTGAGGCTTACATGAAGGTTCTGATAAATAGATAATATTTTGTCACGTTAACATACTTTGTTAACTAATCGTTAGCATCACATGATTATGCCTGTGCTTTTATCATGTGCAGCTGAATCTTCTCCAAATAATTGGACAGTATCCAGAAAGTCTGGACAAGACTCTGCAGCGCTTTATTGCACCAGATGCCACGCCAAATACGTTTGTTTCTTTATTTTCCTTCAATATCAACGCCCACCGTCACAAAGACTACTTAACGCAGCGTCGTGTCCTGAAGAATGCTGAAAGCAGCTTGGAAGGTTGTTTCAGCCTCCAGTAATTCTGGTATCCTTTCAGAATTGGCATTTGACCCACAACATTTGCAGGAGACGGTGAGGTGCGGTGCCAATGGTTTCATATTTGGAGGTTTTTACAAGTGTCTTCGTCCCAGAATGGTGGGGTGAGCTCAGAGGTTAGCTTCCGTCACCTCAGAGAAACGTTACTAAACTATTATGGTTCAAATGACCATGGACACGGTTTTCATTAACCCCGTGGTAGCTTAAGACATATTGTTCCGTGCGCTGGTGTCAGTCTTGACTACATACTGAATAACAATTGCTCAATCATCTCACTGACTGAACTCCTTTTCGGGCCTAGATCTTTAATGCAGTTATTAAATTGCAACACGGAAAACAGAAAAAAGATAAAAACTGATAAACAACAAGTGCATTTCGTCAGTGCCTAACCCGCACTTCAGTAACAGTCGTCATCAGGCCCAAATTACAGCGCCTGGGGCAGAGGTAGAGACGGTTTCGCGCTCCGCCCTCGGCGAGATTTCACAACGGCGCTCACCTCTGATACATCCCCTCGTGCTTTTCACGTTGACAGGTAAATACCCGTGGATTGCATTTTGGACGAACTATTTTTAGACGTTCTTTTTCACGTCCTGGTATCAGTTTTAAAGCTACACTGGAGAACATACTTTGGAATGTTCTTAGATATTTTGCACATTACAACAAATCACGCAAAATAAAATATTTGAAGATTGCCAACAATTCCTTTACTAACTTACACTGAACGGAATTTGATTTGTACTTAACTGTACCTATCTGTCATCTCTTAAGCAGATGAGACAGCTGTAAAACAATTTTTCCGCGCACAAAAATCAAAATTTCCAGAGGCTCTTGCTCCTGGATCGTTGCACTTAGGGATCCAAAAATGTCCCGGGCGTATTCTGAACTATTGATAATCTCATGAGCAGCTTTAAGAAGATCAGGGATGTGGGGATAGAAGGCACTAGCTGAAATGCCTTGGCATGCCCCAAAGAAGCATGTTGTTCTGGCTTCAGCCTTCAAAACACCAAAATAGACCAGAGGCCTCGGGGAAAAAGTATAATAAGGGCTACATTTGAATGTCAATATGAAATTATCTGGCGTCTGGACAGCCATTGAGAAGATCCGGCCCCTGGACAGACCCCTCCATCATTTCACGTGCCTCTCCAAATCAGACGGCGGGGCTGTTCAGATTCCCTGCGCCCGGTGGGAAAAAGGACTGGTCCGGTGACACGTGACGAGGCCGTGCCCTCGGGCGGTGCCACCGGACCGGTGCATCAGTTTAAGAGCTGATCCAGCCAGTGCTTCCAATAACAAGAGCGCTGGTTGGTCAGCGTGGTTCTTGTGCCAATGCAAGCACCGCCCAGTTTGCTGCCATCTCCTGGGTAGGAAGCAGTCAAGAAAAATGTTCCCAGGGATCAACTTTGATCCAGAAACCTCCTGTATATAACGGTAATCCCTAAACAAGCCTTTGGGACTCCTAAGCCCTTGTTGGCTATCATCGGGAGGGAAAGATACATCAACTTCGGCCCCAGGTGGTGAACATACTTTTGCATCTTTGACCCAGGCAAACCCTGGGCAGACTCCTCACTCACACAAGTGATCGATGCTTCTCCCATCTGAGGAATATGCATGCGCATTGGGAGCGTTGCGACTACAGAAGTGCATCCAGGCCTGCCGCTCCGGCCATTTGCGCTGAGTGAAGGTTACGCCTAGTGACCGCATTATTTTCAATTGTTAAAAAAAACTAAAAACAATGCTTAATGATGCTTCTAGTCAGAGAGCTCGAGGCGATTCTACAAAACCTGGAGCCGTATTAGCAATGTTTCAGCGAGGCGCACTGTTGCCTCACCTGGACTGAAATTGACAGAGAGAGCAGAACTGGCAGCAGGTGCATGTCTCGGCCTCCCTGCATACAGCGTCCACCCCTGACGCCCCACTGCCCTAAACAGGGTGCTTCAGACGAGACGAGGACTCCCCTCTAATCAGTGTGCTCCAGAGGAGATCAACACCCTCGTAACTGAGTGCCGCTAACCCGTCTCCCACAGCTCTCACAGAGACAGAGCTGTACCTCGCAGCAGCCCAAGTCCACCGGCTGTAACGCAGAACACTTCAGTACTACCCCTCACAACATCCTCCACACGCCGCGGTGGGCGCCACGTGACAACCGCCGGTCCGTCGCTCGCGACGCTGTCACCGTCCCCGCGCCAACGCTCGTCTGCCCCGACCGTGCCGAGGTCTGTCGGCACCGCGGCTCGCGCGCACGACCACCCCGCCGACCGCGCAACAACGCGACTGAGACGGCTGCGACGACGCGAGATGCGAGCGCGACCGCCCGCGCCGTCGTCTCGCTCACAACTGTTCAGTGACTACTCCACCACTCGGGGCTCAGACTCTCACTGAATAGCCACTCCGGCTGAAGCACCGCACTGTCCGATAACACGGCATGATGACCAGCGGCCATTGATAATGCTCTTGACAGCCAGCAGAAGGCCTAGTCTGACTAACAGGCACGCGGGCCTTGGGAACTTATCGAAGGCACACTTACCGACAGCGCCTGATCCTTGGAAAAAATGCGAGCTTCGTACGGAAATGGTAGGTCAAGTTCGCCATAATCTTGATCCTTTTTCAATGTGCTTAGGCTGTGACTGGTTTAATGATTCAGTTTTAGCTGTGCCCTTTTTACTGCATTCCAGGGTCGGATCCAGACCAAAGGGGGGGGAATGGGGCCCAACATCGTGAAAAACACATGTTTTTTTTAAGAAAATCGATAAGAATCAGGGGGTTTGAGGGGTAATTGTCCGGTGCCCCCCTCCCGATCTACCAGTGCTGCATCCTATATTTTGTTACAAAATATGCTATGCTTTAGGAGTTGTATATGCTCAGTGCCTAGCCAAATGAAACTTTGAAGCTACCGACAGGGCTGGGGTATGAGTTTTTATCTCTAGATGTGGAGTACCCAGTCACCTCTTATTTTTCATATTAGGTAGTGCAGCATAGCTTCATGTATGTATTGGGAGTGTATAGTGTATAATTTCATGGAAGTGTATTATACAGTATCTATGATACAATGGTTCTCTTAACGCTGTCGTAGTCAACAGTTTTCGGATTTGGGCCCACCAATGGTTTTCGAAAATCCACGTTAGTATGGTGGATCGATTAAGAGTGCCCTCATTAGACAAAAACAGTCCGTTGCCCGTAACTTTTCGGTTTCACCACAGAATTTCAGGTCGTGGTATGACGTATGAAAGCTGTAATGCGCTAAAACGGCAGCAATGCTTTTGAGTCCCAAATTAGGTTAAGTGTATTTCACCATCCAAAATGGACCAAAGCAGCACGTGCTTTCCTCTTCTGGTATATTATCTGGTTTTACTTCGGCAGTGTTCTCATTAGTTCACACTCTCTATAACTCGTTCGACGGTTAACGTTTAGTTTCATGTGCATATGTCTCTCTTCTTTTCTTCTGTCGGTTACCTTCGGGCCGAGTCCCACTCCCTTGTCACTCAGTAGAAACCCATCTAGCAACACTCCTGACTTCAGCGAACCCGGCCGCTGGCCATCAGTGCTAACTCTGCCGCTGTCTCGCCTGTACCAAAGATTATTGGATGGTGGCGCAAACAATCAAGTCAATGTAGGGCAAAATATGGCTAATAATGCTCGAAAAAGATAATGCTTATACATGTCCTGCCTTATGCTTCGAGCTCTATCATTCTCATGGAGAAACTTACGTCTAATTTCTAGCTATACAAGTGAACGCGCCTTCACCAATCAGCAGCCGCCATCCGCTGGATGCCGATTGCCCGCGGGGCACAGAGGTTAGAAAGGTCACACACGCTGGGCGCCGCTGGCGCCGAGTTCAAGCATCGGTGGGGAGGGTCGCGCGGCGGATTAAAAACGTACGCGTGTGGTGTTGAGAATGGTGGTCGTTCTGCCTGCTGTTGGACTGAGGGAGGAGGACAGATGAGGAGACATTCTGTGCACATGGGTTGATGTATGGATTAGGTCTTTGTGCAGTGTGCGGTGTCGATATCACTGGAAAACATGCGTATGAGTTCATTAAATGAGTTCGGTCTATGCATACACTTGGCAGGTAAAATTGCAGGTACCGATTTCGAATCATTACTATTTTTCGGGATCAGGCTAAATGATGCAGCTTTTCATTTTTTTCATTGACAAACACTTATTGGCAATACAACACACACGGTACATGTCACATACACGACTAGCTGACTTTTCATGTGTACGCATCATTAGAAGTTTAAGCTAATAAAATGGTGACTTGAGGCGGAGGAATAAGTAGCTCTGAACGGTCAAACAAGGTGGGTCCAAGGCAAATCACAAGATGCACAAGGCAATTGACTGGGTAGGTCTCTATATTCTAATGACTATATATGAATCTATAATTATCTCTCTCTCTCTCTCTCTCTCTCTCTCTCTCTCTTCTCTCTCTCTCTCTCTCTCTCTCTCTCTCTCTCTCACACGACGGAGTTCTGCCTGTTCTGTTTTCTTTCACTCTGTCTTGCGCCGCGTCATGACTAGCACTGGTATGGTGGTACAGCATACCTACCCGCTTTCTTTCCATCCGCAGTGTGCTGTGTCACGGCCAGGCCTTGCATGGCGGTGCAGCATAACTATCAGTCTAACGTGTTCGGCGGCACAGCATAGCTAAAGGTGAGACCCAGCGGCACAGTTTAACAGCTTTATTGCCGCCGGCGTCGCCGTGGGGAGCATAAGCTGGTTTCTGGCGTTATCTATCACCTGTAGTCTGTAACACTTCACGGGGCGAACAAATTCCAACAGCAGCGCGGACCGAGAAGTCTAGAGATCAGTCTAAACATTCGCAACGTTTTATCGTTAACAAGACTTTCAGCGACAAAAGCACCACCGATGGGAAATACAAGATTTGAAAATATTTCAAGGGCAGGGGTGGGGGGGAAGAAGACACCCAGCATGGTGAGGAACTAAGGTTGGCGCATTAGATAAAAATTCCGCGTGACGTATCCTGAGAGATACTATTGAAGTTGCTAATTCACTTCAACCACCGAAAAATGTATTTTACCGGTTTCAAAACGCTTATGCGTTACCGAAATCCACGTTGGTAAAGGATACAGGCAAACAACACCATTTTTTAAATGGGCTCCTAGCACGCTAAACCGGTGACGCGCCAAATTTTTCCAAGCGATTCCTGCACCCCATGCCTACTGCATGTGTTATTTTGAACCTTCTTCAGTATCTTATTCTAAGTTTACTGCCTGGGAGACATTGTTTGAAACAAAAAACAGGCAAAACAGTTTCGGGTGATGGGCAAAGCAGTCTGAAACTCTAAAATATTGTTCTTAAAGGAAACTGGCTGGCTTGAAGAAATTCAAGTTTCCCTGTGATTCACCAGTCAAGTTTGGCATAAATAGAAACCAGCGGTACACATCACGAAAAACGACATAGAATTTTCAGGCACGACACCCTGCTCACTGTCTGTCCCGTTATCAACGTCAATCCAGCACCCAACGGAGAGATGATAAATGCTTCAGGATTCTATACACAGGATTCCCCTGTTGGGTCGGAAGTAGCAAATAAGCGAAGGGTAGCTGAACGGAAAAGATGGCCCCACAACTGGCTTAAAGATTGTCTCATAGCACATTTTCCCGCTCATATTCTAATAGCTCATTTCTTATTTTGCAGACAAACTGGGGGCACTTTTGATCCCCATCCCTACGAATTTTCCACAACTGGGAACCAGTTCCCCCTATTCTTGAGTACCGGTTGGCTCGTTTCCCGACGAAACACCAACTGACAGGACCGTATAGCGTCGCCAACTCTTATTCCGGTTGGACGGGTTTTTCGGGAGCCAGATTGCTCCTTTGTTCAGGGAGGACGCCGGGACTTTAGCCCGGGTCGGCCACTTAACTAGGTTTGTTGTGCAAATCTGGACACAACAGTGCCTGATACAAAACAAGAGTGCCTTTTTAACTATTGCAATGCGCCCCTTAAATCGATCAAAGTAATATTTTCCCCTTTGGTTTTCAGTAAGAATTTGAGGAATAAAAGAAGTTGCCAGGATATCTTCAGATTGCGATAAAAGGTCACAGCAAGTACAAGGAAACAGTATAATTTATCATGTTCTTATGCATAAACAATTACAGGTATGGATAGGCTCATGCTATTAACAGAGCTATACCGAAACTTCCCGAAAAAGAAATTGCATATTATCTCACCACCTACGGCCAGCGCCTCGCAGGCGTGACTGAGCAGGGTTACCAGATGCGTGCTAGAGTTATTTCGAATGACATCATTCAAAGAGCTAACACGCGTCCTCCTTCGGCACATTGGGTCACGCGAGCTCATCTTCCAGTAGGAAGTGTCATGAGCTTGTTCACACTCCTCACGTTCACCTCTTACCCTGTGGTGCAAGCGTCAAAGTACATTATGATAATTGTTAGGTTTTAAAGGGAACGGACCACTTCGTTGAAATTCTGAAGGAATAATTTAAGAACAAAGCATGTCTGAAAATCAGGAAACAACATTTTTTCCACTTTCATACACTATAACAGAAATATTTCCTCTTTTCTAAGAAATATGTGACGTCATCAAAATAGCACTTCTTATAATCAGTGAAATCCCAAGCCTTGACTCGTTGCAAAAGCCAACTCAGAGCGTTTCCGCATGGAAAAAATCGCATGCAGGGGATATTTAACGCTGAGGACGTCCACTCTCATCATCAGTACTATTTTTTTACTTGCCACGGCAATCGGTACTCTCGATATTGTTACGTACTGGTGCAAAAACTGAACGACAGATGGCGTTACGGCGGCCGTGTTTATTCAGAGGTGGTAAGATAGTGCATATTCCTGATGCAAAGAACCAAATTCAAAGCTGCATTTTGAAGAAAAAAACTTATATTTTTTAGCAAGTACGGGGAAGGAGAATGTGATGTGTGTTTCAGCCACTGGGCGCACTTCGGCCCAGTGACGCTCTGCAGTGGACAACTACTCACCCGAAGTTTTCAGTCGACAGGCGTATTGCATGCTGGTTCACTCGCTATTTTCAGCTAGTGGGCGACGCCTAGGGCTTACGACCAATCGGAATAGTGTGTTGGTGCTTTAGGGCGCTTCGGCTGCCAGGGCCATATAGCCCAATCGGAATACTGCAGCCACGTGAAAGGTATTCCCCCAAGGTTTGAAATAAGGCAATAAAACCATTTAGTTTAAACTTTAAGAACGACGGAAATTTTATATCAAGAGCTTTGGGCGAAATGCAATATGCCAATAGAAGTTTCCCAAAAATGTTCTACAAAACTGCTATGTCAGTTCAAAACCCATCATAAAAGTGGGACACGTCCTTTAACGACGCAGAAACACTCAGGGCTATAGAGTGTCGCCAACTATCACCCTGTTTGGAAAGACTCGGAGAATCACATAGACTTATTCAGAGTCTCCGCCAGGATTTCAACCCAGGAACAGTGGCTAAGGAAATTTTATGCTATCCGTTAACCCACCCACACCCCGTCGAAGTACATTAATCTGCCTTTGAGCGCGTGTGGCGGAGCGTGCACTCCGGATGGCGACCGGATGGTGCAGCAAATGTGTGCCGTCACACACTATTACACACTGAAATCTGTCGGTCCAGCAGATCGGTAACATGCTGCAGGGGGTATCTGACGTCACCTTCGTGCCTTGGAACAGCCTATCACAGCTGTCAACGATGTGGGATATCTGCAAGGACACGTCACCGTACAGTCGTGGCTTTCATTTGCAAGTCTAAATCTGGTGGAACGCTCTTACTTTCAGACGGCTTCAAACCATTTATCAAGCTACTTGCACGAATCAACCGACAAATAGTGTTGTCAGCGCTAGGTTAATCATTTATAAATTCACTCAAACTGCCGGCCCTGCCGGGCATGAAGTTCTAGACCTGACGGTGGTTTTGTGGGCTTCACACTCCCTACAAAGTGATCACCTAAGAATTTTGTCCTGGAGTCTCACTCCGAGGCAGTGTTTGTTCGTTCCTGTGTCCCACCTCAATGTCTGTTTGGTCTGGTGTCCAAGCAATACCCAAGGAGAGGGGAAGAGGGAGAGAAAGAGAAAGAGAGAGAGAGAGAGAGAGAGAGAGAGAGAGAGAGAAAAGAGAAAAGAGAGAAAGAAAGAGAGAAAGAGAGAGAGAGAGAGAGAGAGAAAAGAGAGAGAGAGAAAGAGAGAGAGAGAGAGAGACTAACAGTGAACACTATCTATTTTGCCTTCTCTGAAGCCTGTGTCATCCTCTCTACTGTTTACCACATTTGAAGAGACAAGTAGCTACTTACCGTAAACATAAGCTTTTTCTGGAGAATGAAAGGGGTGTGTAAGCTGGAAGAAATAAATTTAAGGAGCGTCGAATTCATTTTAGTCCAAGTGCTGTGGATAGCTAAAATCAGGAATAGTGACGAAAAGGCGGGATTCTCTTTGTATGCTAAGAAAAGCATATCTAAGAAAAGCAGTGTGTCGCAAGCCGAAAATCGCCTCAAGAAGACACGTTTTCTGGAAACGCTAAGTAACGGCAGTGATTTTCCTTATTCATGAAGTTTTTTCTGCAATCAGCAGTTCGGTACCTGTACGCCTTAAGACGCTGTTCCCCGCATAGGCGGATGCAGGATTTCCAATTGGATGGAGAGGGGAAACATGGTTGGAAGAGAACGCCATCCGGACCAGGGGGAAAACCTATCACGTGGGCGGCGAGTTCAATCGCGGAGGTGCCGATAGCCGATACTCGGATCCTGGGACGGGGGAAGCGATATTTCAGAGGGTATCGTGACAATTTTAGGGGTGTCCAGGTTCGATCGGGTAGAAATTCCCCCCTCTTTCCTTCCACCCTTCCCTGGAACTACCTATGGTCCGTGTGAACAAACCCGAAGCAAATTCATCGCTCGCTTTTTTCACGGAAACTTTGGGCTTCTAAAAAAGTTTATCCGAACAATACATGAAATTCAGGCATTCTTACACGAAACAAAACAATTTATTTCAGAAGCAACTTTCAATACGTTTGATTACATGTAACATAATGCCTATGCTCTACTGATATATTTGCTTTGATATAGCAATCATCATCATCATTTGCTGATGACGAATAAGCAATATTGGAAAACACACATAAAAGGATTTTTACTTGAACGGAAAAGGTCCGGAAGTCATATCCATCCCATTCAGATCACTATGTAACATAAACAACACGTCTAAATAGCATCAATGCCCCTCAGCCGCGTCACTAATAGGACCACGAAGTCAGAAATCACACTAAGCTGTTGTTTTGTCTAAAGATGGAAATTATGGAAAACAAAAGTATAGACTACCTGGATGTAATTGCCTCAAGGACAGATTTAGAACAAACAACCACGCAGGTACAGGTTTGGACTGCTCAAAATTTTATTTCTACGGAGATGAAACGGTTTGGATAAAAAAACGAAACCATCGGTGATATTAGGGATTTTGACCCGGCACAGACCCACATTGCCTTAGGATAGCCTGTGCCCCGTAAAAAGCCCGAAGACGGCTGTTCTGAGCAGCCATGGGCAGCTCTGCGCAAAAGAAAAGTTCCTCGTGTCGGAAAGTACAGTGCGCAACCTGGTTATCTACAACATTTGTGGGAATTACTACTTGTATTCAATCATACACGAGTTCTGTCGCTGTTTAGCGCTGTGACGCAGAATGTAGCGTCACAGCTCTCGCGTGACGTAGCGACAGCTAGGTAAGCCCAGCCACTCCCCAAACATCAACGCCTATCTACAATCAACAACAGATACATCCCGCAAACACACGAGTATAAGAAACACGTATATAAAAAACAGTATAAAATGTCTTCGCTCACATGACAGTCCCACTTGCACAACACTTTCCAGTTAATGACATCTCTAGAAAGTCCGAACAGCACGGCAGCTGGCTGAAGCGATAACGGCACGGTTCTCGTCTGGAGGAACTACAAACATCACCCGTAATGGCGCCGCATTTGACTCAATGATAGTCACCAGAATCGCACTCAAAAAGTGAGAAAGAATATAAAAGACGTAACACTGAAGGAGAGACCATTGTACACATATTCGGCTGGCTCCTGGATAAAATATCCTATGATATGATCCGATATCTTAATGGTTATTGGTCATACGATCTGGGGACCGGATTGAATTTGATTGGCCAGAAATTATGGGTAGTTTTGGACCTAAACACAGATTTAGACCTATATTTGTTTTGGTTTAGTCGTATTTCTATTTGAATCGGGTTTGAACATATAATTGTGGTTCGCAAGCTGATTGGCCAGAATTTGTCGGGGAAGCTATGGGTATGGATTGTGCTGGATTTGAATTTTCTGGGTAATGAAGTACTCTAGCCCTCATCGGAGGGATTTCCCATCCCTTTGATATCAGCCCCGGAGGAAGTGCACGGCGGCTGGGGTGATTCCCAACCCTCTGGAACTGTGATCAGCGTCGGAGGAAGCGCACGGCCACCGGGGAGTCGGGCATGAGAAGCGTCTCGTAAATCTGCCTCAACGGCGGATCTTGGTCGGACGCGGGGACCAGTCGGAACCGCTGTAGCACTCGTGTCACCGCAACGAAGAAGTCCTGCTCGGCAAACCGGCGCCCTGCGGCCCACAGAGGTACGCAGTCAGGGCACAAGTGTCATCGATACGAGTGTTCAAAACCGTAACGGTAATACTGGTATGATGGTTAAAAGAAACATTACAGCACATGATCTGAAATATGACCTGCTTTGAGCGAGTTTTTTAGCATTAGTGGCGAGTGTGCTCGGAGCATTTTGATATATTTATGAGAGACCGCGTTCACTCCTTGTTGGCAGTATGGAAAATGTTATTTTCATAGGATAAATTCTCACAATATCCGAGGATTTACTGTCGTAAAAATAGCACGTTCAAGGTACTACATTTAGTCGTTATAAACAAAAAGGTACACGCACACACACACGCACCTAACTAAATTTTACAAAGCGTGATGTAATGGATCAGTATAATGCAGTCATCATTTTATTGCAACTGCTGCTTCGAAACACATCCTCTGCATTTCCACACTGCAGCTCTGAATTCCGGCAGCCCCAGAGCCTGAGTACGGCACTTACCGGCGCACATGCGCGTGCCATGTCCAAACGGGATGTGCAGGTAGGGGTGCGTGTCCTCGCGCTGCCCCCTCAGCCAGCGTTCGGGCCGGAACTGCTCTGGTTCTGTGAAGTACTGCGGCGACCGCAGGCGCACCCACTGGTTCAAGTCCACGTGAGTCTGCACAGCGCAGGCCACCGGCAGTGTGAATAGGCAGTGTGCACCATGGGCTGCAAGTGCATATCCAAACGGGTCCCGAGCCACCCGTACTTCATACCACGTGACCACCCAGGGCGGAGGGGTCGATAGGGGGTGAATTTTTGCCTTATTCTCCGCGAACGGTAAGTTCTGGGATAAATGAAATATCGATCAAGTGGTTTCTCAGCAGCTTTTAGCACATGACTATCTCCATTCAAATCGCATTATTAAGGTACCACGGTCCCTTTAATTGTTTGCAAATCGATTGGTCCTGATTTCTCGGGGAAGATCTTGACATGGACTAGATTTGATCTGAAGTATTTCACCATGACGCAAACTATCGTACGATGAACATCACACATCAATATCACCTATAACGGGGCGCAAGCGACGTAAAAAGCATATTAGGGAAAACTAGAAACCTCGATTAGATGATCCCGCCATAAGCGAATATCTCCGTGCATCTTGCCACAGATGTGGTCTTTGGACGGCCTTACCCCTTCTGGCACCAAATAGCCGCCAATCTCAGTGTCTTTATCCAGGATGCGTGACACCTCTGTTCCAATCGGGTACAACCTGCCGGTACACTTTTAGCTTATTGGATGTTTGACATTTTTGCATGTTGTACTTCAGCTCATATGCAAGAGAAGATGACCGTTACATTTTATTTGACACGTACCGGGATTTTTTTATTTTTTGGCTGACTTCAAATGTTGGTGCAGGCTTGGCTATAATAGGGGCTTGTCAACAATCAAATCAAAAGGGGCGGTGTCGTAGGCATACAAATGTCCAAAGGCTGTCGCACGTGAGGAATATGTACCATCCTTGCTAGCAGGGCAAGTCATGTAAACACATCCTTGGGGAAGATCCACCAAAGCGGGTCATGATCCAATGGTATCCCTGGTCCTGGCTTTGTCACCGAAAATCAGTCACGATAATACCTTTGCTTGATTCGAACAGCAGCAAAAATGCAAAGGAAAAGACGGATGCTTCCTGCGCGACGGTCGCACCATTGCTGAACGGCATAAAGTAAGTGCCAAGAGGCTATATAATCTCGTTCACGTAAAACGTGGGTGGTATGAAACACAGCCCGGATAAATATATTTTACGAATAACACCTGGGCCGTACTGTCCCGATGTGCGTGAATAAGAATGGGCGCGCGTGCGCCCATTTGGTATTCTGATCTTCGGCAGATGCACGCACCACATACGGATGATCCCATCTTATCTCAGTGCGAGAGCCAGATCGGGGCGGTCCGGTTGCGCCGCCCCCATGCCGGGCGTTTCTACGCACAGAAAACGACACCATAACACCGAATTGGCACAAACAAGTTGTTTGCGCCAAAAGCCTACGCACGCATGTGATCGGAATACGGCCCTTGGGAATGTTTCTGGATATAGGATCGGCCCTCAGTGAACGGAATGATGGGCCCGAGCCCGGCAGCTGAAACTCTGTATCATTCTAACATATCTATACGCAACGCACCTACTCAGTACAACATTTTCTGCAGCGTAATTCGCCAGATATGTGGCAGGAAATAGCCGTGGGATATACAACATTCACCCCGTGCGGTTCCGAGTTATCTGCCAAACACAACTACAGGAAACTTTCCTGTCGAGGCAGGAGTATTCGCTTTCCCGAGAACTGCACATTTGCAAGCGATGCCTTTTCATGCCATTTTTATTAACTGACTAAATGAATAGGACAGAAAAAACTGCTTTTCTATTTGGAAATATTGAATAATATCTAGCCACTTTTATGGCAATGCTACCATTGCCATACCTTTGCGACTGATAAAATGAGAACAGCAGATTCAACCGCTTATTTCGTATTAACTGACGCGAATGAGTGAAAAAATCACGACTAATGTGGACCCTATTCGAATAAATCTGTACCTTTTCCACTTCACGCAACTGTTGAACCTATTTTACCCACTGGGCATTTCAGCTAAGACAGAAATTGAATGAGACAAGCGTTCTCACATTCAGTACCTATAAATTTCCAGCGTGAGTGCCACATCTGTTTGGTCCGTAGAATAAGATGGAACATCAGCAGTCATGTATATTCTCTTTTTCATCGTCACCACGCGGAACATACGTCCAGCGTCAGATTCCAGTGGCAAAGGTCAAAGGTGACGCTGGAGCGGCCGTCACACAGCCTCTCTCGTCCGAGGACAGACGCCGCCTACCGGCAGGTGCAAAGCTGCGCTCTGATTGGCTGCAGCCTGGAACGCGTTTCCTTGCCTTTCGAAAAGTTGAACGTTAGTTCAATTAGATGAAAACGACGTCGCCGGGCGCAAGGGATTACGAGTGTTTGTTTCTGACAATGTGCGCGGTCAATATTAATATTTCAATTTGGTGACTGCTGAATTAAACGGACACATCAACACCGCCAACGCTAGGTAACCACATGGTGTTATGTTCTGTGGTCGCATTTTTCTTTTATTTTACTTTGACTGTGTTGTATAATGCATAGCCCCGCGGCCCATAAAACCCCCAAGCCAGCAACCCCGGGGCGGCGGCCGCGGCCGCCGGGGCCTTTTGTTGGTAAAATAAAAAAACACTAGGTGTCCATCCACGAAACATGCTTCTCACCTACCCGCTGGAACAGTGCGACCTTCCCCAACATTTTAGCATCTAATTTGAGGTCCACGTACCGCAACGTTTCCTTCAGCACCGCTTTGACGTAAGGCATCTGGTTGAGTTTGTCGACAGTGATGTGGTGTCCTCTGCCGCCTGGCAGCGCGGCTGAGATCTCCTCGTGTAGCCTCTGCTGTGCCGCTGGTGCGTGGGCCAACAGCCAGAAGGCAGCCAGCAACGCCGGACACGTCTGTCAAAACGGGGAGGGCTGGTCCCAGCCGATGGTCGGAGAAAACCGGCCTGGTGAGTCAGTCAAGGAAGTGCAACACAATCAGTCTCAGACTTAATGCATATTGGTCACGAGCTACAACGTGAGTACTCAGGGGGGATATTAAAGGCATCATAAACTGTCACATGAATACATGTATAGCCCGAATTCACATTTGCATAACAAGTGTTCTCAACCCTTGCGACGTTTACACGTGGGCAATACATTAACCACGGCGCAGTAGTACCGTGGAGAGACCGTCGTTGAACATTGAGAAGGCGATGATGAGCACGTCGTTTCTGGACATGTTGGGTCGCGACATCAGGTAGCAGAGGAAGTTGTACGTCTCCTCGGTGAGCTGGCCCTCCTTTGCTAGTCTCTCGATGTCAGAAAGCGCGCTCTCGAACATTGCCATCGTAGCCCTGGAGAGCGAGAACGAACGGAAATTGGTTAGTGGGTATCTCCGTTTGCCAAGCCAGCTGATGTCTGAGGAGGGGTTCACATTTGGTTTCGACGTGTCGGCGACGGGTCTGATGCATGTCCCATTCGGGTTTTTGCCAGGATCGACTGGATGTGCGTGGGTAATTTTCCCGGACCCGCTTGGTGTGTACCGGGACTCTTGCCGGGATCTACTGGGTGTGTACCGGGACTCTTATTGAGATCTGCCGGGTGCATACGAGGCATGCTGGGACCTGCTGTGTGTGCACAGGGGCTTCTTCCGTGACCTTCTGGGTGTGTAGCAGAACTCTTTCTGGGACCTAATGGATGTGTGCCAGGACTTCTCTGGGACCTTCTGGGCGCTTAAAAGGACTCTCCGGGAACTACTGGATGTGCGTGGGTAATTTTCGTGGACCTACTGGGTGTGTACCGGGACTTGTGCTGGGACCTATCGGGTGTGTAACGAGACTTTGCTGGGACCTACTGAGCGTGTGCAGGTAATTTTCCGGGACCATTACGAGATGGCGATTAGATAATATAATGGCGATTAGTTTCGTATTGACAGTTATCTGCGGTTATCTGGTCATGGTGATCAGTTTAGTATTGATGGTTATCTGCGGTTATCTGGTCATGGCGATCAGTTTAGTATTGATGGTTATTTGCGGTGAGCTACCTCGCATGCTTCTAGCATTACAGAGCTGTCGCCAACATCAGTATCAGACTGGTGGTTATGAGCACCTTCTCTGGTACTCACGACGAGAAATGATGCTCAGCGGCCGCGAAGCGTCGCCAAGCAGGAGTGCTGACATATTTGTACAGCGGCAGCAGCGAGAACTTTAGCTTCACTCCTGTCCGCATGACGGCTCTGTTGGCGGCTATCAGCGCATCGGCCCGTACCTCGGCGTCGCCCCCGCCAGGGCGCCGTACCTCCGCTCGGCGCAGGTGCGGGTCGCCGCTGCAGGTCATGTCAGGTCAGGTCAGGTCACAGACTGTCACAGCCCAGAAGCTGAGCATGGGGTCACTCGGGCGTGAAAGCGTGGAAAAGGTTCAGACGTTTACTTGGTAACTCGATCTCCACATCTGTATTCGTGAAAGTGCAGGATCTGGCGTTGAGAGTCTCTAGAAAATGTTGCAGATTTCGAAATATATCGTGGATTCTCGTTTAACTACAAATTCCAAGGTTACTCAGCATCCTTTTAACTCTTCTTTGACCGATTTTCACTATCTGAGAGAAGCTGACACCACTCACACTCCAGCGCCCACTTCAGCACCAGCTGGTTGATAGCCGGCACACGCCCCTCGTCATCAGCCTCCGCCTCCAGGCGGTCCGCTAGCGCTCCAGCAACCTCGTCCATCAGGGGCAGGTAGCTGCTGACCTCCTTGGGTCGCATCATCAGCTGCTGGACAGCGCTGCGCAGGGCGTACCAGACCTCGCCGTTTCTGGAGGCAGAGGGAGGGGCTGCAGAAGAGATGAAGCAGTGAGTAGAACTGGGAGGCAGAGTGATGGGGAAGGAGGGATATATATGGATGGATCTTTAAGAATTATCGCAACCCGTTTTATCGTTGCCGTTTGTGACCACTGGCTGACGAAAATCGCCCTAGAAGACCTTTTAAAGGCTCCTGAATACAAACTGTTGACTTGGCACATCAAAATAAATCCACTTTCAAATACGTCCCAGTGCATTAACCCTATTCATAAAGTAATGCCCGTTTGTTTGGGTGGATCTTTCAAACATTGCCATATAAATAATACTGTCGGGTCATGCTAAGTCATGCTAACCCCTGCACGCTTCCCAAACAGTTTGACATCGGTGAGGCGACTGGTGGATGGTCCCTCGAGAACGACGCGGCAAATACAAATAATACATAATCCAACCAATTCTAATATCCTGTGGTTTACTAATACTGTGGTGTATCCTGTGGTATACTAACTAATACTAATACTGTGGTGGTGGTGGTGGTGGTGGTGGTAATGAGTATACTGGCCATAGTGATGATGATGATGATGATGATGATGATGATGGCGATGATGATGATGATAATGTTGATAATAATAATAATAATAATAGCAATAATAATAATAATAATAATAATATTAATCCATGGTAATGATCGTAATAGTAAAGATGCCGATTTATTCTTCGCAGCCGATCACCTCATCCACGTGGCTGCAGGGTTCGGCGGCGAGCTGGCCCACTCACGTGTTTCCCAGTCCCAGGCTCATGCCGTGCTGCTTCCTGAACATGGCGACTGCCTCCTGCAGCGGTGGCACCGCCGGGTACTTGCCCTCCCTCATGTGCACCTGCCTGAGAAACGCAATCGTGTCATTATTGCCATAACATACCTCGCACTTCCCTTCACATAATATACAAGCATATTTCGTTTATGTATACATTTATATCGATTCGTTTTCACACACTCGCAGCATCCACTTAATTCATTAGTCAACCATTATCATGATGATTATTAGAGAGAAGGGTACTATGAAAAGGGGACACCTTGAGTATCGCCACCGGCAAAAAAGGTAAGGGGTACCGTCAATCTTAATCCTGCTGCTGACAAGAAATTCCCTCTCTAGAACCGAAAATTATCAGATCTGGCTCATGGTGGTCTTCAAAACTGACTGGTTACAAAATATTGAATTTTCTCCCTACTTTAGCGAAATCTGGAAAGTTTTGGATGAAAGTTCAGGGGGGGTGTTAGGCCCCACTGACCTTCCAACGCGTATAATGGACGTGCAGTTTCAGGAAAACATACAGCACGGCAAATCATACAGCGAATCCATTCGAGCGGAAGCTCTAAAACACACACAGAACAGGGGGATGCGTGGCAGAGGATGCGTAGGACAGAGCATCCAGCTCCTGAGTCACAGGTGTGGTGCTCAATGTGCACATCCCAGAGCCTTATTGAAAAAAGTGTAGTCTTATCTATCACCTATAATAGGGTAGGCGCCGACGTGACACGATTAACAGCCGGCACTCGCCATACATAAGCCATTATATATTTTACACAGCAAACAATGTCACTGGATAAACGGGGGCACGGTGGTGGAGTGGTCAGCGTAGCTGGCTTCCGCGCAGACGACCCGGGTTCAATGCCCGGCGGCTTCCCTGAACAAGAAGCAAGCTGGCTCCCGAGAAACCCTTCCAACAGGAAAAGAGTTGGCGATGCCATATGACCCTGGCAGTTGTTGCATCGACAAGCCCCAATAATTATTAGCTATCATTGGATATAAATTTTCCATGTGGCCAGCTATCCATCCTACTTATGTACTATACCTGTCTTTAAGCGACTTTTAAGACTTTAAAGTGACTTACACACTAAGAGGTGTATACAAATGCTGAGCTGGAGTGGAGGCTTTACTGAAGTGGAAAATCAAGTCGCATTAGGGATGTCTAATTTTTATCAACTCTCCCAATCACTCATTTTTCAATTATCATTTCGTCTATAACGGGGTTTCAAAGTTGCCGAGGTGTCAAGTGAAATAAATCTGAGCTTGTGCCTGAGATATTCTATCGTAAGTAACAGGAAATAAGTAAAAATGACAGTCCACCAGGACAGAGCAGAAAGTATATCACTTCGCCTATTCGCAAGGAAACTTCCAGGCACAGCCATCAGCTGCTTCGCAAGTATTCTTAACAGACTAGCACGTCGATTGGCCCCATGTCGAGCCGTTGGAGTGGATCTCACCTGGCCAGCTCGGGTTCGAACAGGTGCAGTATTGTGTGGCGTCCGAACCTCTCGCGCACCATGGGGCCGTACCGGTCACACATGAACCTCAGCGCCTCCTGGTACCGGTTAGGGTCGTACCAGCCTGCCGGACCAGCCGGTGTCAGAACCGCTCCACTCCGCTCTTGACACGTGCTCTGGTACAGGAAACCATAGACGCTAGAACGTTAATTATCTACCGATCGAGGGGTTTGCCGTCTAAATGTTCCAGGAACTAGCGACAGAGACAATAGTTCGAGTCGGCCGCCAGTCTGTGCTCCGGTTCTCTGTTCCACCTACCGATTTTGTAGAGCCACACGGAGCCGAGCAGCGGCAGACTGGGCAGGCTTGGTATTTCCTGGAATGGCCGCAGGGCAGCGGCGTCCGGCTCCCCGTCGCCCCCGGGTGTCCGCCCCGCGCTGACCGCTGCCTGTGCTGCCATGCAGCGGCGCGACGGACTGGGCGGTCCACGCAGCAGCAGCAGCAGGGAACACCGACGGGACAGCTGCAACATCGGTGTGTCGGAGGTATACACTTCGAACCAACAAAGTAACTCCGCGCTCTGCACAGGGAAAACAGCACTGTAGGAAATAGCGAGGGCCGCATCACCGGTTGTGCTTTGACCTTTTTTCATTTTTTATAGACGCACTAATTACGAGGTGCTATGGCGTTAAAGGGGGGGAACTAACTAGGCTGGGGATAGGGCAGGGCGCCTAATCCTGCCTCTTGACTGCTGGCTAAGGAGAGACCGGAAATTACTCGAATGGAGGTTGAAAACGGATCGCGTTCCCTTGTGTTGACCGGCCTTGTGAATAGTTCTCCAACAGTACCTGCTCAAAATTTGATTTTGCGTGATTCTTGAATCATGGTTTTCGAGAGGACAAATTGTCACTTAATGATGGTACGAATCAGGTATGTATGTATATATATATATATATATATATATATATATATATTAATGTTCGGATATTTCGCAAGGAGTCGTGTTGTGTTGACCAGCACAACCAGCACCCTCACCCGCAACATGCTCACATCAAACACTAAGATTATAGCACACTGCAATGACCGGCGACGACTAACAACACTTGAAACCATCATCATTCGCAACAAGTCGCCGGTCATAAACATTCAGACTAAACAGCTCACTACGCTACCACTTTACGATAGACAAATTTAGTTCACACTCAACGGTCATATTTATTTATATATTTTTGCTTCCACTAAACAGAGGGTTCACAAAACAGACTGCAGCATTCCACTCATTTGAATAAAAACAAAGAAATGTGATCCATCGTGAGATACTTTATCCAGTGTTATATTACTTGTGTGTTTATTATTATGTAACTTGAAACTTGTAGTGTCAAAATATCATGAATATGTCTTACGTAAAACGAAACGTCGAATTATGTCTTTTTCTTATGTTTTACACCAATATGACGAGAATGACCGAAGCCTAATACGAAAACTCGAGTCGACCACGAAGAAACTTATCAACGCCAAAGAAGCTGTAATATTCAACGAAGCATATATATATATATATATATATATATATATATACTAATAGGGATAGTGGTATTTTTGGGTTATATAAAACTATATATATATATATATATATATAACCCAAAAATATTGCTATCCCTATTCGTTCCCTTTCCAGACCCGGGAGGCTTTCCGATCTAAGGATCAGGTTGATGAAAGCACGGAAGGTGTCATAATTGTCTTTACTGCCTACTGGATGTTTAGAAACAAATTGGTTGAGACTCAGGAGCTGAAAATAAAAATGATGAGAAAAAATGAGCGGAGGGGGCATGAGCAAGCTTCCCGGCGAGCCCGCCCACGTCCCCCCCCCACCCCCGCCAAAATAAAAATGAAATAGTCAATGACCTCTGCCACAATATTCTCCAAGTAGAAGTTTGTCCACCAAGCGGGTAGAATTATGAAATAGCCCTAGCATGAGACTGAGCTCAGAAAGAATAGTGACAGCCTATAGTAAAGAAAGCCTTTTCACCAGCTTTCCACTCATGAGGGATGTCAAGAGCGAAGGCATCGGCTCAACTAGGACCATCAGGCAGAGCCGGCGTAAAAGATGTCCGGCCGTCACAGAAGCTCCATCTCCAACGCTGCGTGGAATGAACCTCACTGGTGACGTCCTGAATCTTCCCAAAAGGACACGAAACAAATCAAGATGTCACAAATCAGCACAGACTACAGCAGTGCGATGGATCGCTTTGGTTTCATAAGCTAACACATCACCTTCTTCAGGAATACGAATTTTGAAATGAAATTCCGGAGGTGCATATGCAGCTGGATCCTGGGGAAGCCATGCAGAACATCTGGCTGATGCATCGTCGCTACTGCCTGAGAGAGACACAATTCTATTTTATCCGGATTATAGAGCGGTGTTGTACGGCTGGAACGGAGAAGCCGCCTTCTGGACGGCCAAGCTTACCGTCGGCAACAATTCCCTCAGCCAGGTGGTTACCTGTCAGAGCGAATCACCTTGTGATCCCAGTCGCGAAACAGGGGACCTGAACCACAAGTCAACATGCAAGTCGTAGAAAAAGAATATCAGAACAAGCAGGTATCTATAGATCGCGGTATACTTAGTAATATTCCTCACCAAAGTGCATAAGTACCTCACAAGACTAAACCGAGAGAGTGTATTTGGATGGTGTTCGGATATGCTCGCACGATAATAATAATAATTGTTGGGGTTTAACGACGCACCAACTGCCAGGGTCATACGGCGTCGCCAACTCTCACCCTGTTGGAAGGGATTTTGGGGATCAGATCGACTTATTCAGAGGCTCCGCCGGGACTTGAACCCGGGACCGGTGGCTTAGAAGACAAGGGTGCTATCCACTAAGCCACCTCATCCCCATGCTCGCACGAAGGCTAGCAATAAGTGTCTGATGTATTTTTCCGAAAGCATTCTGAGAGCTCTGCTAGTTTACTTAGGATAAATCCTCTGTTGGCCAATTTTACCATATCGATTTTGGTGTAGTTTAATGGAGCAAAAAGTGATGAGGTCATACGTCGCTGCTGGAAAGATTCGAACTCTGAACTCTCTGTTGGCGGACCCTCTCTGTCCTCAATTCATCCTCTGTTGAGCGAACCCCCGCAGGGGACCGATTTTCATCTGCTGAACTAGTTGGCACCTGCTGACTGGTCCGGCACATGGATAATTGGGTACGGGATGTGACGACACCCGCGACCCCAGTTGGCAGGATGGGTTTCGCCTCCCGCCTTCGGGCGAGAGGCTAAATCGAAACTGCCATCCTCATCCTTTCTTGGCCTTCCTAAATTCAAATCCCACCAACTCCTTGTTCCTTTTCCTCTTCTTTCCTTATTTCCTTGTCTCTCCATGCCTTTCCACCCGTATCCTTTCTGCCCACTCCTAAACACCCCTCCTGCCCACTGTCTGCGTTGTCTGGCCCGGCGTGTCTCCGCGGGTGGCGGGGGTGTGTGCACTCTTGCTCGTCTTGAGTGTGGGCACCTCGGTCGCATGCGGCGCGTGTCTGGGCTGGACAGCACAGACCGACCCTCTTCCTTTCCCAACTCATAACTTCCCAGTTACCCACATTATCCCAGTATCATGGGCGTCCTTGCACGTGCCTATGATTCCTGGATGGTCTGGGTGTATGTGGGCCTCCGGCTCGTGTGGCTGGCGATTGGATCCCTCTAATCGCCGGCCCTGCGGGCCGGGGGCTCGCTTCTCTCGGACCAGCCGGGAATCAGTTGTGACGAACAGGTGGTAGTCGCCTGCTCCGATGAGGCCGTGCGAGGGCGCCTGTCTTTTAAGGTGAGCTGCGCACCGACCCGTACCCCGGGATGAAGGAGTCCTGGTAGCTGAGCTGAGGGAGGCGCTGTGTTCGTTCGTCGTCCTCTAGCAACACTCTACTTTGGTCTGGATTTCCGCAAGGGCGGGGAACTCTTGAGGGCATCGACAAGAGAAGCAGCATTGTAAAAGTCTGTCGGCCTTTGGTGGGGCTCGGCTGCCCCTCCCTCCTTGGGTGAGGTCCCAACTTCACCCGGGGAGGGTGGGGTGTCGGGCCCCGCCCGGGGTCGTCTAGGCTAGGTGCAAGGGGGGACCGTCGTTGGGGCAGGGGGGTTTGGTGAGTCTCTCTCCCCCTCTGTAACGGCGGCGTTTCCCCCGTATAGCCAGCCCGTGCGTCGTCTCGCCTCGTAGCACCCTCGTCGGAAGGGGGGCGCACGTGGCTGGCTGAATTTAATAACTTTCTCATGGATACACTCAACACCGCAAACCCTTCCCCTCCCCTCCCCCATCGGGGTGGTGAGAACGAAACTGCCGGCTCTCAAAGGGTCACTCCGAAGCCCTCCCATCCACGAGTTGTGATGATTCGGGGTGTGGACTCCACCCTATCGTCACTTTCACCGTTCCAACGCAAGGAGGCATGCGACCGACTGGGTAAGGTGATGCGATGTAGCTGCCTTCGGGACGGTGTCCTGGAGGTGGAGCTCAGTAGTTCTGCAGACGCACAGCGTGCACTTGATATAACCGAACTCAGATACACAAAGCGAGAGGCTGGCCAGAGGAAAGTAGTAACTGTGTATGTCACTATCGTACCACACAAGACTAAGAACTTTTCAAAGGGTGTCATTACATGTTTTGATCTGAAAGGAGTTTCTGAAGAGGAGATAGTAGATGGACTCACGGAAAGCGGGGTAGTGGAAGCGAGAAGAGTACGACGAAAAGTAGGAGGGATCCTTGAGGAGACAGATACTTTGATATTGACGTTCGATAGTGTGGACCTACCAACAGATGTGAATGTAGGTTATGTTAAAGTCCGAGTTAGACCCTATGTCCCCAACCCAATGCGATGCTTCTCCTGCCAGCGCTACGGACACACAGCCAAATTCTGCAAAGGAAAGAAAGTGTGTGAACGATGCGGAACAAGCGAGCACGATGGAAGGGAATGCGATGCACGAGAACTGTTTTGCATAAACTGTGAGGGACCCCATTCAGCAGGCGACAAAAATTGTCCACGTATGAAGACAGAAAAAGAAATACTTTCCATTATGGTTACAAAGCGCATCCCATTCAGAGCTGCAAAGGATACCTACGAGGCCTCCCACCCTCGGAGTTCTTATGCGGAGGCAGTACGTAGTACAGCACCCACCGTAGCGGCGTCTTCAAGGACGCCGACACCGCGGATGACCCCGGAGGAGGTCATCCGTTCCCTGACCCTGGCGGACTTTATCCGCCTGGCAGGGAAGGATGGGGCTGGTCATTTCTGGCCAGCCCGCCGCCCCGACATCACAGCCGGAGGCGGCACCTCCTCCACCCATCCCTCCCGCCCCTCCCCCGCCGCCCGTGGCCCCGGCTGGGGGGGGGCGGAGAGCAGGGGACCACTCCTGCCCCCAACACCCCGTCTGAGACTCCCGCCACTCCGAGGCAAAGGGTGCCCTTGGCGACACCGGAGCCTGACCCCCTCCTGCGACTGAGGGCTGGACGACGGTGGGCAGGGGTGGGAAGCGACGTCAACTGCCGTCCCCAGTCCAGCCCCCCGTTGAAATCTCTGTTGACGGTCAGCCCTCTACTCCTGCCTTTTCTCCTCTGTCCGATAATCAGCCACCTCCGCCACCCCCACCGCCGCCGACGTCGGTTGCGGCTGTCAGGAAGCAGTTTGAGGGGTCACGGAGGGAGGATAGCACTAGGGGAAGATCTCCCACCAAACGTGTGGCATCCGGGACTCCTCCAGGCCAGCCACAACCTTCTAAAGCCCGAGCAGCATCAATAGGGACATCTAGGCCTGGGGCATCGTCTCGACCCAGGCAAAGTGGGGTGCCCTCTGCGCCCCCAAAGAAAACCTATGGGCAAGGAGGCCCATACTGGAAATAGCAAGTAGCTGCTCTGGTAGGCGCTCACCCTAACTTCCACCCCCCATCATTAACACGTTTCTGCAGTGGAACTGTCGTGGAATTCGCACTAGCGCCGGGGATCTCCAGGCTTTTATAAGATCCAGGGGACTGGCAGCTATATGCCTGCAAGAAACTAAACTCTCAGCTGAGTTCCCTTTCTTCCTTACAGGTTTTTCAATATTTCGAAAGGATTTAGAACGTAACCCAGTCGCCCACGGTGGTGTTCTTCTCGCAATCAATAATTATATACCAGCAAAGCAAATATCACTCCAAACACGGCTGCAAGCCGTGGCAGCACGTATATATCGCTCGAAGGCAGATTTCGCTCTGCTCTATATACCTACCCCCTGGGGTAGACATGCCCACGCGTGAACTAAATTTGCTTATATCTGAGCTACCACCGCCCATCCTTCTCTTGGGAGACTTTAATGCTCACCACACCGCTTGGGGGTGTGAAGATATTAACTCTCGGGGTCGGCACCTCGATCATTTTATCCAGGGTGTGAGCCTTTGTATTTTAAACACCGGAGCACCAACACATCTTACTATTCCATCCGGTCGGGAATCGGCATTGGATCTTAGCCTTTGCAGCCCAGAGCTATCTGCTCTGTTTAGCTGGGCTGTGTGCAGTGACCCCATGGGAAGTGACCATTTCCCTGTTTTAGTGACTTGTGACAACACATCTGTTTTAGGCACGAGACCGCAACGTTGGAAGATGAAAAATGCTGATATGTCCTTATTTAGCTCCCTCGTGGATGACTATTTGGAAACCTTTTCAACCCAAACACCGTTCACAGTCGACCAATTTACAGCTATCCTCCGAGACGCTGCTTATGCTTCTATACCGCGAACATCAAAAAACCCTCGGCGACCACCGGTACCGTGGTGGAGCATGGAATGCCGTGACGCTGTCCGAGAGCGGCGGCGCGCTTACAGACAGTTTAAACGAAATTCCACTCAGCAAAACTTAAATATGTATCGGAAATCTCGAGCCGCCTGCAGGCGCACAATAAAACAAGCTAAGAGAAAATGTTGGAGAGAATACGTAGGTAAACTGAATCGATTTACGCCATTGTCTCAAGTGTTTGGTCAAATCCGCCGTATCGAAGGTAGGTCGGTCTCAACACCACTACCAACTCTGCAGATTGGTGGTAGGAATATATTCAATCCAACAGAAGTAGCCGACTGTATAGGAAATGCGATTGCACAGCGCTGTAGTTCAGTTAGGGAGGATGTCTCATTTATGCGATATAAAACCCTAGCTGAACAGAAAAGTATACATTTTGGAACCACCAGCACACTGTCATACAATAAGCCCTTTACCTTGCATGAGCTAGCGGCAGCCATTCGTGGGCTCCACCCTGTGGCCGAGGGCCCGGATTTAATTCACAATGATATGTTTAAAGCACTATCGCAGAGCGCACTCAGGGTACTGCTGGCCTCATTCAATATGATGTGGGAGTCCGGCGAATTTATACCGGCGTGGCGGGAGGCTATAGTGATACCAATCCTTAAACCTGGTAAATCTGGATTGGACCCTTTGCACTTTAGGCCGATCTCGCTTACCTCGTGCATGTGCAAGTTGTTCGAAAAAATGGTGAATGTAAGACTCGTTTGGTATTTGGAAAGCCGGGGCATCATCAATAACAACCAGTGTGGGTTTCGTAGAGGCCGCAGTACGGTGGACCACTTGGTATCACTTGACACCTCAGTGCGAATTGCATTTAAAGAGAGGCGTCACCTGGGGAGCCGTCTTCTTTGACGCCATTGCCGCTTATGATACAGCGTGGCGACATGGTATCCTTTTAAAGTTGCATAAGTGTGGTATCAGAGGTCAGATGGGGCTCTTTATGAAAAATTTTTTGACTGATAGGACGTTCCGTGTCAGAGTAGGTGGTACATACTCAAACACCTTTTATCAAGAAGAAGGCATTCCGCAGGGGAGCGTCTCTAGTATCTGCCTCTTCGCTCTGGCCATAAATGACGTCACACATTCACTCCCACCTTCCATTCAGGCATCCATTTTCGTGGACGACATCGCAGTATGGGTAAAGGCTTCAACAACGCCGGCACTTTCCCGTCAGCTCCAGCTAGCCGTGAACCATCTGGAACGCTGGAGTAGTAAAAATGGATTATATTTTTGGACCGAAAAAACCGCTGGTGTTCATTTCTGTCGCAGGCGCAGGACCTGTCCGGAACCTATGGTATCGTTGCGCGGTAAAACTATCACTTTCCAACCGACAGCAAAGTTTCTCGGAGTAACGTTTGATAAACGGCTGACATACAACGCACACATTAGGAATATACGTGACAAGTGTTTTAAATCATTGAATGCCTTGAAATGTGTATCTCGTCTATCGTACGGAGCGGACAGGAAGACACTTCTCATTCTCTATCGGTCTCTTGTTCGTTCCAAGATGGATTACGCCTGTTTTGTATACGATTCTGCGTCGGAATCAGCTAAACGCTGTTTAGATACGATTCACCATAGTGCACTCCGAGTGGCCACAGGTGCGTTTAGGACAACACCGTGCTCCAGCTTGTTGGTGGAAGCAAATGAACCACCTCTCGCATTGCGACGGCGCCTGCTCGGGCAGCGTTACGCCTGTAAGCTGGCTCAGTCTCCGTCACACCCAACATATAACGCAGTTTTTTCGCGGAACATGCTACGGCTGTTTGTGAACGTGCAAAGAGGAATCCCACTGGGCGTACGCGTCCAACGTTTCTCGGCCGAAAGTGGTATCCAGCCGAGTGTTGTGACTCATAGCGAGCTTTCAGACATCCCTCCTTGGGAACTTATCTGCCCAAAAACCGACATGACTCTCGCAGGGAAAACCAAATCCGATACTATCCCTACTGAATTTAAACAATTGGCGCTCGAACACATTGCACAGTATGCAGATCATGTGTCGTTCTACACTGACGGATCAAAAACTGATATTGGAGTGGGATGCGCTTTTGTTACGGATACAGTAACAAGAAATTTCTCACTTTCATCTTTTGCATCGGTTTTCACCTCTGAACTCACCGCCTTGGATAAGGCTCTATGCTTTATCGAAGTTAGTGATGCCACGAAATACGTTATTTTCACCGATAGCCTTAGCAGCATTCAAGCTGTGAGTGGTTTCAACCCAAGTGATGGACTTGTTTTAAACATTGTCCTGCGCTTAACCCGCCTTGCCAGACTGGGAAAGTATGTAACACTCTGCTGGATCCCAAGTCATGTTGGAATACAATTGAATGAAGTGGCAGACGCAGCGGCCCGACGTGCTTCCCGTAGGCCCTGCAGGCGTGCGCAACGAATCCCCGCTAGAGATTTGTACCCATATATATGTACCCACCTTCGCAGTGTATGGCAAGAACAATGGAATAATATAATAAATAACAAGTTGAAAGTTATCAAACCTGAGATCGGTGAGTGGCCATCCTCGCTGCGGCCTAACCGCCGTGAGGAGGTGGCGTTGTGTCGATTGCGGACTGGCCACACGCTGGCCACTCACCGATATCTGTTATGCGGCGAACCTCGACCACAATGTCAGCGATGTGCGGCGCCCCTTTCGGTCCGACACGTGCTGGTCTCATGTCCGGAATATGCTAGACGCAGGTCTTTGCATTTTGGCGTGCACCGGCAGGAGTCCACACTCTTAGAATTGATCGGCCGTGACTCCAGTATGGTTGAACGGGTGCTGTCCTATCTTAGAGACATTGACTTTACGATAATATTTGATCCTGGTTAAAAGCGTGTGTTGTGGTAGTCAACCGCGCTGATAGGCGCCTGGCGCCGATTTGGCGGGTCCTCCCTTTCGCTCCGGGGCCTTTCAAGTCTCGGAGCGACGGGGAGGGCCTCCGTTAGACGTCGGGCTTGGGTCCGGCGTCTAGGCTGCCCCGCGCCCCCGGGCCCCTGGGTCCGTTGGCGCGGGGTGGGCGCCGGAAGTGATGCCCCGGCGCCCCGCGCCGGCGCCTGCCGGCGCGGTAAACCTGTTTGAATCTGTGACCATGCATCCGTGCAGTGAGAATCATAACTACGATGTGAAAGAGTCACTCTTTAATGTAAATATTAGTTCACTGTAGACGAGACTTTACTTTCCCCTAAAGACAGACAAATTTATAAACTTTGACTGCAGAGAAGTGTTATGGGCGCTATATGACCTTGCAGGTTGGCGCGCCCCTAAAACCAAATAATCAATCAATCTGTTGAGCGAACCCCCGGATCTACAACTCGGGCAAAGACTATTTATCCACTTTGCCATGCACCCCCTTTCAAGGTGGTGTTTGCGCCGATGGCACTAATAGTTTGATCATCATTGTGGCATTTTCCTGCAACTTGCAATGCTTATTCTTCAAGGCACAATCGCGGCGTGTTTCATATCGCTCGGTAATGTTATAAAGTTGACAGTTCTATAGAATATGGAGTTATATAAACGTTATAGAGCCCTAACAAAGCGAAGTAGCCCTTAACAATAAAACATTTTTACTATTCGCATGATTATCAAAATTCCATGATTAGATTTGGGATTTTCTGCGAAAGAATAAGTTGCACACTGAGGGGGTTAGCTAGTGCAGTGAATCTGTTTTCACATCAGCTACACCTAGACAGTCTCTTCAAAAGAGAGTGCAACCTTAAAATTTCTCAGACACGCCAATGAAAAAGCAATTGTGTGGGCACCATATTATTTTGAAACCAACTGTGCCCAAAAGTGGTTTCTCATCAAGGCGAATTTGTTTCACATTCGAAGAGGAACATGCCTTTAAAACTGAAAAAAGGTTAAAATGTTTTTACTGACTGATCCGTTCTCCCCCAGTCGATCACTTCTGAAACACTAACCTTCTAAGGGAGAAGGACAAGAGAGGGTTTAGCCTATCTTTTTGCTTTAGGGGGTATGTTCGGATTCCCCCTGGATCCACCGCCTCTCTCAGACATCTGGCTGGGCCACGTAAACATTTCTCAGCTTACATCCCGAGATATCCGTAACAGAGCTTTGAACAACGCCGCGCTAGCAAAGCAGTGCTGGGTATCAGCACATTGGCGAGTAATCAAGTAGGCTTTGGGAGAAATGTGCCACATTTCTGAGCCAGGGGGCGAGTGGGGAAGGGGGTGAAGCGCCAGATTATCAGTATTAACCCGCGCCCCACCGGGGGTCCAGCGCCACCTTCGCCCCACCGGGGGCCATCGATGCCCCCCTCTAGCTCCGAAAATATGGGCGTTAGCGCAAATCTGCAAAGTGCAATAGAAAGCTCGCGTGAATTCAGTAAGAAATTATTTCAAATTTTTTAGTGCTCAGGTGAATGGTCTGACCACCAGAGGTCAAATTTGGTCAAGATCGGCTATTTTCACTCAAATATGCAATGCTTAAGCAAACTGGGCATAACTCTTATGCCATTAGAGCTTTTGAGGTTTGGTAAAGTACATTTGATAGGAAATTGTCAGTTCTTTTTCCGGTATTGAAACGTAAAGACCTCCCGCCAGTGGTTTGACCTCCAGAGGTCACCTCGTGACCTAAGATGACCTGAGATCACGAAAGGTCAAAAAGTGACCTTGCCGTATGTCAAATAAAAGCCAGTGACGAGACAAACACGATGGTGTTTGTTTCAGCGCTCTAGCTTAATTAGGTCAAAAGTTATTGTCAAAATACTGTTTTTGACCCCTGGTGACCTTGGATGACCTTGCAGAGGTCGAAGGGTGAATATGGCCCCTGGAATCCGTGAAAGGGTGTCTAAGAACGTTTTTCTGATCAAGCTGAGCATTTTCAATCGTTTTTGTGACTTTTAGATCATAAGACAGCTTTTCCCCATGCTTTTTCAACGGGAGAGGTCACCTCGTGACCTGACCTCAGGGCACGAAATCGAAAAATCCCGGATATACACGTTATAGATCCTGGAAGGGTCATGAAGTGTAGGAAGTTTCAAATTGATCGACTTCGAAATGTAGCTCTTACAGAGCCCTAAATATGATGTGAGGTGACCTTGGTTGACCTCGTCTGGTGACCTGACCTTGGGTGACCCGGTTTAAAAAATTTCAGGGATGGGGGAAAATGATGCAGTAAGAGGTAGAGCCCTCAACCGCGGCACTACTCCTTTTCGTTTTTCTGCTATCCCGGAAAAACCTTAGGGGACCATCGATGGCCCCCGGTGGGGCGAGGGTTAACGCCGCAGGCTGGTCAATAAACGTAACTGGTGGGGGAGGGGCGATGGAAAGCACTGCTCCTGCTCACCAATGCTGGGATTGGTCCCGTTTGACCCAAACTGTCTCAGGGGAGAGTAAATAACCGAGCTGGGCTATTTGGAGGCCCTGGACCCTTTGACCCAGTGAATCTGCGCCCGGCCACGCGAGCCTGATATGATGAGTACTGGATGTCGTACCGAGGCAAAAATAATCTGTTTTGGTTGTTCCCAATTTTGGGGATGTGTGAAGTAGCACTAATAATTAGCAGCGTGAAGCGATATTTCGTTGTAATTTGAAACAATTTCCGTTCTTAGTCAGTTGTGAATTGTGAGTATCGAGTGTACGCTAGAATAGGCGCACGTGCATACATACACAACTACCGTAACGTCCGTTCGAGATGGAAACGGACTCTGCGCTCCTTTTGAAGTTACAGTGTGCAAAAATTAGGGAACAATCTTCCATATCATATCCTAACCTTAGGCTGGGCATTGCACCACGAACAGCCGAGTTCTGTTCTGAATTGTGTCCCAGATGCAGCTTAGTATATACTGAATGTGTGAAAACAAGGTGGGACTATATGTACTCACCTGAACCATAGCTAGCGACCCTCTTGTCCATAAACAGGGATTCAGGTTTCTAGAAGACACGATTCACACTAATCACCTCACTTCCAAACTGGACTAGGAGCCACACGGCCCGCTCAGCCGCTCCACGACATCTGATCAGCGTGTTTACTAACCCCTCACTGCCCGGGAACGTGGCCTCCCATGCAGGAGCGGAGCCAGGAGCAAACACAGTACAGGAACTTACCCCCCCCCTCCTCCTCTAGCAAACCACCAAGTCCTCGCAAAATCACTGTTTTTACGTCCCTGGCCATTATGCCAATCCCACCGCCAAAACTTATACGGTCTGGATCCTTCACTGATCTCACAGCCGTTCGGGCCTTGTCCTTTGTGAGTATCAGCGCTGAATCCCGCCGGTCAGCACGGGGCCAGCTGTTCGAGGTCCCGGAAGCATAAAAGTTCAGCTAACTGGAATTATCCGCCACTTTCGTACTGCTTGCGTCACACATCCAGTTTTGAGGGTTTTGGAGACTGGTTTGAGAGAATTTATAGTGTACTCTTATTTTACAGTGTACTAGGAGGCCCCATAGGGCTAAGGCGGAAGTTAAAGAACAATTATATTGTCCTTGGAAGATTATAGCAAATTTCAGAGCTATTTGAACAATGGGTAGGTGCAAAAACCTCTGCCCAATATCAAAACTTCCTGTTTTGCCTATTTTGTCTTCCATAAACATATAAAAGGGCTAAGGCGGAAGTTAAAGAACAATTATATTGTCCTTGGAAGATTATAGCAAATTTCAGAGCTATTTGAACAATAAGTAGGTGCGAAAACCTCTGCCAAATATCAAAACTACCTGTTTTGCCTATTTTGTCTTCCATAAACCTATAAAAGGCAGGTATGGGGTAGAGAAGAAGAGGCAAAGTAAACGAGAAACAATGTTGAATAAGCGTTGCAAAGCAATGTATGGAAGTAAATATTTTCCGGGAACAAGTGGTTAAACTATTGAATTTGTGTAGGATTAACTACTGTGTAGAATTGCGGCTTATCTTAGGCAATCCAGAGCGAGCTACAAACAACAGTCCGTCCATGCAGGGTGACGCAGGTTTCACAGGCGGGGACTCGACAACACGAATTCATAACATTGTAACATAATTATGCAGCTGACACAAAATAGTCATACCATGTCCACTTTACCTTAAAAAATAACACTGAATCAATTCTTAAGTAACAACAATACAGGACACTACACAAACAACGTCTTGGAAAATGTTTACATGACCCTGCTAGATAAATTTTGTATACATGCAGTAAAAGAGAAACTAGAAAAATTACGACTTCATCAGAGGGATAACATTATGATATTCAATTAGAATGTTCACACAGCCCCATCTTCCCTATACAGGTAGATAAGCGTTGTACAGGAGAACTTACCAAGAGACCGGATGAGGACATGTTGCTATCCAAGTCACTGCCACAACTCTGTGATAATGACGGTGATGATAGAAAAGGTGCAGCGTAGTTTGTAAAGAAAAGCTAAGACCACTAAACACCGTTAGACAAAATCGAATCGGTTTTCTGGCCATCGATCAACAACGCCTTCGCAGATTGGCTTGTCCTTGTGCACACTCGCACATTCCAAAGTAAACGAGTCACCATCACTAGGCACGTGACTTGCGACAGCTTCATGCATAACATGGCTTCAGAAACGGTTCGTGATAGCTCAAAACGAATCACCTCACTTCACTAAAGGCATTATTTGAGCACCGGATCTATGTCAAGCTCACAACAAGCAGTCGGCAGCGAGTGTGGACGGCAGTGAGGCTCTTGCTGGAATAACTTGGCGCACTCTGAACCTTGAACATAAACATAAGCAATGGAGGACCAAGGGCCGGAACCGAGTGGTGATAATACAGTTTAGATCATATGAAAGTTAGGGACGGTTCAGTTCGCTGCAGAATGGAAAACGCTTCGATGTCTTTGGTAACATAGAGAGACTGTTTGCAGATCACAAACATCTAAAGCGAGCTATAACGATATTTTCTGTTGACTAATTTGGCAGTTTTTCACTCTTATTGCACGTTGGGCCCGTTGCAACGCATTGGGAGACATGTTCTCTTGGTCACTCCAGTTAGCAACGACACGCTTAAATGATGTGACTTCCGCTGCGGATCCAGAAAGAACACAGAATCAGGGGACGCTGGCGTCCCGAACAGACCTGAAGACGCCACAGACAAGAACAAGCAGTATCCTATTTAATACACCATCAGAGTCGTTGACAGGATCGGTTCTAGGCTCAGGGACGTCGGACTAAGTTCATCTCGGGCGGACAGGGGAGGCCCCAGCCGTGCGTGGTCAGTGGGGGGGGGCACAACCTATATCGGAGACGGAGAGAGAGAGAGAGAGAGAGAGAATGTATATGGGGACATGAATTTGTATATTTTTGACAAATTTTGCTCGTGTATTTCATATTTCTATTCTCTTCTGATATTTCAAAAGGACATCGGTGTTACTGGAGAAGATCCAGAAGCTAAAAGAACGGTCTTGAAGCAGGTGCAGGAAAATGCGTAGTTTGAATGTAATTCCATCAGAGATGGCCTTTATGCTGTAATGGTTGGTATAGGCTACGTTAGGATATGATGTCAAGTCAATGTTACTGAATGTTGCGGTCAAGATCAAAGGTCATGATTTAAGGTCAAACCCTCCTTTCCCACTAAATGGTTGCTATAATACTTATTATAGTATTCGCTTATTACCGGAAATTATCGAGATGGGTAGCTAGGTAGATAGGTGATTATCGAGATAGGTAGCAAACAAGGCATTCTTCTCGCAGTCTGCTACTGCAGTATACAGACTGCATGCAAGCCGGCACCGGGTTGGGGAGTGCACAAGAAGACCCTGGCTGGCTACTCTTCAGATGGCAGCTACGCACCATCCAAATCATCACCTTACTGCTGTCAGAGAATCTAATGTTCATGACATCAAGTGAACGCCTTCATTGGCACGACCCAGGACCCGGGACGGCCCACACGACTGTGACCCGTGCCAGTCATCGCGCCTCCATGTTCATGGACGGCTGTAGTCTGGATGAAATTGCTCAGCACGTTGACCAGGAAACTCGGGGAAATATAACCTTAGACTTGGTGTTTCCAATGCAACTCCAGGTGGAAGCAGTAGCGAGGCAAGATGTATTTGAGTCAGATCACGTTGGAATCGTATATACTGTTCTCACTGCTAAAACTGTAATTCCATTAATGAATAGGTCGAGTGCTTTTAACACGCGCATTGACGGGGGTCTGAGCCACCTTCGCATTGACGGGGGCGGGTACCCGCCCCCTAAGATCTCGAGAACCACGGTAGGTAGCGAAAAACGGTAAACGGCGTTGGGCTGCCCATCCACTTCTCCATCGAAAACATTTGAACCATTTTTTTGTCAGGTCACATTTAAGGTCACGAGAGGTCAAAACATGCCCGTCATAGGGATAACATGTAAAATTCAGTTTTTCGGGCATTACATCTGAACAAGTAAAGATAGAGCAAAACGACTTAAACTGTATGAATCCTCTCAGCAAGCCGAATCGAATGATATATAATTTGACCTTGCTAGGTCAAATCAAGGATTTGACCTGACCTGAGGTCAGGTCGGGGTCAAATTATATAAAAATGCATATCATTAGAACCGCAAAGCCCAGGCGAGTCTAATGCAGCTTAAATAAATGCTCTATCACCATCCGTTACTGAGTTATTCCGTAAAAACCATTTTTCCCATGTATTTCTAATGGAGAGGTCATGCCTCGTACCTGACCTTAGGTCATCGATATCAAAAATACCGGAACATATGTTAGAGAACTCGGTGGGGCCATTATGTGATATGAGTTTCAATCGGATAAGTTCACCCTGCTCCGACTTATGCTATCTTAAACTTTTTTTGAGGTTGGGTCACTTGACCTGTACTGGTGACCTGACCTGAGATGACCTAACCTTAAAATTTTCACAGAAGTTGTAAAAATGATGAGGGAAAAGGTATACCAAGTACGGCGGCGCTACGCGCCGCCGTTTTCTACTATCTCCGAAAAACCCGAGGGGGGCGGGTACCCGCCCCCCGTCAATGCGCGTGTTAATCATAGGAGGGCTGATTTTGACGGTCTTAGAGCAGCCCTACATTTGATTCCATGGTGTATGTTAGATGGCATGACGGTTGATGAGGCGCTTGACCTGTTTTATTGTCTCCTGGAATCTGCAATCGCCGAATTTATTACCGTTGTAACCCAAATTTCCACCATGGTTTGATAGGGATTTGGGGACTGCTCTTCTGGACAAGGAAAGAGCACACAAGCACATAAAGCGCGAGGGTAGTGCGGAGTCAGGCGCGGAGTTCAGGGAAGAGGGAAGCTCTGCTCGCATTATGTAAGGTTGCAAAACTCATAGCTGCAGGAACTTTTTCCCAGTTAGGTGGGGGGAGGGGGGGACAAAAGCTGTCAGCGCGGGTGGGGTCGAATATTATTCGGCCTTAAGTGACTCTAGATTTGTTAACGGAAAAGGTCGGGAACCGGCTCAAAGTTGGGGGGCACTGCCCTCCAGTCCAAAAGTTGGAGGGGGCGCAGCCGTCCCCTGCCCCCACCCCATTCCTGCCCCTATGAAACGTCAAGTCATTTATTAACATTTACCACGTAGCCTGCACTGTCAGATGGAAGGTAATTCATTCATGGTTTGAGTTGTCGCCTTATGCCTCCTTATCCTGAACTAGAAAGTGTGCGGCAATTAAATATAGTGCATTTAATGACCACCGAATAACGTGAGGCCTATACATTTCGCCCCAGCGCTCACCGATGCGGAACTGGTCCTGTTCACCCCCCACCCTCCCACCCGCCACCAGATCAATTCAAAAGACTACCCCCCCCCACCTCGTTTTTTGCTCTTCAGCAGAAAACCAAATTTAAAAACGCAAAAGTAAAAACCAAACAAGAAGAAACTGCATTTAGAGAAACAATTTGCGACTTTGACATTGCGCCCAGAAATAGAACATGAAATAGTGCCACAAAGCTTTGACTATGGCCCTTTGCGTGGCTTACTAACATTCATGTTCAAGGAGTGAGGTAAATGCAGCCTTCACCTCACTCCATGCACACCGTCAGCGGATTCCGTGGCACTAAAGCTCATATCACACCATTTAGAAACTACCTCATAGCTGTTGCGTAGTTGCATGCTATTCAGGAGCTATACTTAGTTTATAATCGATTGCACGCCGAGTGCGTGTAGGTTCTCCTCAGTCAGCCAGTACTCTAAGGAGCTCAGGCCGGCCCGGACGCCACCATGAAGCTTTTCTGCGTTTTTAAATATCTTCTGATCTGGACGGGGAACACATTAGTATCAGCCACCCGGGAAGGTCTTCCCGTCTCTGCGTTCTCCTTCGTTGAACTGTTGGAGGGAAGTGGGTCTATGCCTGCAGACACGCTGATTCCGCCCCCAGCCTTGATCTCCCGTCCGGTCTCCGAGTGCAGCTGTCGTCAGCTCTGCCTCTCAGATCCAGAATGTCGAGGCTTTGGCTTCAGCGAGACCTCACAGACCTGCCAGCTGACCCAGCAGCTGCCCACGACACAGCGGCTCCAGCCCAGCTCAAAGACCTGGAGGTGGCACGCCCGTGGAGGCCGCCGGTTGCTGGACGAGCCCTGCTCAACACAAGAAGACTGTGCTCTGGCGGTGCCGGGAGCCGAGTGTCGGAACAACGTCTGCTCGTGCCGTCGCCCGCTGGAATCCACCAGTGATGGCCAGTGTCGCAAAACCGGTGGCTTCATGTCGGTTGGTCAGGGCCGCTTGACAGCTCCTCCGCTCTCGGAGGTAGCAGCAGCTAGCGCAGATGAGTGTCGTCCGCTCTGTGCTGAAAACCTGACCTGCATGGCGTTTGACTTCTCGGAAGTTGAGCGGCGCTGCACGTTCTACGGCGTAGGGCATCACCAGTGACGTCGGTTCTATGAACAACACCGAATCCTTCATCTGGAAGTTCCCGGCACCTGACGGCACACCCCCGGCTGGGTACCAATCTGTCAACGGCACTTACCTGGCCTTGCGGCCGTCGGAGAACCCGGTGAAGGGGGCCTTCACCTGCTACCCAGACGGAGCGATCCTGTACCCGGCAGTGTCCAGATCAGCTCTGGACACCATCTACAGTTCTTCACTGTTCAGCTCCGCCCCAACGTACGTAATTGTAGGTATTGACGACATACTGGTCGAGGGTCAATACATGACCAGCGACTGGGAGACTGTGACATCCGACAACCTTCCTTGGGATGCCGGCGAGCCTAGTAGCCCTGACGAGCGCTGCATGGTAAGTGCTAGGGGTGGTCTCCATGATGCTCCGTGTGAGGGAATGGGCAACACTCCAGCACTGTGTCAGTTCATAGGAGAGAACTTGGCGCTGGGGAAAAACTCCTGGATGAACACAGCACACTACTCTTCATCCACGAGAGCCGAAAATGCTGTCGATGGAAGACTGACCACGATGGCCCACAGCTCCAATGAACTGCCCGACTCTGTTACTTTGACGGTGGACCTGGGTGGACCTATGCAGGTCACCGGCGTCCTACTGGCCTCCAGGAAAAACTGTTGTCACTACAGAAACCGTGACACTGAATACCGCGTCAGTCTGACTCCGCACAGCTGGGACGAGCGCAGCTCGGCGCGCTGTGTGCTGGTGACGCCCATCGTCATTCCCGAGGAATACACTCGTCTGTTTCGCTGCGCAATTCCCGTCTCCGGCCGCTACCTACAGCTGAGGCGCACTGGCAAACAGTTCTTGGACTTCATGGAGCTGGCCGTCTTCGGTAACCGACTGCAGGAGGTGTAACGCTAAGACGTCATAGCAAAGCGAAATCATAAAATGTCATAAAACGTTAAACAAAGCGAAATGTAGTGAAATATGTTCTGAAAGTTAACTGAGAAGTTTTCTAAAAAAATTAATATTGAGGAAACTATCATGAAGCCAAGGTTGGAATCTATTCTCGACTCAGAGTCTGTAAGGGGAGTAGAAGGGATTGGGCTCTAGATGAGTTAACGCTGGCCCGGCAACGCAAGTCCTATACAAAGCCTAAGGAGACCCAAAATCCAGGTTCCCTGCCCCCTACCCCCCCGCCACGGCATCTCCATCCGTGGATGTACCAATTGAAGGACAAGCCGGCCGTATTTGGAGTAGAGTTCGAGCGTGAAATTTTTCTACAAGGAAATGGAAAGCTTTTTCAGAGCTGAAATCAACAAGTGACAAATCTTTCGTGGGAATGCTCCTCTTTTATCTTGGGGTAGCAACTGGCCTGTGTTGCCTGACATAGTTTGCCTGACCTCTGCACCTGCAATTCGCCCGTTATTGATTCCATGTTGCAGAAGTCAAGCCTGGCTTGGCCCCTCAGAACCCTGCGGTACTCAGGCGGGGTAGGAAGCTACAATGAGGTGCGTAATTTTTTTTCAAATGTCTTCTGATCTGGATGGGGAATACATTAGGAACAGCCACCCAGGAACGACTACCCTTTTCTGCGTTCTCCTTCGTTGAACTGTTGGAGGGAAGTGGGTCTATGCCTGCAGACACGCAGATTCCGTCCCCAACCTTGACCTCCCGTCCGGTCTCCGAGTGCAACTGTCGTCAGCTCTGCCTCTCAGATCCAGAATGTCGAGGCTTTGGCTTCAGCGAGATCTCGCAGACCTGCCAGCTGACCCAGCAGCTGCCAACGACACGGCGGCTCCAGCCTAGCTCAGAGAACTGGAGGTGGCACGCCCGTGGAGGCCGCCGGCTGCTGGACGAGCCCTGCTCAACACAAGAAGACTGTGCTCTGGCGGTGCCGGGAGCCGAGTGTCGGAACAACGTCTGCTCGTGCCGTCCCCCGCTGAATTCCACCAGTGATGGCCAATGCAACAAAACCGGCGACTTCATGTCGGTTGGTCAGGGCAGCTTGACAGCTCCTCCGCTCTCGGAGATAGCAGCAGCTAGCGCAGATGAGTGTCGTCCGCTCTGTGCTGAAAACCTGACCTGCATGGCGTTTGACTTCTCGGACGTTGAGCGGCGCTGCACGTTCTACGGCGTGGGCATCACCAGTGACGTCGGTTCTATGAAGAACACCGAATCCTTCATCTGGAAGTTCCCGGCACCTGACGGCACACCCCCGGCTGGGTACCAATCTGTCAACGGCACTTACCTGGCCTTGCGGCCGTCGGAGAACCTGATGAAGGGGGCCTTCACCTGCTACCCAGACGGAGCGATCCTGTACCCGGCAGTGTCCAAGTCAGCTCTGGACACCATCTACAATTCTTCACTGTTCAGCTCCGCCCCACCGTACGTAATTGTAGGTATTGACGACATACTGGCCGAGGGTCAATACATGACCAGCGACTGGGAGACTGTGACATGCGACAACCTTCCTTGGGATGACGGCGAACCTGGTAGCTCTAGCGAACGCTGCGTGATGAGCGCTAGGAGGGGTCTCCACGATGGTCCGTGTGAGGGAGATGTCAGCACCCAAGCACTGTGCCAGTTCATTGGAGAGAACCTAGCGCTGGGTAGAAATTCATGGATGAACTCTCCACATCACAGTGCCGACAAACAAGCACACAACGCTGTAGATGGAAATCTGACCACGATGGCCCACAGCTCCATTGAAACGGCCCGACCCTGCTACCTTTACGGTGGACCTGGGTGGACCTGTGCAGGTCACCGGCGTCCTGCTGGCCTCCAGGGAAGACTTTCACAGCAGAAACCGTAACACTGAATACCGCGTCAGTCTGACTCCGCACAGCTGGGACGAGCGCAGCTCGGCGCGCTGTGTGCTGGTGACGCCCATCGTGATTCCCGAGGAATACACTCGTCTGTTTCGCTGCGCCATTCCCGTCTCCGGCCGCTACCTACAGCTGAGGCGCACTGGCAAAGAGTTCTTGGACTTCATGGAGCTGGCCGTCTTCGGTAACCGACTGCAGGAGGTCTAATTCGAAAACATTGCACTGGTATGAGAGTCTAGGGCTAAAACATCACCAAGTTCCATGTGCTGTAAGTTATGGGAAACTTTAGACTGCAGTCGCTGAATAGCTCACTTTCCATGCCCTCTGCTAGGATCCGATTCTAAGCCTGGGTTATTACATCTACGCCCCGAAATCTTGAGTATATAAAAAAGAATCACAACACATCCAGCGATGTATCTGATGTACAAGCTAAAACGCAAACGTGCCGTCTGTTTTTGTGCATGGTGGGCTGGTGTGGTAAAACCTCATGCCGAACGAGTGGAGCTGGTGCAGCGGAAATTTTTAGGTGGTGGGCTCACTTTACAGCCTTGAGTTTTATTTCATCTACTATTTGTTTCTTCATCATTTGGGTGTCCAGTCCCTCGCTGCAAGACGAGTTTAGCATAAACTTCTCTTTATATAAGCTAGTATTTCTCTGAAAATCTTATCTGCAATTCTGCTAAGCTGTTCTGGCCCTCATGTTGCATCCCGATCCACCTGTGGCCAGTGACGTTTCGCTGAGCCACGCGGCCGTGTGGACACAGTTGCCTCGAGGTTTCTGTGCTGGATACCCAAAGCTGCGATCAAGTGTCTGGCCAAGAGTAGCTCCAACTTTTTAATAATACATTTAGCATGTTTAGAGCACACGATTTTAAATACATAAAGGAGCTGAGAATGTGACGCCACCAATTTGATCTGAGGTGAAAAGAGAAAAGGTCCTAAATCTTGTTTGGCTTTACTCGTGGAACGTTTGTTTTAGTTATTGACGCATTTTAGCCCTTTTGGGATTTTGTATATGTTTGTGTGTAAGTTTGTGTGTGCTGAATTGTTGAGTTATTGGTATTCTAGCAGCTGACTTCACCTGTGTGTGGACATAGGTAAGTCTGTTCGTGATAATCATGAATAAATAAATAAATGAATAAACAAATTCACGCGTTTGCATCTTCATCATCGTATTTGGGGTTTTAGACGCTCCTAAAACATAGATTATATGGCACTCATAACAAACATAAAACATCTCTGCAGGGGTTCAACAAATCAAGTATAAAACCAGGTGATTACGCCCTACAATGTCTAAGTCTCTAGTCCCTACACGATAACGCGAAAGGGTAATAATGGTCATTTCGCGTCACATGCCTAGGTCGGCGAAAAAATTGCAGTGAGGACAACGCTGTTCAAAAACGATACGATATTTGACAGCCCTACAGATGGAAACTGTCCTAAAAGATATACCAATGAGGGCAGTTTGAAGCCGTATACATGTATTGATAACTTGAAGAAACGCGGACAAAACACATTGCGGATAAACTATGTCAGAAGCGGAACGACGGGACGAGAACCTCGGAAACCGACACCAGCAGATCTGCATTGCGTTCCAACAAGTGGTGCATCCGGTGGGAGCAGAGAGTTGCCCTGAAGGGGTCTGAGCTGACCAGCGGTACCCCAGTTCAGCAAAGCCTCCACCAGTGACGGCCCAATCTCAAGCCGGACGCTTTTTAGGGGCGCAAATTACGGCAAGGCAGCAAACGCAGCAAAAAACTTAGGCCATTCTAAAATTAAAAGGACAGTGAGTCGGTCAATATTGCAAACCTCCTCCTTCTTGACTTAACACCTGGGGCATCTTACGACAAATCGACCAACTGATAACACCCTAGGTGCATTTCGCATTTTGAGGAGAATTTGCCACAAGGGCTGTCTAGGGCGTGGGTTAATGCTACGATATGTATAACTTCGTCTGTCCAGTGGTTTGAGTGCTATGACTTCAGGCAGTTTTTTAACCCAGTGAAAAACCTTACTGTTACAATATTACCTTCAAGATTCACCATGATAAGGGACCGTTCGTAAATCACCGCACGTTTTTATGTGTTTTAGACGCCTCCCCCTCCCACGTCATGGCACGTCACATTTCGGACAACCCTTCCCCCTCCCCGTGACGTAATGTATAAACAAACATTACTACCTCTATTTTCCGATTTGCTTTTGACCCCTTCCCCCCCAGTTATGGACCGTCACTTTTTCCGAGGCCCCCCTTCATGCCATGGTGTCACTTTTTTTAAATATGTTTGCGCTCCCTTTCCCGGGAGCATTTTTGTGTTAGTAGCTAGTATCATTCATACAGCGCACTCACACTATGTACAGAGCGGAAGTTTCCATTTGCCGGCACCCTTACGGGACAGCGGCACCGCACTCGGCGGGCCATAGGCTGCTCCAGTCTCCCCAAGCCGCAGCGCTTGGCATAGGCCGAGCCCTCACATGAGGGCCGCGGGCGGGAGACCAGACCGGTGGATCACTTTAAAGACCGATCAGGCCCGTGCACCCACAAACAGGGACGCCGGCTGGCACGGCGTTGATTCCACTGCTGCGGCGCGCACTCCCCAGTGTACCGCTATCTCCTGGGTAGGAGGCGACCGCGGAAAAGTCTGCCATAGGTCGGCCTTGATCCAGGGGCCTTCCACACCCAAGCGCGACGCCTTTGACCTGCTGCGCCACGGGGGTGGCGCCATGGCGTCACTTAATAAACGTCTCACTGAGGAGGAGCCGGGGTAACACGGACACCCTAACGATGGCGCGAGTTTTCGATGACTTAATGGAATTGTCTCGTCCCCATATTTGCTGCAGAATTACTTTAGACATGAATCTGCAAATGTGCAATCAGCCATGTGTCTGCAATTATTATCATAAAATTTGCGTTGAGTTACGAAAAAAGTAGCGAAAGTCCATTTCGCCCCACTCTATGGGGCAGCATGGTATTTGTATTTATTTGTATTTATTTATTTCATTGCCCACGGGATAGCCCCAATAAAAGGCAAAGTAGAGGAGATAAAACAATGGTACATCGGTATAGAGGGCAATCGACATTATATACACATGATAAGAGCACAAACACTGTACAACCGGAGTAAAATACCCAATAGGGCACACGCGTATACAACGCTAAAATGATGAGCGTGAAGAGTAGAAACATTAATGCGACAAACCTCTGAGAGTCATAAAACACAGTCCGGTAAAACACAGTCCCAAACCATGGCTACAAAGCGGCGACGTAGGCCCTGACTTTTGTACGAAATGTTTCGTAATTATCGGCAAAGATGTCTGCAGCAGGGCACATATGTAAGAATGTATTCAGTTGCCTCGGAAGTCGCGTAAAAAGACCCTCTTTTGTCGTGCCAACCCTTGCATGTGGCACACGCAGCATTGTTCTTTCTTGCTGACGGGTGGCACGAGATGGTACGTGTAAATAAAATGACTCAAGAAGAGAGGGAGAACAAATGCGACCCCTAAAAATGTTCCGGATAAAAATGAGATCATGCTGCTTTCGCCTAGCGTCTACCGATACAAGTTTAAAGTGTCTCAGTAAGTCTCTATAGGCTAGTGATTGTGATCGCTGGCGACTGTGCATGTTGAGCCATATCAAAAATTTGTGCTCTATGCGGCTCAGGCGGTCGGTCTGCGATGCAGCAGCGCCAGTCCACGCAACACTGCAAAACTCCATGTTTGAACGCACATACGCGCAATATGAGGTTAAAACCGATGAAACATTAAGATATCCTCTCGGGTTGGCCTTCTGAAAAGATTGAATGAAAACACCAAGCGTGCGGTTAGACTTCTTTACAGTTTGATCGATGTGCACCTTGAAGGTTAATTTTGTGTCCAGGGTTATGCCTAAATCACGAATATGTTCCACATGATCTAGGACAGTGTTTTCGATAGTATAATTTGTTACCAGTGGCTTAGTTTTCAGAGTCATCCGAAAAGATTTATACTTGGCAGCGTTCAGTTTCAGTTTCCAAGTTTTTGACCACTGACAGAGATATAGTAGATCCTGTTGAAGAGCAAAGGCGTCTGCTTGGTGTTCAATTTTCCTATAAATTTTTGCGTCGTCAACAAACATAAGAACCCGAGAGGATATTCCGGCTGACAGGTCGTTTATGTACAATGCAAAGCACAGGGCTGAGATGACCCCACCTTCAGGTGTTCCTGACTCTACCTGACACCACTCTGAGCACTTGCCATTCACTGTAACCCGTTGTTTTCTGTCATAAAGGTAGGACGAAAACCAATTTAGAGTTGAGCCAGAAAGGTGGTATGAATTTTTCAATTTGTGGATTAGAAGAGAATGGTCGACAGGTTGGAATGCGGCCGAAAAGTCTGTATAGATACAATCTGTTTGAAGATTTTCCTCGATAGAACTCCAGGCTGTGCTCAGAAGTGATGCCAGATTAGTCGCACATGACCTGCCAGTTACAAATCCGTGTTGCTCTGGTGAAATGACTGGTCTCACATGAGAAAGTAGACTTAAATATGCGACTTTTTCAAGTACTTTTCCAAACAACGGAATCAATGATACTGAACGGTAGCAGTTGGGGTCTTTCACATCCCCCTTTTTAAAAATGGGAACAACGTTAGCTCTTTTCCACACATCAGGGAAAACACCCTGCTGAAGTGACAGTTTACAGATTTTCGTCATCGGAATGGACAGAGCTTCACTGCACTCACGAATAATCCGAGCACTAATTCCATCCGGGCCACATGCTTTGCTAACAGGAATACTTTCCAATATTGACTTCACAAGATCCAAATTACATTCTATATGATTAAGTGGTGGTAAGTCATACAGTGGAGCATCAGGAAGCAGAGTGATGTCGGATTTGGTGAACTTTGCTGCGAACGCCTTATTTAGCACATTCGCTTTTTCTTGGTCGTCGCTTATTTGTATCCCATCAGCTACTAGAGTTGATAAGCTACTGTTTCCGCATCTGGCTGTTTTAAGAAATGACCAGAAGCGCTTTGGGTTCGCAGAAAAGTCATCCGTAAGTCTTATAAGGTATTGACTATACTTGATGTTCGCAGAATTTTTAAACTCTCTCCTTTTATCTCGGAAGCTATGAGCAGTTTCGTCACAATGGTTTCTTTTCATTCTTCTGAATGCTGCTTCTTTCTCTCTGAGTAAGTTCCTGATTTCGCGATCAAACCATGGCGGAAATTTTCGCTTCACCTCGACGACGGGTATGCAATCACGAATCGCTGCGTGTAAACAATCGTAAAGCAAATCAACGGCGTCATTAACAGGCATATTGTCGAGAATATTCCATGGTATAATTCTAAGTACAGTACGTAATCTTTCAAAATCAGCTTCTTTGTAGTTGAAGGCAGTAGTGCGAGACGTTAGAGTAGCGGGTGACTTTACATGTCTGATAGTACACCGCACTCCTTTATGGTCAGAGTCGAAAATACCGTCACTGACATCAACCTCGGTTACATTGCGGCGGTTGGACAAAATCAGATCAAGCGTGCTAGCATCGCGCGTAGGGCGCCACACATATTGCCTGAAACCAAGCAGTTCACATGAATCAATAAAATTCACTGCACGCCAGGATGTACGAGTGATGTTTGACTTTGCCCATCCGGAGACATCACGGTTCCATCGAATCTCTGGAATGTTAAAATCTCCAGTGACCACCACACAGCGATCCAGATAACGGTGAACGATCGTCTGTAGTGCCGCCATCGCGTGGTTTAACGCTCCGTCGTCCGCGGGGGGGCCGTAGGCGACACCTAAGAAGATTTTGGGTGTTGTGTTGAGCTCTACAACCAGCAGTTCTGCTTCAGCCAGCTCCAGATCCTGGTCACCACATGGAGCAAAATGGTCATACCGTTTTGAATGAAATTTCAGCGCAAATAGCTTTAATAATAATAATTTATGGGCTTTATCGAACCGCCAACTGTCAGAGTCATATAGCGTCGGCAAATCTCCCTGTTGAAATGTTTTCTCGGGAGCCAGCTTGTCCTTGCTCAGGGCAGTAGCCGGGCCTTGAACCTGGGTCAGCCGCGTGGAATCCAGCTACGCTGACCACTCCACTACCGCGCCCCCACGCAAAGAGGGTTGCTAATTTGTATCCTTATGTATTTTATGTATGTATGTCTCCTTATGTATTGTATAAGAAACGAGCACATGATGAGGTAAAAAGAAAATGCAGATGATGAGATTTTGAAAAAAACGCAAATGTTGATATCGGTGCCGTACGGTCCAGCAGGTCAGGGGCCGCACACAGGCGCAGGCGGGTCAGCACGAAGCGATATTTCTGCATTAGGGGAGAGGGTGGTAAGACGGGCATAGTTGTGTTTAAGACTGTATGTCTCACTCACTTTTCATATAACGGTGATGATATTTCGCTTGTAGCTTCAGCAAACATTTATTTGTCCCTGCGCTTAAACATACTAGGATCCGTGTTCATTCCTTTGAGCAGAAATGTTTACCGTAGAATGCTGCAAAAGTCCCTCTTACCCCAACAGGTAGGGTAAGACGGGCTTTTGAAAATAGTTCATCATATGCTATAAATTTTTGACAAAAAAACATACCATATGGAGCAAAATGAGGTGTGAAATATTCTACAATGGATTGTTTCGATAACACAGCCGGCAGACAATTATTTTGCGGAAATTCCGTAAAATGATCATTTTTTAAGTGGATTCAAACAATCAATAATTTGCAGCTCCTAATCCGGTTTGCAGGACCTTCTGGGACTGATTCATTTTAATCATGTACAAACAGCAGCGATACATATTATATACTTTATGGCAATATAATATTTCCTTTCGTGCCCGTCTTGTCCCATATCAATATTCTAGAAAATTTCATTCTTGGCGATCATCATGCAAGGGTAATATAAAACTTCAATCACCTAATGCATGTTAACGCTCTCCCTTGACAGATTTTGCATATTTGACTTTCAAAATATGACCAGACACTGACAGAACACTTCAAACAAAACTACTAACAATGGTAGATTGAGCCATCAATATTGTTTTTTTCCAAAATTTTGGAAAAACAATAAAAGTTAGGAATTAGTTTTTTGCCTCATGATCAGGCACCCTTATGAGGGTAATGGGATATATATATATATATATATATATATATAAAAATAACTATTGTTGGTTTGGTTCACAGAGCCTGTGTCCGTCTTACCTACCATGCCCGTCTTACCACTCGCTCCCCTATCTAGAATATCTTATGCAAGAAAAGAGTTTATGTATGTTTTGACGGTTGCGATATAAAAAAAGATGGCGCGCAGTGATCAAATTGCATTGCAGACGTAAGGGGATTGCATGATACAAAACGTGCAGTGCGAATCTTTTTTTAGATGAATGCAAATAACTTATCAAGCCAAAACTTAACAGTAAAAACCATAATATCCCGGCGGGAAAAGACCACCCCGTGTAATAGCACGTCACTTTTGGTCAACCCCCTCTCCCACTTCACAGCACGTCACGTTTTGTCCCCCTCGGGGCGTGACGTAAGTTATGAACGGCCCCTAATGTATAAAATTATTGATCCCTGGAATTATTAAGGCCTAAATGAAAATTTGATAGTGTCTAAGTGAAACAAAATAAACCCTATGTAATTTTACTGGTGACCTAGGAACAGGTCACGTAACTTGATAATGATGACATAAAAATGGTATATTTTTCCTCGGAAAATTATATCTAGGATCTCAGTATTTGATTGTGAAAAATTGGAAACAGGTTTTATCTTCAAAGTTGTTTAACAGCATTTTCAAACAAGTAACGCAAGTGCAATGTGCCCAATTGTACCATATTTGTCTTATCAGCCTTCGATGGGCCTGCTGTGGGAATTAAAATTTCAGAGATGACCTTCAAAGAATACAAAAACTCATAATATAACTTTATATTTAAACTTGGTTTTCACACGATCCCGAACAGAAGTCCATAAATACATGCTGCTTCAAGGGGCATTTTTGGCAAAATTTAAGCAGTTCTGTATTTGTGTGAACTGCCGAGATGAAGCATGGTTCAACATTAACAGCGTCATTTAGTTCTTCAAGGTTTGTGTCGATACCTTCGTACGTCAGCCAGGAATCGACCATGACTCCCGAATGACAGGCTGCAACATGCAAGTCATTGTTCACCTGACGGAAGTGGACGTCACCAGAAAAAGCCTGATATGTGGAATGTGCTGATGACTGTGCTATTTTAATTGCATATCGCATAGAAGCATCTTGCGACACATTTCGAGCGGCATTTCATTGATGAGGTTATGCATTGGAAAAGGAAGGGGATGGGCCTGCGGAACCCAGCCCAGCCCCTCGTCACACGGGGGCCGGGGTGTGCATATTAGGGGTATTCCACGACAAATCGACAAATCGATGGGTTGAAATAACACCCTCATATCTCAGATTTTCATGAAAATTTGGGACGAGGTTTCTCAGTGGCGCTGAAAACGACTGTGGTATTTTTAGTCTCGTCCGGATAATCGTTTCGGAGTAATAGCCTCGGGAATCCAGCATCGGACGCGTGCATCGGACTTTTCGCTTGAGTTTTTAGCAATTTAAATTAGAATTTTTCCTTCAAGGGGTTGCATGAAAATAATTACAAAATCTGAACAATACAAATATGTTAGTTTAGTTGTATTAATTGGCACGAATATGTATTAAATTTAATTCCAAACTTTTACAAAGATAAGCATACATATTTCCTATATTTTTATTGAGTTCAAAACAACTTCATGTGAAAGAGCATTGCTTAAACTAGATATAACGCCAATAAAAAGAATGGAGACTGCAGAGAAAAATCAGTAACGAGCACCGCAGACCAACCCCAACACCGTCGCCGGTCACTCAGCCTGCAGTTGGCACGCCGCATAGACGCGTCCGGTTGGAAGTGGGGTAACGGGGAGGGGAGAACTGAGCAAGACTGCGCTTCGGTGACATTGCGAATGAACTAGATGTGATGTGGAGGCTACTATTGCTAACATAAAAATTGAGCCGTTCCGAAAAAAAACTGAGCGTATTACCGGAACATTCGGAACAATTCCGACACTCTGGTGCATTTTGTGGAAAATGTAGTGGAGGATTATGCGTCAGAATCCGATTATTACGGTTGTCTTAGGTTTGCTTTAGATAGTTTTCTTTTCTACCCATACCCTAAAAAAGTTGCGTGTATCCCAGTTCAATTTATATAAGAAAGCACACATCACAAACAAAAACCCACATGGCGTCCACGCCGACATCTGCTTTCCGAACGTATACATTAGATTAAGACATGCTGCTTTATTTAAGATCTGACCTACGGATCGAAAGAACGACTCCATCACATGGTGCCATTGAACTTCACAGATTCAATTTGAAACTCGAACCTTCTGTTCCTCATCATTGGAGAGCTCATGGAGAATAACGGTCTTCGAATTAACCGGTACGAACTTGTGAATCTTCAATGTTCCTTTTCTCGCGACTGCCTTATTGAAGCGTTTTCTGAGCTCAGTAGCTAATTTGAGTTTTTAAGCATTTTGGGTAGAGATCGAGGCAAGCAATGGAATACTGCTTTCCGTGTCCCCTTCCAAGCATGATTGCTGAGATCGTAAGGGGATGGGTAACACTCCTGCCAGTAAAGGTGGCCCGGGCCCTCATACCAGCGCGTGTTAAAAAGCACACTGGAGCGGAGCCTCGGAGGCCCCCACCTACTTTTTTCTAGGTGGCCGGAGAACCCTTCGTGGCCAAAAAACGCTATTTCGCTAATTTTGAGAACATTCAATAGCACATCGATTGGTTAAATAACCTTGAAATTCGGCCCCGATTTTGTAATCATAGGCTTTCAAAGTTAAACCTTTCATCTTGAGATCGCTGCAATCGCACGAATGCACCAGTTCGCGTGGATCAAGGACCAACTGGCAACGCTATAGCACCATATAAAACGAGATTATATGTCAATTTCACCCCTCATGAAGGTCAAGGTCACATTTCAAGGCCATACCAGCATTCTCAAAGTCATTGGTCCGGTGCTTCCGGTTGCATGGCGTTACCCAGTATGACGTATATTATGCTACGACGCCATAGTTAAGATAAATCAATGTAAAGGCAAATGTCACAGGTCAAATTAAAATGTCATGAGTAAAGGTCAATTTTCATTTCCCGTCCAACAGTTGCTATGGTGCTAGTTATGGTGTAATTAAAGGGAATATGTCATATTGTGACGTCATAAGTCAATGACCTTGAATGGCCTTAACCCAAAAAATTCAGCTTACATTTTTTGGACGTTCTCGCTATGAACTTGCTCTGTTTTCAGTGCATTCTAGACTTCTTTGAGCTTAATCACGGTATTTCCGGATGAATACCCAGCACGGCTAATACTTGACCTTTATGACCTTGTTTGAACTTGACGATACTGACTTAGCTCAATTAAGATCAGTCATAATATAGATTTCAACAGTTCCCACCCAGTCCTCAACCAGAGTTTTTCTGAGCCTCCTAGTTTCCGAGAGCTCAGGGGGCCTACCAGTCCCCCCTTCCAGTGCGCGAAAGTGTCGGACGCCTCTCCAATGCGGGTGTTAAAGAATGGGACATTGATTACAATTTATTGTTTTAAATACATCCTTACCGTCACCTCTGACCAATTCCACCATTGACACCTTTTTCATGACCAGAGATGTTTGATAGCTGCAGCGACGGCGGGCTGCGCTGGAGCACGAACCTCACAAAAGTGGGGATCGGGACGTTTGGGAGCTCAGATCTCGCTTTCTGTTAAAGTCTCCATTCTTTTTATTACTGAATCTTATAGGAAAAGGTATAAAGAGTAATACGAGTCTGAAAGAGTTTAAAATAAGTCATAGGAAAATAGTTTTTATGTATTTTAAAAAATTGAAGAGTGTATAACATTTTTAAAATTTAATTTTTTGAATTATATTTCTCATGAGCCAGAATTGGTAATTCACCCTTAAGGGTGCGTTACCCTCGACACATGCACCACACGACATGACCCGTCAGAACTAATACCCTGTTTCCCCAACAACAGATGTCAGGTCATTCGTTCATTCATTTTGATACACATATCGCCCACGTGACACGTCGGTTGTAAACCGTAGTACGCTGCGCATTCCACGCATTATGCTCTCATCTATCATGCTCTCATCTTCAGTCACTCTCACCTCATCATCATAAAAAAATCAGAACCGGTGCTAGTCTGCACTGTGGTGTTCCCAAAAAAAGCATGCTCACATCTAAAGTCACTCTCATCTCATCATCATCTGAAAGAACTCCATTTCTCCTAGAGATCACCATAAGTGAGTATAACGTGATTTTTTCTTCTTTCTTTCTTTCTTTTCTTGACAGGACATCTGGCCGGACAATGAAGATGCGGAAAATATATCTTGATAAATCATGAGCTTCCTTTCTTTGCCTTTGAAGGTCGGTGCGCAACAGGTTTTTCCTCGCCTACTGGCCTGAGGGGGTTATGGAAAGGGGCTCATACATGGGTAATCACGCTTTCATATCAAGTACCTCTCACCTCATCATCTAAAAAAGGTTAAATTCACGTTATTGGTACGTAGATTAAACATGTCTGTGGTTCAGCACCCAAGGTCAGGTGGCTCTGTGGTGTTTCCACGCCTGACACACAAAATATCATGCTCTCATCTTCAGTCACTCTCACCTCATCATCATAAAAAGTGTTTCCGCACCCGGTGTCAGTCCTCACCCTGGTGTTCCCACGTGGGACACACAAAAATCATGCTCACATCTTTAGTCACTCTCACCTCATCATCATCTAAAAAAGACTCAAAACACGTCATCATGTTACGGATATTAAACCTGTCTGTGGTCCAGCACCCGGTGTGAATACGCTCCGTGGTGTTTCCACGTGGGACAAACATTATAAAAAAATTACGACCCTTCAGGTGACAAAGAACCGCTGCGGGCAAGGTCAGACGGGTCGCAGTAACAGGTGTCCTAGCAGAGGCGGGTCCAGTATTTTTCAGAGGGTAAACTGGTATTGGGCAAATGTATTGATTTCTCTAAATGAGAAAGCGGTTGCGGCTCGCACCACTGTCACCTGGAATGGAACAAAGCTAGCCAAATGACAGTTCAAGCATGGCTGTGGATTGGCTACGCTATTTGCGTCAGTTAGCAGCTAGTCAGCTGTAGGATCCGTTAATTTCCCACTTCGTCAGCTTTAGTGACCAAACTTTGTAGACCCTCTTTCATCCTCCCAAACTCGGCTATTCCTTTTCCGTCCTGGAAAATATATCAGCACAATGATGAATGATAAATCATGTATATTCCCATAACATCCTTGTTTACTTTTTTCCATGACAACCTCAGGGAAATGGGAAAAAGGACAACCCTCTTCCATCCCGACAAAAAATCTAAAAAAACGTGGTCCTAACTCATACACCGTCACATTACATTCCCTCTATATACGGAGCGTCCTGACTTAGTAAATTTATTGTGTCTACTTTTGAACGCTACCGTTTTTAGCATTATATTCTCGGCCCGCCTTACGTCGGTGGTTCGTCATTTCCCGTGCGTACACACACACGGACATACACATGACATATGGGCCGCGTGTCCCTCATTTGTGACAGCCTTAGTGTTTCTTGGGGATCCCCCGCCTCATGGCGGTCACAGAAACGGGCGTGCGTTTGCGCAGGGCTCACGGACTCGCTCACCCACCGAACCCTGAGGCGCGCAGGTCCATGTGTTTACCCAATGTATTTATTGTGGAACATTGTTCTGGTGCTCGGAGAGGGGGGGGCGTTCTACCCCTCGATCATGTGCGGAGTTGTCCTCACTGTGATCGATAGGTAGTTCTGATTACAGGATAGTTTGTGTTGTAATCGACAATACACATGTACATACAGTCTCAATCCTGCCCAGACCCTTACTGACTACATCAGTTCAAGATAAACCAAAGCCTTTGTAATGTATTGGAAGCAGTCTCCTAAGTTATCGGCCCTGATTCAGGTCAGTATCGAATGGCGGTCTCCGAAACATATAAGAGACCATTCATAAAGTACATCAGGAAAACAGAAGGGGGCGGGAAATCAGCAACCGTTTTGTTAGACTTTGCAACAGGGCGTAAGAAGGTATTACCATGGGGTTAGAATTATTAGGATACGTGTTAAGTAATTTATGGATAGCCCCTCAGCTCTGACTTAGAGTGAACATTGATGTGATTAAATTGAATCACACACATCATTATTGGGGAATTTTGAATTTTTTTATTTCCTTTTTATGAGGAGGGGAACCGTGAAAGATTTGTGGAAAACGTGTCTGACGTCCAAATTACCATCACATGCCTCCAGTCATCGGACCATAGTTCCCTGGTGTTAAGAGCTAAAGGTAAGTTGGTGGAAAACACGCACAATACGTATTCTATAGTCCATAGTATATATACGTATTCATAATTATCATTATAATTGGTGGTTTAGGGCGCGCCGACTACAAAGGTCATGTGGTGTATATACGTATTCTCTATAGTCTATATAGTCTATATACGTATTCTCTATATTTTATTGACCCGAACGACGTTTCTAAAATATTCGGCAAGCATTAGAAGGTGATGCAACATCCCCTCCCCCGCACCTTCCAAGGCGTGTCGTGACTATTTCAGGGATAGCCATAGTTCAATGGAGCGATAAAGTTTTTTCTGGTAATTAACAGGTTCAAGGATGACTTTCCATGGAGCCTAAAGACACAGAAAACACCGTAATGTGCCAGAGGATAAAAAATATGTGTATAAATCACAAGCAAAATACACGGATATTTTGTTAAAAAATAGCAAACTGGCAACATCAGCAGCAAAAAGATTGCATCCGGCATGAGCTTCAAGCAACGAGGGTGAAGAGATTTTACCGGTCAAAAATTTGGAACATTGAATGCAATAAAGCTGATGGACTAAGGAACGGGAAACACAAGTCTTCATGACTGCTCAAAAGTGACTCTAGTCAGCAGCATCGGCGATAACAGGTGCTGGCATATAGGACACATAAATCTGACTCACACAATTGTTTGCCTTTCTTTATGAGGAGTGTATTATGGGGGCACACTAGTTGAGTGGATTTCTGCTCTGCGGTCGTCGTCGCGAGCACTCTGCTCCGGGGACAATCGCTGTTTTCTTTTTCCCTGAAAGTCCTTATCACTCCAGCTCATGGCGGTAAGAAATGGGTCTTGCTGATATTGGTAGAGCCTAGAGTTCTACCGTTTGTATTCCGATGAAGGGAGAGTGTTATCCTTGACCATGGCGATGGAGGCACGGTGATATAAATCCTAGAATGCTTAGTAGAGAGTGACACCCAGGCGTTCTGAATTTCCCCTTCACTTTTTTCTTACTCACTGAATTTTTGTTGGTATAGTTCAACAATCCTAGTGTATACAAAATCATCTAGTGTGGAACTTTGATGAAAATGTGCGAAGTTTAACACGCGCCCCGCTGTGGTCCTTTGCATGACGCGCCCCGCTGGGGAGGGGGGCGTTTTCGCCCCCTCCGTATCTTGTTCCCCACGAAAGCTACAGGAAAATTACGGGCGGCGTTCGAACTCTCTTGAGAAGACGACGAGAATTTATTCCTAGAATTTTTATGTCAGGTCAATATTGAGGTCAGCATAGGTCAAAGAATGCTCCATAGGCTTACAACAGAGCAGTGTACGTTTCCCTCTCTAGATCTTCCCTCAGGGGAGATAGAGCAAATATTCATGCATCATTGGATTCCTCTCATTGCGGCGAAATCGAATGATGTATAATATGACCTTGCTTGGTCAAATAGTCAAAATGACCTGACCTCGACCTAGGTCAGGGTCACAGAATGACTTGGTATGGTCATGTTTCATATCAATCGACTCCCCGTGACAATATAAGCACAATACAAGGGAGCTTTATCTCAATTCAGTAAGAAGTTATTGGCAAAACAATTACTCTCTACTCCCGTGACCTGATATGACTTTTGAGAGGTCAGATGCTGAAAAACTCAACTTTATGGTCAAGATCTTGGTAAGAATAGAGTTTAAGGATTTTCAGCCTTATCTATCCAGTATTTCCTGAAAACAAGTCCATTCTATTTTTTCACCATTGACTTATAATGGGGTGACCAAAAAATTGACCCCACCTTAGGTCACCAATATCAAAAATCCGAGATAGCAAATTTGTAGACCCTAATGACCTTATTATATTGTGGAAGTTTCAAACTGATCGGTTTGCTAATGTTCCCTGGGCGCTGCTTCAAACTCGTAATTTTAGGTTTTGAGGTCGGGTCACTTGACCCTGAAAAGCTCCTTGACCTGACATGACCTTAACTAAAAAATTTGTTCAAATGTGTAAAATTGATCAGGAATAAGGTAACGTAAGTTTCGCTGTTCTGCGTCTCTTCGTTTTTGAGCTATCTGGGAAAAACCAGGAGGGGGCGAATTTCGCCCCCCAGCGGGGCGCGTGTTAAGTAAGGAATGTAATCGAGTTTCAAATAGCTTCCACAATGGTAAAGTGTTTAGACTTTTTACTCACCTACTATATTTTCCAACATTAATTTTACACTTAGTACCCCAGTGCAAAACCAGTTTTGAGACACTGCGGAGTGGGGCGCTGCAACATCCCAAATATTATCCAGCATACTAAGCGCGTCTTTCATTTTTTCTGAGCGTCACCTTCCCACTCTCTTCTTTGTCAGCAAAATTTTTCCATCCAGCAGCCTTCGCAAGTTCCCTTTGCAGTTAGGTATATTTCGTGAACGCCATGGATCAAAATGTATTCACACTTACACTTGTGCGGGTAGCAGTAGTATCTCCATTCCCTGCTGTTGGTAAGGTCATATTCTAGAACCTCGGGCGCCTTCGGAAGTTTTGCTCTGCTGAGGGAGGATGATGGACAGCAAATGAAGAAGGCTTCCAATATCTTAGCTGACGCCGAGGCCTAATTTTTTGGGCTTTCACCCGTTGAGACAGCTCTCTAGTGGCGGCTTTTGCTTCTAGTGATCATAGGCCAATCAATGTCTATATGTCCCCAAAAATCGCTTATTTATGTACCTAAAAGTACGAACAGGGTTAAAGTGGGCTAATTCAGCATAAGCCTCCCTCAAGATCGTTCCCTGTCAGCCACCTCTCCTTGCCATTGCACACAGCTTACGTCGGTAAAACATCGTTTTGGGTCAACTAGGCTATTTGACGCAAATCAGATGCAATGTAACGCACAGTCTATCTTCATTTGTACTTTAAATAGGTTTAGAAAGCTCGATTATGTCAATATTCTTTCGAAAATACACCCACGTAGCTTTTTGGTGCGATTTTTTATGAGCTGCGATAATACAAAATTTACTTCAGGCAGATTTTTCGACCCCCGTCGGTGACCTGATAACGACGAAATTTTGAACGGATGTCCAAAATGAACCAAATAATGTAAAATTTGCGGGGGCACTCATTTTAAACAAAATTGTGCAAAATATGAAGCCATATTGCTTATCAAAACACCAACTCGGCAGCATTTCTTATGTTAGAAGACTCATGAAGGCTCATATTGTCTGGTTGCAGAACAATGTGCGCCATCCAGCTTCGGCCAGGCAGGTCGCAACTGGCCAGAAAGTAAGAGGGATCATACACCTTCAGCTTCCAACTCTGATACTACATTTTCCACAGCAAAACGGAAAGCTAACCAGATTCTGACCCATTTTTGTTAAATACTTTTGAATATGTCCTGTGCCCCAAAATCCGTTGAAAACAAAAGATACATTTTTGCTGGAAGATAATTGGCCTAGTCTCACCTGAGGCTCTGTTTGTGATTCCAGCCTGTCTCTTGCCCTGACTGGTTCACAAGAGAAGGTAAGATTTGAAAGAAAGAACGTGCTTAAAATGTGGTCATAGGAAGGAGTGAGCTTACGACCGAAAGCAAGTAAGTGAACGCAGGAATACACTTGACAAATTATGACTTTGTGCTGAATCTTCTTTGTATGTCCCAAAGAACAAGCTTCTCTCCGTTGGATCTATGGGATCAATTAGAACAAGGGTAACATCGACAGATCCATGATTTTCGGTGTTGTTGCATGGGCATAACATCGCATCCATGACGCTGACAGTGTAGGATCTGCACATAATTGACGGTTTCGGGGTCCAAAACCCAACACCGTGTGGCAGCCATCGGCTGAGTATGATGCTCAGTTCCTCTGATCATGTTATGCATGCTGTATTAGTCAATTATAATGTTGGGAAATTACAGGAATTGCAATGTAAAAATTTAGATAAGATTCCCAAAACTGCATTCATATTTTACCGAGACTTCTTAACTCCATTCATTTTTGTACTAAGTTCTTAGTTAATACAAATGTGTGATAACTGAAAAGCGTTGTCCCAATACCTTGCCCTGCCCAATTTCAAAACTAGTTAATTTTATTAATCTTGCGTTTATATAAAACTTAGATTTAATTGTTTGATTTGAATCACAAACCCCATTAAATAGTCTGAATTTTGGTTTGGGCTACACTTCGGCTGCTTACGGCGTAAAAATCGCCTCCTGAGTGAGGCTATCCCGTAGTGATAAATGCTCCCATCGGCCTTTTGTCTTCCCCCTTTCTCTCTCTCTCTCTCTCTCTCTCTCTCTCTCTCTCTCTCTCTCTCTCTCTCTCTCTCTCTCTTCTCTCTCTCTCTCCTTGGGTATTGCTTGGACACCAGACCAAACAGATATTGAGGTGGGACACAGGAACGAACAAACACTGCTTCGGAGTGAGACTCCAGGGCAAAATCCTTAGGTGATCACTTCGAAAGGAGTGTGAAGCCCACCAAACCACCGTCAGGTCTAGAACTTCATGCCCGGCAGGGCCGGCAGTTCGAGTGAATTTATAAATGATTAACTTAGCGCTGATACACTATTTGTCGGTTGATTCGTGCAAGTAACTTGATGAATGGTTTGAAGCTGTCTGAAAGTAAAAGCCTTCCTACGTAATGAAAATTCCGCCAGATTTAGACTTGCAAATGAAAGCCACGACTGTACGGTGATGTGTCCTTGCAGATATCCCACATCGTTGACAGCTGTGATAGGCTGTTGCATTATACATTCTAAAATTCGATATATTTTTCCTGAGGGACATCTGCAAGCCCGATTTAGCCATTTTTGTATTGAGATCACAATATTCTTTTATAAGACAAGTTGCTACTTTTCTCGGCAGTAGAATGCAGAAGTTAGCAAAATATCATCAATCATAATTGGATAATCGGTCGGGTGAAGTCTGACGTTTTGGAACTCAGTTTGGTGATTGTAGGAACACTGATCACGGTTTTTGTGGGACAGCAAATTGTTAGGCTGACTTATAATGATGAAACATCAGCTCCTAGATTTCACTTCTGGGTACGAGCAGGTACGATGCACCCTTATAGATTATTGGCTGTTTTTTCAAAGACAAAAGCTCATTGACACAGCATTGTAGTCCACCCCTTCCTTGTTTAGATAATCGATCCAATTAGAGAGCACCTTGCTGAAACTACTGAATGTTGGAGTGGTAAAAACCGAAAAAGTTTTGATTCCCGGGATCATGTAATTTTAGTTAGGGTAAATCCCCTTGTTTTGTTACAATACCTTTATATTCAACCCCCTCCCATTTCAAATATTTGATTTGAAAACACGGTAGTCAAATTGAATGCAAATTTTATGGCTGTGGCAGATCCAGAGGGGAGGGGAAAAAAGCTATTTGCCCCCTTCCCCAAACGGAAAAGCCCGGGGTAAAGCTATGTTTTTGTGCCCACCCCCCCCAAAGCGATCGGCCTCTTTTTGCCCCGGCTCCTTTTGAGTTCATAAGTGAGATGTTGTTGCTTTAACTCTAAATTTCAAACAGAACCAGTCAACTTCAGTGTAAACATAGGGCTATGGATAGCAAAAACAAGCATCTCGTGCGCATATCTTTCACCCCGTGGCTTTTTTTGCCTTTCGCCCTGGGTATTCCCAAAACCTGCCGTCAAGTTAGTTTACGGCAACATTTTTCACCGCGTGACGTTTTTTGTTGCGACTTTGGTTCGCCCCCCCAACCGACCGGCTAGATCCGGCACTGCTCAATGGAGACGTTCTTGTTCCTCAGCAGGACCTCAGCAGCTGGATCCTGTCCTCAGTCGGCTACCACGTGACTGGCGCGCGCCCGAGGCGCAGAGGCACCGGTCACGCCGGTAAACACGTGTCCGTATGCCAGTGGCGTAGCCAAGGGGTGACCAGGCTACACGCTCTCATTTTGTTCAATGTTTCCTATCCACATTCGTGAATATATTTACTTTTGCTTCTAACTGCAGTTTCTCTGCTTTTAACTACTTTGACATATTTCTGGCTATAGGTACCACTGCTCCCGTCCCATTCAACAAAGCATGAATGAACAGACTTGCCACACCAGCCACTCATTCAAATCCGGTACCGCTAGCGCCATCTATTGGGAAAGTTTTATAAAACTTGAAATAACTTATTCGCCGAGCCCTTTTTGTTTTTGATTTTGTATGGGAATGGTGTAGAAGAGATAGCCGCAAAACTCTGTTGTTTCCGTTTTCCCGGATTTTGCCCTGAATTTTCGGAAAATTCTTTCAAATTTCATCTTCTTATATCTTTTTTATGAGACAAAAATTCAAAAAAGTAAGACAACAGAGTTTTGGAGACTGACTGGTAGAACATATGCCCACCCACACGATTTCAATGATTACATTATGTAAAAAGTTATCAAACTTTAAGTTTGGGAAATTTGAAAAATAACGGTAAAAGTGTACAAAAACTAGAAATATGTCAGGCTTAAAATAAAAACTGCCGTAAAGATACACTTATCATCTACTTGTGTTGAAAAAATCACGACGATAGCCACGTTACTTTACGAGATATTTCACAAAATATGGTCTCATAGGGTTAACATTGATAACGCACCCTTAATGAGCTGCGAATAACCTGAGATAAAGACAATATCCTGCTGGTTGATACAACTTACGCTTCCCTATCATCTACATTCTTTCCGTGGCCCCTGCAGTCGGGTATTTTTCCGTGGAACAGAACAGCACGATGTGGTACTGGTATCTTTGCCCCGCCATTTCTCTAAAATTATATTTGGAATTTGGCTCCCACTCATACAGGGGCGAAGCCAGGATTTCGCTCAGGGAGGGGAGGCACCCCGAAAAGGGCCCCTGCGACAGCACAAAAAGGGCCCTGATGGGTAAAAAGGGCCCTACTTGTTACAGAATAGAGTGATGAAGAGGGCTTAAGAGGGCCCTGTTCGGTATAAAATAACAAATTTGGCCACAGAGCATAGTGCGGGCGAGCCGCGCGCAGCTCGTGTCCTCGGGGGGCCCTTCGGGCCCTCAGGGAGAGGCGGCTGCCCCTGCCACCTCCCTCCCTTGGCTACACCCCTGCATCCATATGACTTTCAAGCAGCGTGGCCATTTAGTAGTCTTGCCAGTTTCGGCATTGCAGCCGGAGAAAATTTCAAACGGTTCCGATCGCTTGAAGCGTGGCCCTTATCGGCGATTTCTTAAATTTCATTTTTAACACATGAAGCTGCATAGGACTCATATCTTTTGCGAGAAAAATGACGTGCGTGGCCGCGAAATAGACGTCAAGCCAAACGGATGGCATACCATTCTCGAACTGACCCAAACCGATGCGTGGCAGAATGCAATCCAGCAGCAGCAACCACTCGTGTTTACACCCATTATTGATTGCATGCCGAAGAGGCGCAACGTTGACTCGGTCCTGCAGAACCCAGCCGAAGGTGGGGCGGCTAACACGCTAAGATGGGGCTCCTCTGCATGTTTAGCTGTCTTCTGATCTGGACGGGGCGTGCATTAGGATCAGCCACCCGGGAAGGTCTTCCTGTCTCTGCGTTCTCCTTCGTTGAACTGTTGGAGGGAAGTGGGTCTATGCCTGCAGACACGCTGATTCCGTCCCCAACCTTGACCTCCCGTCCGGTCTCCGAGTGCAGCTGTCGTCAGCTCTGCCTCTCAGATCCAGAATGTCGAGGCTTTGGCTTCAACGAGACCTCACAGACCTGCCAGCTGACCCAGCAGCTGCCCACGACACAGCGGCTCCAGCCAAGCTCAAAGACCTGGAGGTGGCACGCCCGTGGAGGCCGCCGGCTGCTGGACGAGCCCTGCTCCACACAAGAAGACTGTGCTCTGGCGGTGCCGGGAGCCGAGTGTCGGAACAACGTCTGCTCGTGCCGTCGCCCGTTCGAAACCACCAGGGATGGTCAGTGCCGCAAAACCGGCGACTTCATGTCGGTTGGTCAGGGCCGCTTGACAGCTCCTCCGCTCTCGGAGGTAGCAGCAGCTAGCGCAGATGAGTGTCGTCCGCTCTGTGCTAAAAACCTGACCTGCATGGCGTTTGACTTCTCGGAAGTTGAGCGGCGCTGTACGTTCTACGGCGTAGGCATCACCAGTGACGTCGGTTCTATGAACAACACCGAGTCCTTCATCTGGAAGTTCCCGGCATCTGACGGTACACCCCCCGGCTGGGTACCAATCTGTCAACGGCACTTACCTGGCCTTGCGGCCGTCAGAGAACCTGATGAAGGGGGCCTTCACCTGCTACCCAGACGGAGCGATCCTGTACCCGGCAGTGTCCAGATCAGCTCTGGACACTATCTACAGTTCTTCACTGTTCAGCTTCGCCCCAACGTACGTAATTGTAGGTATTGACGACATACTGGCCGAGGGTCAATACATGACCAGCGACTGGGAGACTGTGACATCCGACAACCTTCCTTGGGATGCCGGCGAGCCTAGTAGCCCTAAAGAGCGCTGCATGGTAATTACTAGGGGTGGTCTCCATGATGCTCCGTGTGGGGGAATGAGCGGCACTCCAGCACTGTGTCAGTTCATTGGAGAGAACCTAGCGCTGGGTAGAAATTCATGGATGAACTCTCTACATACCAATACCGACAAACAAGCACACAACGCTGTAGATGGAAATCTGACCACTCTGCTCCACAGCTCCATTGAACGGCTCGACCCTGTTACCTTCACGGTGGACCTGGGTGGACCTGTGCAGGTCAACGGCGTCCTACTGGCCTCCAGGAAAGGCTTTCACCGCAGAAACCGTAACACTGAATACCGCGTCAGTCTGACTCCGCACAGCTGGGACGAGCGCAGCTCGGCGCGCTGTGTGCTGGTGACGCCCATCGTCATTCCCCAAGAATACACTCGTCTGTTTCGCTGCGCCATTCCAGTCTCCGGCCGCTACCTACAGCTGAGGCGCACTGGCAACGAGATCTTGGATTTCGTGGAACTGGCTATCTTCGGTAACCGACTGCAGGAGGTGTAAGCCGAAAACAACGCACTGTTCGAGTTTTATGTGTAACAAAGAAGGAACAATTAATTATCTTATTACGTCCGAGGTAGTTTGTTGTCCTTGCTTTCAAGGTGGGATGGAAGCGCAGGCAAGAGGTCTTCAGAAAGCATTGTGGAGCGGACAGATTGGAAAGGATTTTCCCACCGTATGAAACATTTCGCTCGCTTGATACTTTATTAATATATTAGTATTTAGTATTAGTAATTATTCATGTATTAGTATGAAATGCACCATGACCGGATGTGCTACCTTCCGGGTGAAGTCAGCCTGCACGATCTAGAGCTAGAACTAGAGCAACAAGATCATGTACCATGCAAGCAGGTTTTGATCTAATAAAGCATTTCGTTTAAGAGCCAACTTTGTACTCCTTTCACTGGGCTGGTCCAGAGGCAGATTTAGATACAACGTTTGGGAGAGGCACCCGGTTCAAATCATGAAAAGCAGTGTTTTAAAATAAAATCGGCCACGATCAGCTAAACATGAAACAATTTTGCCACTTCATGGACATGACCCACCCTACAGCCGCTTCTCCCCCTCTAAGTTTCACAACGTGCAATCATACTGTCAAGCGTATAAAGCTACACGCGGATACTGGTGAATAAAACCCGACTCAACAATGATCAAAACTGGCCAACAACGATTCAGTCGCACTAGCCCCGATCACAAAGGCCATAAGCTTCCAGCCTGAGTCAAGACGCTTTGTATGAGTCAAGAACTAAAGCATTGAAATGTGAAGTCAATGTACGCAGCAATATGTTTTTGGGCATTCGACGCATCAAAGCGGAGATGGCACAGTAGATCATTTCATTTTTGGTTTAAATTTTAATATCGCTTACGCTTCCAAAAATGTCTTCAATTGGTTCATTTTTAGGCGACTGGTGCAGTTTTCGAAATGGAACAAAATATAAGGGTGGCGCAAAACATATTACCTAATATTTCCAATTTTTACGTGATTCGTGCAAGCCACCAGTTTGAAGATGAAAAAGCACATGAATATTCTTGGAAGGACTATTTTCGTGTTTCCCACGTGGAGTTTAACCTGTCTTGTCACTTTTGAGAAGCTATCTCTGAAATATCCCTGAAATCAAACCATTATTCCAGTGTTTCTGCCGCAATGAATATGGAAGGCTGAAAATAGAGTGGGAGGAGAGGCAGAGACAATGGAGCCAGGAAAGTGGAAAATTAAAACAACAAATTGAAGACAAACTAAACCTAGAGAAAGGTATGGATGAACTTGTCCGAGCACAAAGTCAACTTGTGAGCGTAGTGACTGAGGAAATGCTCACTGTTCAGAAGGAAACTTCGGCCATTTCCGTGGAGCAAATGAAAAAAAACTGAGCTTCTGGAAGTTAACCTGGGTGGAATGCAACAGAAACTTGAAGAGCTCTTGAAGGAGCATGTTGGGGCTATTCAATCACAAACCTCACAGCAAGGTAAGAATCTGGGTCAGAGGCTAGACATTCTGGAAAAGGGCCAAAAGTCATTTCAAGAGACAATCAATAGGTGTCATGTGGAGGGTGTCAATATGAATGTTTCAGGGAAGCCATCCTTCTCTGACATTGTGAAAGGTTCATGTGAAAAGGTTATCTCTACTCTCAGCGCAAAGATCCAGGCCTTACCAACAGAGTCTCTTGAAGACATTATTGAAAAGGAAAGAAGGAAGCTGAACGTAGTTGTGCATAACTTTCCCGAACCAAGGGTTAGCAGCAGGAAAGAAGAGGTGGCCCAGGACTGTCAACTACTAATGGAAATGTGCAAAAACACCTGAACACAAAAATAGTAACTTCACACCGTGTTGGACCAAAACAGCAAGATCGAGACCGCCTGCTCATTGCAACGTTTGACTCTGAAGCTACAAAATGGGAAGTTTTGAGATCTACTGCTGTTCTTCAGGACAGTGAGCTCTGGGGAAAAGTGTATATAAATTCGGACCTGACGAAGTCAGAACGGGAGGCAGCCAAGAAACTAAGAGCGGAACTAGAATCACGCAGGAATAATGGAGAGAAAGACATTGTAATTAGGAACAAACAAATTTTGGTGGTCCCAGGATCTGATGAGCGGTACAAGGCTAAGATCAGAATGAGGACACTGGCTAAAGGCAAACACAACCAAGCTGGGAATGTTGGTGGTGTGTCCACTCATAACAGCAAACCAGGGACTGCACATGCAGCAACTAGTGAGGACCACTTAGAAGGACCTGCAGCAGCTAGTCCTCCAGGTGCAGTACCTAGGGATAACCTCTCAGCTGTAGCAGCAGGAGGCGACTCCTCAGTAGGACCGGCAATGTCTCCAAACTTGTCCCCATCTAGAGACACGCCCCAGCAACCAGCAGGACATCACGAAGTGACTGGAGCCCAATTTTTGACAATCTGGGGCTGGGGAATTGACTGTATGGTACACTAATGCAGACCAATTTCTGAACAAAAAAGACGAACTAGCCTTACTCATTTCTGGCAAAGAACCTGACTTAATAATAATATCAGAAGTCCTCCCCAAAGCGTTGTTGTACCCTATGTCATATGCAAGCCTGTCCTTGCCTGGGTATCATATGTATTTAAATTTTGACCCAATGGATGAAGGTCTATCATCTAGGAGTATCAGAGGTCTGGCAATCTACACAAGAATCGGGCTCTATTGCCGGGAGATGACCTTCCCTGGGGTTGATTTTGTGGAGAACCTCTGGATTGAAATAAGCCTTGCTGGCAATGAAAAACTCATTGTGGGCAACATCTACAGGAGTCCAGGCAGCTCACCTGACAATAATGCTGCTCTATGCAACCTCATTGAAGAGGCCTGCTCTTTCACTCACAGCCAGCTGCTGATTCTTGGTGACTTTAACTTGCCAAACATTGACTGGAATCTGGTGAGATCCCTGGACCCAGCCTCCCACTTCTCACATGTGTTCCTGGAGTCACTCCGAAACTGTTTCCTTACGCAGCATGTTGAGAAACCCACACGTTATAGAGATGACCATACTCCTCACATTCTGGATCTTGTGCTGACCTCAGGTGAACATATGGTTCAGGGTCTCCGCTATTGGCCAGGTTTGGGCAAGAGCGATCATCTGTGTCTTGTATTTGACCTGGTATGTGAAGCATGCAAAAGTCGACAGAACCATCCCCAAGGCTGGCTGTTTATAGGGGCGATTTTGATCGCATGAGAAGGCTAGCGTCAAACATCGATTGGTCAATTTCAAACAATCTGGGAATAAATGAACAATACGCGGATTTCACGGACAAAATCAAACTACAGATGCGTGACTGTATCCCTGTACGTGATCCCCAACGTAGAAGACGGCAACCTTTCATCACAAGGGAAGCGATGCATCACATTAACGCAAAGAAAAAGTCACTGAAAATGTATAAAAAGACTACGGACCCGCAAGAAAGAAATCGCCTTTGGGAAGCTTTCACGAAAAAGAGGAATAACCTGTGAAGATTTACCCGTCGTCTCAGGAAAGCATATCAGGCTAAAATTGCAAGGGAGGTCAAACAAAACCCAAAAATGTTTTGGTCGTATGTGAAGTCCCAAACCAAAGTCCGAGAAAATGTGCAGGAACTGGTGAGACCTGACGGCTCCACAGCAAATGAGGACAAGGAGAAAGCTGAGCTTCTATCTACTTTTTTCTGCAGTGTTTTCACATCTGAAGATGCTGCTATGCCGATCCCGAACCTTGGTTTTTCAGCACTCAGATCACTGGACAATGTTTTGTTTACTCCTGCACTTGTCGAGACCAAGTTGCAACAGCTGCGTGCATCAGCGTCACCTGGGCCTGATGCCCTGCATCCGAGGGTGCTCAAAGAGCTGGCTTCCTCTGTTTCCACACCACTTTCCGCACTGTTCCAGAACTCACTCGCAGGTGGAGCTGCTCCTGACAACTGGAAGTTGGCTGAGGTAGTCCTTATTTTCAAGAAAGGCGCCAGGGACAGTCCTAATAATTATCGGCCTGTTAGCCTCACCTCAGTACCTTCCAAAGTCATGGAATCCTTGATCAGGGACCAGCTGTTGAAACACATGCAAGAGCAGGGTTTTCTCAATGACGCCCAACACGGATTTCTTCCCAGGAGGTCGTGCAGTAGTCAGCTTCTCAGTTGTTTTGATGACTGGAGCAAGGCCCTTGAAGACGGGAAACCGGTTGATGTGGCATACCTCGACTTCGCCAAGGCCTTTGACTCCGTCCCTCACAGACGACTCATCCAGAAGTTACAGGCCTATGGAGTAAGAGGAAAGCTTCTTCAATGGATCGAGTCCTTCCTGTCGGGAAGATTCCAAAGAGTAAGAGTCAACAATGCACTGTCCGAGTTGGCTCCTGTCAGGAGCGGGATACCCCAGGGATCGGTGCTGGGACCAACCCTGTTTATCATCTTTGTAAACGATCTGCCTAGTGTAGTATCCTCTAGCGTCAAACCTTTCGCCGACGACACGAAAATTTACAGGGAAGTCGCCACCGACCAGGGCAAGGCACTTCTGCAAAAAGACCTTCTCAGGCTGCAGACATGGTCCAAGGATTGGCTCCTCCCTTTCAATGCAGGGAAGTGTGGAATGCTACACTTAGGGACCTCAAACTCGCGGACTACATACATTATGCTGGGCTAAAACTTAGAAGCCACCCCTGTCGAAAGGGACCTCGGTGTCATGGTTGATGCTGACTTGAAATTCAGAATGCAGGCAGCCGCATCCGTCAAGAAGGCAAACAGAACCCTGGGCTCAATCAAACGCACCTTCCAGCACCTGGATGTCCAAACACTTCCCCTTCTCTTCAAGGCGCTTGTTAGACCGCACCTGGAGTACGGCAACGAGATCTGGGAACCTTTCAACAAGGCAGACATAATGCTAGTGGAGGGAGTCCAACAGAGGGCCACCAAACTCGTGCCTGACCTGAGGAGCATGGAGTACGAAGATAGGCTATGAAGTCTCCGGCTACCATCCTTATTGTACCGCAGAAAACGTGGTGACATGATCTTGATGTTCAAGATTATGCACGGGCTGATTGATATTCCCAAAGAGAGTTTCTTCTGTGATCCACGAGTTGTAATGACAAGAGGTCATCCCTACAAAGTCGACAAACCCAGAGCGGACCACTCGCGCGTACGCCGCTGCTTCTTTGGAGTCAGAGTCGTCGACGACTGGAACAAACTGCCCTGCTGGGTTGTCGAGGCGGCCTCTACAAACGTATTTAAATCGAACCTCGACAAACACTGGTCGGGGCTGATGTACAAGGCCCCGAGTAGTCGCAGACAAAGCACTTGAACAGAGCTCGACGAGACCGGGCTAGTCAGGTGCGGTTGATGCGTGCCTTAAAGAAGACCCGGAACATCAAATCAAATAAAAAACTGGGGCTGCGGTCAGCGCCACCTATGGAGAGCGCCAGTTACTATTACCTAATCTATGAATCCATGCAGTTTTTCTTGCGTAATAGCTTCAAATGACCGTAGACATAGACGCAGGAACGGGGGGGACAGAGGGGTCGACTGCCTCCCCCCAGCATTTGGACTTGGGCCCAACTTTGAGCCGATTCCGGACCTTTTCTGTTTACACCCGCCCCGGTGGGCCTCCGTGTCACCTATGCCATGGCGAGGGTGTTCAAACAACCCCCGTCGAAAACGGCTCCTTTACAGGACAGCGAAAAACACGAAGGCTGGTGGATAGCTCATAAAAATTGCTGAAAAACTACATCAGTCACTTTTTGGCTCTGGTCAATATTGAGGTCATGATGGGTCAAAGAAAGTGGCATGTTAGAGAAGAGTTTCGGGACTCTAGCGTCTGACAAAATTGAGATATAATAATTTCTTAGCCACCGTTCGCTTCCTCTCGTTACGGCGAATCACATGATGTATAATATGACTATATTAGGTCAAATCACAAAAATGACCTGACCTGAGGTCAGGTCAAGGTCTTTTTCTGAACGAGTATGGTCAACATGAACATCAATCGACTCGCAATAACAATCTACATGTAATGGTATTCAAATAAAAGCTTTATCGTCATTTCCTACAACGTTATTGACCCAAGTCTGAAAATCTGCATAAGTGGCCCAGATGGCCTCTCAGAGGTCACAGGTTAAAAATTGTAACATGAATCTAGAAAGGAACAAAGGATAGTACGGTTTGGAAAATATGAAAGTATTCTCGGCTTTATGTACACCAATACAGCTCAATTCCTGTTTTCACAATCAACTTCCAATGGAGAGATCATGATCAGTAACTGACCTTAATTCACCGATAAGAAAAATCCCGGAATATATGGTGTAGTATACGGTGGGCCCATTATGTGGTAAAAGCTTCAATTTGATTATTTCACCCTTTTCCTACTTATGTCATATTAAACATATTTGTAGGTGAGGTCACTTAGCCTGCACTGGTGACCTGACCTTGAATAACACATCCTTAAAATTTGGGGAAAGTTGCGGAATTAATAAAGGATAAGGGTGCCAAGTACGGCTGAGCTTCGCACCGCCGTTTTCCTTGCCACCGGAAAAACTCGAGAGGATTTTCAAACACCCCCCGGGATGAGGGTTAACAAATCAAGTGATGGCCGAATCATATTTGATCCCAACAGCGGTGACAAGTTTTGCCCCCCCCCACTTGCAAAAAGTTCTTACACATATGACCGTAGGTGATATACTTTTGGATATGTACCTGAAAATCGCATCCAGGTTGTAAACTTGGAGGGAGTTTGGACTCAAGAGATCTGTTTCAAAGAGTTTAAATGGGCAACTGGGTTCCATGGCTGATGCATGAAATTCATCAGTAGAAACACTCGCAAGGAAGATGGAGGGAGGTAAGATCCAGGGGAGGGAGTGTAAGTTTCGTGATTCACAAGGATATTGGCAAAACGTTGTGGCGAATACCTTTGGATTTGATAGATATAACAAAATTGAAGCTTACCGCGAGACAACTATAATCAGATCCAGTGGCGGATCCAACACTGCCTTCGAGAGCGGGAGGTACCGTCTTAGGGTAGTTAGATCTTGAACATGTGGGGGCATGCCCCTGGCCCACTATGAGCTCCAGCTAATGACGTCCAGCTGTATCGTGACCTCACCAAGTTAAACGCATCGACAGAGAAGTGGCTGGGGCGGCCCTAACAGTCTCAAATTCGACTGACGTCATATTGTGAACAGCTCCGTATTTAATGCGCCACAAGAACCCTGCATGGTGTGGCCATTGTGCGCTGTTTAACTGCTGCTCCGACACTTGCACCCGGCAAGCCAGCCAATAGCCGAAGACCACAATGCGGGCTAAGCACGCAGGTGTTTAACCGGAGGTCTTCAGCAGACGTCAGTCGCGGTAAGCGCTGCGCAGCTAGAATAATTAGTGCTGGCCAGCGGCCCCGCTGCGACCGCCGCCATTAAAATGAACAGACTGGTGCTTTCGATCTGCTGTCTAACACAGTTCCTAGAATAAGACGTACCTACCTGCACAAATACCGAGGCGAGCATTGGTGTTATGTAACGTTGCAACCGTGAAATGGCGAGCAAATATTTTAGCAAACACTATGTATTCCTATATGTATGTATAATGTATACGTTACGGGCAGTATGGCATTTCAGGCATTTTGCAAACTGCCCTGGCATTTTGCAAACTGCCCACCCGGCGGGCAGTTTGTAAAATTACCGGTTTTCACATGAGTCGGAACCGCTGTAGGTTTAGATTGAAATAATAAAACCAAAAGGAAATGATTTGACCCACGTGACATCGGTTTGAGCCACGTGACAACAGGACTGGTGGTGGAACTAGGGGCACCGGGGCATATTGGCCCCCTTAAATGAGAATTATTCCTATCGCATTGAATAGAAATAAGTGTATTGAAAAGTCTATGTTGGCCCCCTTAAATTCAGACTTTTTGACGCTCCTGAGAGCAGGTGGTGGCCGTCCAAGAAGCGGTATGAATGCCGCACTCTGGCGGGGTTGAATATTGGCGGGCTAATTTCACGACTATAGGCCAGAACATTTAATTGAACATTGAGAGCTCCCCTCGGATTTTCCGGCGGCACTGAAAAATGGCGGCGTGAATGTTATTATAATTTCCGTAGCATATCCATGAAAATTCCGCAGCTATGCTGCAAATTTTAAGCTTGGGTCATCTCGGCTAAGGTCATTAGGCCAGGTCAAGAGAACTCACCTAAAATGTTTCGGATTGCATTAGCCAGGACAGGATTAATCTGTCAATCTGAACTTATCACAGAACGGGCTCACCGGGGGCCAAAAAAACGTATTCCGGTATTTAATTTCGTTGCAAGATTCATGGTGTCAGATACAAGGTACAAGTCATCATCTCCCCATTGTAAATGCATGGGAAAAACGCAAATTGGTTGAAAGTTCTCTCAATTTCGGTCTATACGGCTTAGAAGCCTTTTTATTTCCGGGATCGTTTTTCTTAGGCCGCACACAAGGTTCATTTTGCATGTTTAGCGTGTCACCTTTGAGAGGTCATTTGGGAATACTTAAGCAGGTTTTGAGGTTACAATAACATCGCAGGAAATGGTTTCAGTTTGATACTGATACTTCTGGATCGTCACTACGAGTCTATTTATAGGCATGTTCACTATGTTTATTCAGATAATAACATTGACCTGACCCTAGATTATGTCATTTCTTTTATCCTAGTATGGCTATGGTATACATCATTCGAATTGCCGTAATGAGAGGAATTAAATGAGCCTAACTGAAATATATGAATAAATATAATACAATGAAATAAATTAACCCAGTCATACGCTAGAATAAAAAAGTATCATAAGAAAACTAATTAACATCTCTTAACCTCAATAATAGCGTGAGAAAAAATTTCGTGATACAGTTTCAGCATTTTTATGGGCAACTAACCGGTTTTCACGTTTTTTCGTTACCCTCTCGGGAGCCTAGTTCGGGGAAGGTTGACAACTGCCCACTGAGGCGAAGGTGGATCTGAAGCCCACTGGGGCGCGGGTTAAGGAGCTCCCGAGACCAATTCTTGCCCCCCCCCCCGCCGAGAAAAATGTTGGGACCCCAGAGACCAACTCTGGGAACCCCGAAGACGAACTATTAAGACCCGGTGAGACAAGGATTCCGATGATGTCTGGGCTTACATATTAAACTTTTGGAACATTAACACCCACCCCGATGGGTCTACGAGTCAGTGATGGTGGAACGTCCAAATAAAGGGGGGGCACCATGGGCTTTTCAACTCATCTCTTTCAAGTCATTTTTGGAGGTGAGGTCTCTTGACATGCACTGGTAACCTGACCTGAGATGACCCAACCTCAAGATTGAGGTGAAAGTTGTGGCATCGATCAAGGATTAGGTGTGGCAAGTACGGCGGTGCTTCGCACCGCTGTGTTTTTGCATCACCGAAAAAACATGAGGGGGTGTTCAAACACCCCCCACCGGGTGAAGGGTTCATCAGAAATCGACGGGGACCCTGCGGGGCCCTTTTCAGTGCTTAAACTGAGCCCAAGGGGAAGGGGCATTCGCTCACAGCCCCCTCCCTTGGCTACGCGCCTGCATGCTGAGAAGTTATATTCCTTTCATTAAGGGAAGACTGAACGCAAACACATGGTAGCCTTGGTCACAGATGACATTTTTCAACCCGTTTACGAAGTCGGCTTGCGGTTTTGTAAATTGTCCAGTCAGTTTGCAAACTGCCCCGGCAATTTGCAAACTGTCCAAGTTCTCATACTGCCCGTGAGTATAAGCACTGGGTACTTTGTGAATTGCCCGGGCAATTTGTATACTACCCGGGCAGTTTGTGAAATGACCGGAGAGCCGGGCACTATACAAAATGCCTGGGAAATTTGCAAACTGACCAAATGACCGGGCAGTTCGCAAACTGCCTAGCTTTCTGGGCAGTTTGCAAAATGCCTGGGCAATTCGCAAAATGCCTGAAATCCCATACTGCCCGTAATATATACATAGTGACTTCACCAATGATAGGAGATAGAATGAATGAATGAATTATGGGTACAATATAAATATATATATATATATATATATATTTAGTATAATATAGTTTGGCAGTGAGTCTCCTCTTAAACATACGGTCTTGAATGATATGGCGTTTCATTTTAGATATCTTTTTATGCTTAACTAGTTTATCAATTATGTTTTTACGGTTTTCAGGTAGACTAAATATCGACTGCTCGATACTCATAGAAATCCACTGGTTGATAGCGATCATTTCAAGTTTTCTCTAAGCATTCATCAACAGGTTATAAGAGACAAGCTCCTAGGTTTTTCGTTTTCTTTAGGTTTTGAAAAACAATCAATTGGAATCATTCGATCAAGCAACATTTCAGTTCAGAACAGAAGAACAGTTCCTCCCGTGAGAAATTCCTCCTACCAGTGTTACTTTGAATTCTGCAGGCCATCGAGCGGCCAGCTGCAAAAGGTGATAAGCTGGATCAATGGAGGTCACGTGGTGTCCCGTTTTACCTCCTTTCTGTTACCTGGGCTTACCAAGGAACCAACCGGACGCAAATTGTACGATTGTTAATATCGTGTTTATTTATGGCATAGTTTTTGCCTTCTTTCTATTAGGTACCTGGCCTTGCCGAGGAACCGACCCGATGCGAAGTGTTCGGTTGTTAGTGTTGTGTTTATCTATGGCATAGTTTTCACCTTCTTTCTATTAGGTACCTGGCCTTGCCGAGGAACCGACCCGATGCGAAGTGTTCGGTTGTTAGTGTTGTGTTTATCTATGGCATAGTTTTCACCTTCTTTCTATTAGGTACCTGGGCTTGCCGAGGAACCAACCCAATGCGAAGTGTTCGGTTGTTAGTGTCGTTTTTATCTATGGCATAGTTTTTTCCTTCTTTCTATTAGGTACCTGGGCTTACTGAGGAACCGACCCGACGCAAAGTGTTCAGTTGTTAAGGTTTTGTTTATTTTTGGCATAGTTTTTACCTTCTGTCTATTAGGTACCTGGGCTTGCCGAGGAACCAACCCAATGCGAAGTGTTCGGTTGTTAGTGTCGTGTTTATCTATGGCATAGTTTTTACCTTCTTTCTATTAGGTACCTGGGCTTACTGAGGAACCGACACGACGCAAAGTGTTCGATTGTTAGTGTCGTGTTTATTCATAGGATAGTATTTACCTTTTTTCTATTAGGTACCTGGGCTTACCGAGGAACCGACCCGACGCAAAGTGTTCCATTGTTAGTGTCGTGTTTATTCATAGCATACTTTTTACCTTCTTTCTATTAGGTACCTGGGCTTACTGAGGAATCGACCAGATGCAAAGTGTTCGGTTGTTAATGTCGTGTTTATTTATGGTATAGCGAGCGTATAATTATAAATGATATATATTGATTATGCGTGATGATTCTATCAAGAATAGTGAAATATTGCGGAACAATGAAGCTTTTGGAGAAGTTTTAAAGAAACTGCAACGGAGTGAACGGAAACTTATAAGAACTATTTAATCCCTGCATAAAGAGAGTACAAAATCTCGTTTTGCAGTCATATTTAACCAATGCTGTATACATACACATAGGTATCAACCCTTCTACAGACCCAAGAAAAGCAAAATAGCCTTTAACAATAAAAACATCAATTTTACCATTTGCATAATAATAAATAAGAATCCATAATTACATTTTCGATTTTTCTGCAAAAAAATAAATTGGGCACTTATGGGTTAAATATCGATCTGCTGGAATGGCCATTTACATTCATCCTTACCGGTGTGGCCCTAATCTCCTAGAATGTTTAATTACATCTGTTTGCTTTGAAGTGGTTCTTAGTTTCAGCTGTCTGATTTCCGACAATTTGTATGCCTTCTTAGCCCCTGAGGAGCAGATCACCAACAGCCATCAGAGTGGAAAATGGTCTCTCCAAGCGTGACGAATGGTCTCGTTACGTCGCCACGCCGCAGAATGAACTGCCGGCCCTCAGCATAGAGCCACGCTGCCCGAAAATATCGATGTCGTTAATCATATTTCCAGAAATGCACATTGCGCACGCTTCGAGACTCCAACAATACTATTCGGTAAAGGGAGTGCCTCATTTTTTATCATAGAAGTTGAACTGAGATAGCAGTTTTGTAGAACGCGTCGAGAAACCACTTCTGAAATATTCATTTTTATCCAATGCCTTCTGAATAAAATTTCCGCACGCAACACACCCATACATTTCATTTTCTTTGGAGGCACCAAATGAGTTCCTTTGCTTAAATATGAAACTAAAATAAGTCAACGTCTGCAAAGGTAGGGCCTTGTTTTATGCATACCAGCCCCGGGCAATGTAATTGCACGTTGCAAGGCGTTGCATTATTTACACATGGGATGATGAACTCCTAGTTTCGTTTTGCTGATCCAGTCCGTTCACCTGCTGCGTCAAATCGAGGACCCGTGGGTATTTTCCTCATAGGGGGCCTCATAAACTCGGAATTGAAAATAGAGGTATCAGGTTTTCGTCGGTTGATTGCCTCGATAAGGATTTAAGTACTGAATTTGATATAAACTTTGTTCGAGCTTTTGCAAGCTCGGCTTTTGAAATCGTAGTCGTATCGGGGTTTAAGAGCTTATCAACTGCTATAGGCTATATAGTGCTCGCGGCTTTTGAGATCGAAGAGTCACTAAAATAATTAAAAAAATATTTGTTTTCAGACTTCCCCCACCCCACCACTCCCCAAAATCTGAGATTAGTTACCCCCCAAACTCGAGCTCGGGATCCACCAGTGAGTACTGAGCATTAGACAAAGTCGTCAGAAAATAATTTCCGATTTCGGATTAAGAGTAGTGATTTTATTATGTCATGATATGTTGCAAACATGATGCAAGCAAAACAAATCCGAGGAATCTACGTTTAATGGGCGCGGAACGGCCTTTTCTGAAGGCATGTTTTCAGTAGGATGGCGTTGAAGTCTCCATTGACTTCACGATGCATTGCTGTCAGTATCCTTACAGCACGGTAACTTTTACACCAACATCAAAACATCGGATCTATTTGCACCCGACCTGTAGCCAGGCGGATGCACTGGATACCCGGGCAGCTGCTGAGAGGCCAAGGAACCCTCTGGTCCTTTCCTGGTCACTCCCTTGTATTGAAGATAGGTGGATTTCTCGAGTTTTGAACCTTAACAACTTTGGCAATTGTTGACGTTTAAAGGGAATGTGGCGCCTTGGTCGAATCCTGGAATTTAGTGTAATTAGGGATACTTTTAGCCAAAAATCATGGAACTGTCCATGATTTCTCTCAAAAATGTACAATAAGCCCAATATTTTGATTTTAAAATGCGCCTCTACGGGAAAAATAAATATCTGCCTGTGGATGATGTCATGATCTGGGAACCACTACCATATTCAACAGGCTTCAAGGGCTTCGATTGGCTGATACTCACCGTGACCTCAGCATATGTCTTCACACCAACAACTGACAACTGTGGCTTGCTGCTAAGGGTACATGAGGGGTATGTTTCAGATAGGTTTTAGCTTTTATCTACGGAAGCATCGAGTTTCAAGACAAATGAGATATTAAGTACCGGGTTTTCCGGCATGCTTTACAACTTGGCTATCTCAGTCAAAATCACGTTATAAAGGTGCCACATTCCCTTTAACGACGCACCAACCTTTTGGATTATGCGGTATCGCCAACTCTCATCCTGTTGGGAGGGATAGTCAGGTTGTCCTCATTCACTGTCCCTGCCGGGGATTTGAACCCGGAACCTATAGTGCTGGATACAGATGTGCTGCCTACTGAACACAGCACCCCCTCCCCCTCCACCCTTAATAACTTTGGATGGTCAGCTGGTTGAGCTTTTTCTCTAGTTGAGCACCTACTCAGATTTGGGTCTGGCTACGAGCGTGGTTTGAATGTGAGACCTCGGAGGTAAGACAGTATAGTAATGTAATAATCAAATGATCAGACTGTAGGCTGTAGGTATACTATCCTGTGCTCACTCTGAGCCTTCCTGCCGAGGAGATCAAGATGTTCCAGACTACTTCCATGGAATTTGTCGACTTACTCGTTCATGGTCAGGGCGTGGAACTGTGTGAGAAGGAGGTATCGGCCGACCCCGAGGCTGTGCTCGGATACGACAGGAGAAACGGTTTCATCAGGGCTAGGATTACTCACAGGCAGATGACCGGCAAAGTGAGGCCCGAGAAAGACCACGCAATGGTCTGCTTATAGAAAGGATGGATAAAAAGTAAAGCTCATGTCTAATGTACTACGGAATCGATGTGTATTGTGTTATGTGTGTAGGATATTCGAGTGTCAGGTCATCTGCAAATATATGATGGTGATTAAGACATACTCACAACATTAAGCATGCGTCAGACAAATAAATACGGCAAACAAATAGAATTAGTCGTCAATCCGGTTTCTTTCAGAACTGTGTGTCTCAAAATTCCCATGACGCAGGATAGCATACCTACAGCCCCCAGTCTGATCATGTGATTATTACATTACCTTCTACACTCTTACACCAAGGTCTCACATACAAACCACGCTCGTAACCAGAATCAAATCTGAGTAGGTGCTCAACTAGAGAAAAAGCTCAACCAGCTGACCAGCCAAAGCCATTAAGGGTGGAGGGAGGAGGGGGGGTGCTGTGTTGCAGTAGGCAGCACATCTGTATCCTGCACCATAGGTTCCAGGTTCAAATCCCCGGCAGGGACAGTGAATGAGGACAACCTGACTATCCCTCCCAACAGGATGAGAGTTGGCGACACCGTATAATCCAAAACGTTAGTGCGTCGTTAAAGGGAATGTGGCACCTTTATAACGTGATTTTGACTGAGATAGCCAAGTTGTAAAGCATGCCGGAAAACCCGGTACTCAATATATCATAATTTGTCTTGAAACTCAAAGCTTCCGTAGATAAAAGCTAAAACCTATCTGAAATGTACCCCTCATATACCCTGAGCAGCAGGCCACAGTTGTCAGTTGTTGGTGTGACGAAATATGCTGACGTCACGGTGAGTATCAGCCAATCGAAGCCCTTGAAGCTTATTGAATATGGTAGTGGTTCCCTGATGTCATGACATCATCCACAGGCAGATATTTATTTTTCCCGTAGAAGCACATTTTAAAAATCCAAATATTGAGCTTATTGTACATTTTTCAGGGAAATCATGGACAGTTCCATGATTTTCGGCTAAAAGTATCCCTAATTACACTACATTCCAGGATTCGACCAAGGCGCCACATTCCCTTTAAACGTCAACAATTGCTAAAGTTGTTAAGGCTCAAAACTCGAGAACCCCACCTATCTTCAACACAAGGGAGTGACCAGGAAAGGGCCAGAGGGTTCCTAGGCCTCTCATTAGCTGCCCAGGTATCCAGTGCATCCGCCTGGCTACAAATAGATCCGACGTTTTGATGTTGGTAACCAAGTTACCGTGCTGCAAGGATACTGACAACAATGCATGTTGAAGTCAATGGAGACTTCAACGCCGTCTAACTGAAAACATGCATTCAGAAAAGGCCGTTCCGCGCCCATTAAACCTAGATTCATCGGATTTGTTTTCCTTGCATCATGTTTGCAACGTATCATGACATGATAAAATTACTACTCTTAATCCGAAATCGGAAATTATTTTCTGACGACTTGGTCTACTGAGCATGTCATGAAAGAGAAATCTATGTCTTACGGGTGTCTTCTGTCCCTTCTCCAAATGCAAAACGATGCGTTTGAACGGTATGCCAATTGGTTTAAATACTCGTATCCATATAAAAACGTGGCATCTAGTCCGATAACAATAACCGCTTTCGGATTGACATCCACTCAAGCGCTCCTGTCTAATCGAACCCGCCAAGCTGCAGGGATTGGTTTAGGCATCTTACGTGCTGACAAAACCCACAGGTGCAGCCTCAACTTTTCATGGAGTGCAGGAGAGGAGTACTCGGGTAGTGGGTCGCTATTTGCCCAAGAGGGCTGCCATTTCTGGGCGATGCCATCTTTCCAAGGTGTGTCGAATCTATTCGCAGGGCTCTGACATTTGCAAGGGGGAGGGCAGTATGAGGCATGGTCGCACTGAGGGCCGAAGTTGAATCTGGGAGGAAGTGGCATCCGGCTATTGTTCCCTGGATCCGCTTATGAACTAAACATAGGGAAAAAGTGGTCATCGATTTGCATCGCTAGGTCAAACCCCCAAACACACTCCGAAATTACATGGCGACTTCCATGTCTCTAACGCACCTGGCGTTAGAATTATGATATGGCTGTTAAGTGTCTAGAAATTACATTTGAATGAATTAGTACCGTGACTACATCGTGCGCAAACGGCACCCTTAATTTTCCTAAGGTCTTCACCGTAAGTTGTGCTAGCACTTGCCCCGTCTTTACGGCCTCAAAAGTGTTTCATTGCGTAATTTTTTATATTTGTCGCCTGATCAAAATGCAATGCATGCCAATCGAAAAATTGCAACGAATAGCATCTATAGAGCTTGATGGCAGGACCCCGAGTATCATTGCTCCTGAGTTATTTGAAGAAGAAAAAAACAGCAGCCGGACCAGTAGCACCTACCAATCAGTATGGACGCAGGTGCACTTAGTTATTCTTTAGTTATAAACACATTAGTCGCAGGAAATAACATCTAATGTTATAGTCTGTATAGGCTGTGGCGTTTACAACATACATAGCAAGTTCAAGATTTGAAGCTGAGTCCAAAGAAATCTGAACGGCAGCCAGTGTAAGTAGTAACGAAGTAGCATCACTATGTGAAGCAACCCAAATCCTCTCAGTACCGACCAAAAAAGGTGCGGCATTCCGACTCACAGCAAACCCTGACGCTTGAAATTTTCACGGGAAACACATTATTCGGAGAAATTTTCAAACTAGCTAAAATGGCGCATTTCAAACACTTGGTGCTAACGAGAACAATGCGATTGTGTGGCGCAGCTCCGCTCGGGATTAGGCTATCGGGAAGAGTAGCGTGTCGTCATTGTCAAACCACCAGCCGGCCGTTAGGCGGTCGGCTGCCACAACTGTGTTTGTTATCTCGGCTCGGCGCCCGGTAATCCCATTTCGCCTCATTGGGACGCGCCCACTGACCGAGCGCCGACTCACTGATCTGATTTGGCCACCGCCTCCAACGCCTGTCAGCGCACTATGCTGCCTGATCAGGTAATCACCTCATACAAACAGATGATGCTAATCTAACCAACATTACATCGGGGGCAACAAATCAATCTAACTGACAATGAAATCTAAAGCTATGTTCTGGTAGAGAAAATTGTGCTCCGTCGGCAATTTATTATTCCCTCGAAAGGGCTTGCCCCTGCCGGTTTCATAAGCTGCGAAGAGCAGTGAAAATGCACGTGAAAGCGCTGTGCTGTGCTTTGATACTTCTCAGCGAGTACTTCGAAAAATGTGTTAACATTTTCAGCTGGTTTCACTAGCAAACTGCTATTACTGGGCTTCGGAGCTGGAAAAATGCCGGATTGCAGTGGCTCCAGCTTCCGGAGAGACTCAGATTCCAGGCCAGCTCAGGTTCTGATTAACGGGAATGTGGCACCTTTATGATGTGATTTGAACTGACATAGCCAAGTTGTATAGCATGCCGGAAAACCCGGTACCCAATATATCATTTGTCTTGAACTCAAATAATCCGTAGAGAAAAACAAAAAGCCTACCTGAAATATACCCAAAATCTACCCCAGCAGCCGGCCACAGTTGCCAGCTGTTGGCGTGACGACATGCAGACGTCACGGTGATTAGTCAACCAATTGAAGCCCTTGAAGCCTATTAAATATGGCAGAAGTTGCCAGACCATGACGTCATCCACAGGCAGAGGCATATTTCTTACCCTAGCGGAGAATTTAAAAAATGAAAATATTGAGCTTATTGTACTTTTTCATAAAAATTATGGAAGTTTTCAGGATTTTCGGCTAAAATTACTCCTAATTACACTAAATTCCGGGATTGGACCAATGTGCCACATTCACTTTAAAGGGAATGTGGCACCTTGGTCGAATTCTGGAATTTAGTGTAATTAGGCGTACTTTTAGCCGAAAATAATGAGCCCACTCATAATTTCTCTGACAAATGTTCAATAAGCTCAATATTCTGATTTCTAAAATACTCCTCTAGGAAAAGAAATAAACATCTGCCTGTGGATAATGTCATGATCTGGCAACCACTACCACACTTGAAACGCTTCAAGGGCTTCAATTGGCTGGTGCTCACCGTGACGTCAGCATATGTCGTCACACCAGCAGCTCACAACAATGGCCGCCCGGCGAGGGGTAGGTGTCCGGTAGCTTTTAGCTTTTTTCTACGGAATTATCGAGTTACAAGACAAATTATATATGGAGTATCGGGTTTTCCGACTTGCTTTACAACTTGGCTATCTCAGTTAAAATCACGTTTTGAAGGTGCCACATTCCCTTTAAGATCCGCGCCGGATCCAGACTTGGGAACAATAATCTCATTGTGACCTAAATTCTCTGCCTTTGGGGAAGAGTTGATTATTTCATGTTTAAAAACAGTTTTTTTATTTTTTCGACATTGTTAGTTCCTGTTGCATGGCCTTGTGGTATCCGTCCGTTCAAACGTGTTTGCCAGTGAATATCTTACAAGGTAGAATTTGCACAGGGTTTTACCGTATGTAATCATTGCACGTAAACACAGGGCACATTTTCCGGCCCTAAGTAACAAAGTGAAAATTTTGATTTTATTGTTTAAAAGCATATCACAAAGATACAAATTGAAAACGTCACATGTTCAACTCTCAAACTGACTTAGGAGTTAACTGTTTTCATGCTCGGGGAACATGGGGGTGGCAACAGTTCCTTGGCCCATCTGAAATTGAATGACACAAATGTTTGGAAGATACCGTTGGTTGAGACCAAAGCCTCGGTTCACATCCATCGATAGGTAGGAATAGCAGTGCGAGATATGGAGAAAACAAGTCATCTCTCACTCATTTCTCCCTCTTCATCACCTCCTGAAAATTGGTCAATCAATTTCTATCAACAACTTCGCCTTCTGCGCTAAATACGCGTAGAGTACTCCGAAAAGTAATTCCTGCTTGAGCCCGGGGCTGAAGGAACAACCATGTTATAATCGGTTCAGTCTCCAGCTCAGGCAGAGGCAGGAAACAGTCTTGAGAGACTCCGGTCCGGCCCCGAACCTATGATCTTTAACACCCGCATTGACGGGGGGCAGGAACCCGCCCCTTCGGGTTTTTCGGGGATATCATAAAACGGCGGCGTGTAGCGCTGCCATACTTGGCATACCTTTTCTCTCATCATTTTTACAACTTTTGTGAAAATGTTAACGTTAGGTCATCTCAGGTCAGGTCACCAGTACAGGTCAAGTGACCTGACCTCAAAAGAAGTTTAAGATATAGCATAAGTCGGAACAGGATGAACTTATCCGATTGAAACTCATATCACATAATGGCCCCACCGAGTTCTCTAAACATGTCCCGGTATTTTTTATATCGATGGCCTAAGGTCAAGTACGAGCCATGACCATTGGAAATACATGGAAAAAATGGTTTTAACTGAATAAATTAGTAATAGATAGCGATAGAGCGTTCATTTTAACTGCATTAGATTCGCCTCGTTATTGCAGTCCTAATGATATGCATTTTTCTAAATTGACCTTGACCTGACCTCAGCTCAGGTCAAATCCTTTATTTGACCTAGCAAGGTCATATTATATATCATTCGATTCGGCTTGCTGCGAAGATTCATATAGTTTAAACTATTTTGCTCTATATTTACTTGCTCAGATGTAATGACCGAAAACCGTCATTTACATGTTATTCCTATGACGGCATGTGTTGACCTCTAGTGACCTTAGATGTGACCTGACAAAAATGGTTCAAATATTTTTGATGGAGAAGTGGATGGCTACCCAACGCCGTTTACCGATTTTCGCTAGCTAGCGTGGTTCTCGAGATCCTGGTGGGTGGGTTCCTGCCCCCCTCACCCCGTCAAGACGAAGTTGTCTCAGATCCCCATCAATGTGCGTGTTAAAGGAACAGACAACTTTGCCGAATTCTGAAAAAAATCAACAAAATAGGTCTGAAAATGAGGAAATAACATTTTATTTCCACCTGCAATCGCTCAAAATAAAAATATTGTCTCTTGTCTTACTGCCCTGGAATGGCCTTGGGTGTAACGGTCCCATCGAGTGTAATCACGAATCTGGTAGCTTGTGGCGGCTTGTCATATGTAAGGCTGCGTGGCCATGCCATTTGTCACATTTATCATGTGTCATGCGCTGTCAGCTGGAAAAGGATTATTTCATGGTTTGAAATAAGGTATTAACTCCTGCTTTGAATTTTAACCCTATTTCCAACGGGCTCCGGGCTGCTCCTATTTCCAACAGGGGGCAGATTCTGCCCCCTAAGATCTCGAAATCTACCTGGTCGATTTTAAAATTAAAACAGTATTCAATTTCTCTTGCGCTAAACTCTATTTTGAAAAAGAAAATTTCAAAATTTTGAAAATTGTGGGCAGATGTGTTCAAAATATACAAAATTTCTGCCTTTTTTAGATTATCCGTAACTCTTGCCTCTTAGGCTTGATTTTTATGAAACTAGAATGGATTGAGAGTAAATTTCTTGGAAATGGTCATATTTCTCATTAAGGCGAAATTCAAAATTCAAGGGTGGTTCTAAGGTCAGAAATTGGGGAGGAATTATGTGAATTTACTTTTTTTGCAGAAATTTACACGCCAGGTAGAGTGTGATATCTCTGATATCAAGAAAAGTGCTCAAATGCCAAAACCATGACAGAGGCGGATTCAGGGAGGCAAAATACTGGGGTAAGACACAAATTACCCCGTCTTTCAGGTATGGCTATTTTTCAAATGACCCCGCCTTTATCCACCCCTGCCCGACCCGGGAACACTCCTGGATCCACCTATGGATGAATTGTGTCCATTTGGTGTTAGGACTAAATGCATACCTATCTACGATGCTTTGCCCTATTCAATGCAGACACAACACTAAAATACGTTTGAAAGTTAGTGAACCCCTTAACTACGGCACCTGAGCACGCCTATGATATCGTTTTATAATGTAATACACGAACAATATCAGTACATCCTTATTTTTACCCTTCCCATCCATTCTGTTGGCAGTTTATTCACTTTGGCAGAGTTCGAATGAATAACATTGTGGACCCCATTTTGAGCTCCTGGAACCGCCTATGGCCAAAAATATATCGAAATACACATCAGCTGTCACCCCAAATATCATTTAGTGTTAGAGCTAAATGCAAAGTTACAATGTTTTGTCCTATTCGATGCACACACAACACTAAAAGGAACTTGAGTACGAGTGAACCCCCTAATTACGGTACCTGAGCACGCCTATGATTTCCTATCATCATATAATACACATATTGCCGCCCCGGTAGCTCAGTTGGTAGAGCGTTGGGCTCCGGTCCGCTGCTCAGAAGCATGCAGTGGCAGTGCATGTCCAGGCCTGGGATCGTTTCCCCTGAGACGCTCCGGCGCTCAATAGTTTACCCGACGTACAGGTCGGCTGGCAACTGACTGGTGAAAAGGTGACCTGAGCGGGGCGGCCGTCCCTGTGCTTTGTGGGACGTTAAACTTTGGCTTCTAAATTAACCCTCCATTGAGGGAGTTGCTCGTTCGGGTGGTGGGGTCGGGGTCTCCGTGACAAGTCCCTTGATGACTTTAGTGAATCTCCGACTCCAGCAGCCTTACCAGGAACAACTTTAACAAAATTAAAAAAGGGATCAATGCATGGTTATGTTTACCCCTCCCAAACATTCTGTACGCAATCTAATTACTTTGGAAGAGTTCGGATGGGGAACATTGTAAACCCCCCATTTTGAGCTTCTGGAACCGTCTATGGCCAAATTATATCAAAATGCACATCAAGTGTCATCCTAAATCTCAGTAATATCATTCAAACATTACAACTGCCGCCAACTCGTAACAGACGGCTTTATTGTAGGACAAACGCAACGCCAGCGACAATGCTCGGCTTCTGGGTAAAACCCCCAAATTAGCGGGCCATAGCTCCGCCTCTGGCAAATATATATATTTTAAAAATTTCCAGGGAACACGCGCAATTTAGTTTTAAGAAACGTCACAAAATTTCAAGAGCTTATCTCAAACCGTTTTGGGGATAACACGGAAAAAAACCTGAGGGGTGGGCAGAATCTGCCCCCCCTGTTGGAAATGGGGTTAAGCCTTTGTTCATGAATCACACCTTCCTGCTACCTTTTGGCAAGGAGTAAAGACCCTCTGTGATTCTGTCGGAATCGGTGCCGGCCGTTCCATATTTTTCCTTGGATATGTGCCTAAAAAATTTCAGCTAATGTTTTCGGCCCACTCGAAGCTTAAAACCACACGAAAGGTTTCCTTCAACGCATCTACGACTTTTAATGCCATAAAACACATAAACACATTTCAAATTTGTTGGACGCACTAAATATGACAATATGAATTAAATATGCCGAAATATAAAATTGAAAGAAGTAAACGTTGGCAAGGGTAAGGCATTGCTTCATGCAGACCAAACATTTGACACGTTTTTCAAATTCTGAGACAAAAAACGTTATCCTGCCAATAGTGCTCACCATGCCCTAATAGGACCATTAGAAGAGCTTTCTTAAACACAATTCTGTCCTCAGTTATTGGGCACATGGCCTGTGGGGGGCGAAATAGATAAATAAATCGAAACAAGACAAAATTCATGGAAGGTAACCTTTAAAAATAAAAGGCTTTATGTTTTCAAAGTCTGCAACTTGCATAACTTGTTTCTCTTACTTGTATCGCTTCGTTTTGAGCGAGCGTACAGTAATTTGGAATTGCAATAAATATGTTTGGCTGTCGCCACGCTTCAATGTCTTTCCAGTTTGTCAGGGTTGACGACGTAAATCAGTGGCATGCATCTGATTTCCTCGAGTAATCGGCAGGCTTCGAAAAGGCTGTTTCAAAACGATCACGTGCGTTGGTAGCAGGACAAGTGAAGGTAACACTTCTAAAGCTGACATCTCTTCTGTAATTTTTCCAGTAGATCCTACACAGAGTAGAGGTTCAAAACAAATTTCGTTAAAAGCAATCAAATTTTTTTATGATAGTCAACACGGACGAAATAGAGATAGGTCCAATAAATATCTTACCCATTTTGAACAGCAGCAAGCTCTAAAATCAAAATAAAAACTTGGTTTGCCACTCGCAAAACTCTAAGATTGTTTCTAGACTGCATCTAAGAACGGGGGAATAGTTGCAGGAAAGGTAGGGCCCAGGAACCAGCTGAACCTCTTATTCCAACAACTGTGACATTTCCGACGGTTTGAGAAAAATTAAACCGATGCATATCACATCACACCGGCAAGCGAGTAAAAACCTCCCTGCTTTTACGTTTACGACCATCGAGACTAACGTTTGTTTTGCGAAATTAATTGAAATTGAAAATGTATTGAAAAAATCAAAGACCTGAGCTCATTTAGGGGAGGGAAAGATTCGTTGCTCCCTCCCCCGACCCCCTACCCCTTGTCTAGCGATTGAAGGGGTACTGCCCTAAGGTCCAAAGATCCGACAGTAGGCATACTACAGAGAGTAAATTAAATAGTTTTTACATAGCACGAATCCTCCTCACGAGTTGTGATAATTACCATTATTCATCGACCATTCGGTGCCTCAGCACTGTGCGATGGCGCTCTTGAAACTGCACTGAAGCCCCCTAAAACGTCCCTTTCCATTCTTCCCTCTTCCCCAAGATGCGGTTAGCGGTAAGCTCTCAATGCATTCTGGCCTCTCGGGCCCACTATAGCATGGTGTCATTTTTGTTAGTATTGCATCCCCGCCGAAGTGTCATTGGCGGATCCAGGATGTCCAATGGGATGGATTGTGGCCAAGGGGCAAGTCTGGATTCAAAATCCCCATTTGGACAGGGGTACCAATTTTCAATACGTGATGTATCAAGGAAGCACCAATACTTGCATCCTGGGTGGGAGGCCGAGTCAGAAGGGATGCTTCAGGAGCGGGAGAGGACACCGGGCAGTTTTCGGGGACGCCAGGGTGCAGTGTGAGGACACCTGCCCCCCCCTGAATCTGCCTATGAAAAGTGCGTTTGCAAATAGAATGCCTAGCCTACCTTTTACAGCTCCCTCCAATTTTCTTTATCATCTGGATTGAATCTTGAGTTCTCGAACATTGCTCCATTAGGAGCACGGATCCCTTACAGACTAAAATCATCCCCACCTGGGCTGGAATCGCCACGCACCCTTCCCTCTATCATCTATTTTCCACTTACCTATTGCACCACCGACGACTACCACAATGCATGTTCGTGGCTCATACACAGGAGTTTTACCGGTAACCGGATCCCACCCGTCCAATCCGCAGCTTGCTTGAGCGCTGACCCTGTCAGCCCTGGCTGTCCAAATTACCTGCACCTTCTCTCTGGCTAAATTGTGCCGTGTGCTGTAGAGTTTGTCTCATGCTGCACCGCTTAAACCAGGTCAAAATGCATTTTTGTGTGTAGTTCTTAAGCATGCACAAGTACATACCATGACCATGTCAGGGATAGCGGCGGTCAATACACAATTCAGAGGTAGAATTGTGTGTCAAGACCCCAGTGTGTCTAGGGACCGGAATTAATGCGTCAAGTTGTGCAAAAAAAAACAAACAAAAGCATGAAAGCGATCCAAAGAGAGCGGTAGTATGATAAAACTCCATATTTGCAATTAAAGACCAGGCGCTCGGGTTGAAGGCATTCAACTGGTCAAATCCTTTTTTAAGTAATATGACGATTTCTAAATTAAAAACCGTTTTTAAGATGACATCTTATGGATCCAACAAAAAAGGATGCAACACCAGTTGCCTTCACTTACCAGTAGAACGTCTTGTAAGTGTATGCGGCTACACAATCTGTGGTCCGCGTCAGCCGCTCCTGGCAGGCGGCCGTGTCACAGGTGCGCGTCGGCTGAGCCTGGGGCCGAGAGCAGGGCCTCTCGTCTCATCAGTCCGCTGCCGGCGCTGGAGACGAGGGCGGCGGACGCACCAGCTGCGGCCGAAAATCCGGTGTCAGGCAGGTCAGCAGGAACGTCTCAGATGTCTGCGGATTAGTGAACACTGCAAGGTGGCGCATCAGATGAGGCAATACACTGACGACTTTGTTCAGTGTGGTAAAGGACGTGTGCGCGCGAAAGGACGACTGTGATCGTTATGCGGTAACTGGGTGAGCTTGAGAATCATATACGGCTGTAGTTTACAGGGATAGGTTTTCTTGGCGAAGTGAGGCGGTCGCCAGTGATGTGGTGCGCGTGCAAGTGGCCAGGTCGGGCCGTGGTGACAGATTACCGGCAACGTGACTCTGGGATCGACGGAGAGGCGCAGGGCCCAGCTGAGGAGGCTGACCCGGTAGATCCGGGGGATAAGGGTGGCCACTGGGCGCTGGTGAGAACTGATGGTAGCTCCATAATCCATACGAGTGTGAGATTGCAAAAGTACGGCCGGATGCAAGAGAATGTTTGTACAGATGGAGAAAGATGGAGCAATGAGAGAAAATGTTTACTGTTTCACCCGGAGATGACAATGAAATCCAACATTTCGTCGCCCGAAGAATCCAACGAAACCATTAAGGTGACACCCAGTTTCTCGACTGCAGAGGATAGTTGTGAACTATACCGTGGCAAACTTGGATTCGAAACAAATGTTTTGCGATTACAACACAGTCACCTAAAGCAAATAAAATCTTCATCCTCCCACGATAGCCAGCAACCGACAGATGGATATATTCAGTCCTGTCCCAACACACAAACGTCAAAAGATGACCAAACAAAGGAAAAGAATACACAGCGAACAAATAAAATAAGAAATCCCCGAGATTCTGATAGTGCACTGCACTTGCTCGAAAATTCCGCAGAGGACTGTGCACAGAAGATGTCCGCCCCGGCTTTCTCCTCACCGCTGTGTACTTGGTGCAAGCCCTACATCCTGGGTGACCCTCCAAGGAACCTGGGTCATCCTCATGTACTAGGCATTCGGAACAGGCACTTCTTGCCGCAAGGCCAGTCACCGCGAACAGGCCGACGCGACGCACGTGTGAGACACACGCTATTGGCTAGACACTCTGAAGTCTTCACTGGCACACGCCTGGAGCGACTAGGACTTGGCGGGGAGAAACACGAAGCTTCGCATCAGCATCAAGTGACGAAACATTGAGGCAGGAAACAAAACAGAATGCACCATACCGAAGGCTTGGCGGGTCAGATAGGGTAGAAGATGCAGCACAACCGAGCTTCTGTCCAGGTCTTCACACTGTGTCCAACACCTCTCCAGCTCCAACATCTTTTCTTACCCACGACACATCACCTTTACAGAGTAGCAGCACAAAGCTGGGGGCAGCGAGATGTGGAGTTGAGAAGGACAAAGATGCCGGCGATAGCAAATGCACCATCTGAAAAGCTATCAGCGGACTCCGAACAAAAATGGTGGGTTCTTGGTACTGACAAAGGTTTCCCTGAAACTGAGGTCTACCAGGCCAGGATAATGTTCTCGGGCCGCATGATGCGGTCTTTGGCCTGGTCTGGAGGAGTTTCAACTCGGAATCAGGGAAGTAAAAACTTTTTTTAGAGATTTCGTGCGGAATGTTATGAGCAGTAGATGAGATAGTTTAGATCCTCCTATGCCAGTATTAGACGAGGTCTTGATCAGTCAGCCATTGCAGTCAGCCATTGCAAGAATATAACCAACATTCATATTGTCATATCGTCGGCTTTAATATGCTTTAAAAACTGCTCCCATTCACTGCTTCAAGTTCATTGGTCCTGTGGTCCTTTTCCTTCCCTGTCATCCCAAAAGGCATAATATTTTTTAATCAATACTGGCGGATATAGCAGTTCATAAACATGAGTAAATCTTGGGAAAGGTGAAAAGAAAAGCTTGATGCATGCCTTTGATCCTCGCAGACTTATCACCAAATATATTAAGTTGCAACCATCACGAAATTCAGTGTATGTGCGAGATCACTTCCTCGTTATTTCTAGTACATCTAATCAATCATCCTGAGGGTTCTCTTGTGATGCACCTCAGTGGTTTTCAAGTCTTCCTTGCTTATCCTTGTTACGACTTGCTTCCCCTTTTAGCGGTAAAAGACCATACTACAACATCACTGAAGTCTATAAAGATTTATCCAAAACAATCTCAATATGTATTTTCTTCCCCAGTCTGATCGGGAGCATTGGAATTTGCAATGAAAACCAAGACTGAGAAGATGAATTTCTTAATTCCCTTATCCTCAGCAATTTCTTTGCGATCCTTCCACGATCACGAAAATCCAATGTCACCAAAGCTTCGAAAATAGTTTTCGAGATTCAGAAGGTTCCTTAACCTAGTTTGGATAATCATCATGATAAAAACCAGCTTCATGTATAATTATTGTCGAAAATGCCAGTAGATTTATAATGGGTGAAAACCAGAAAGGATAGCAAAGTTGCTAAAATGCTGCTCTTATATACTCACAGAGTGCTTCCCAGAAAATAAGAGCCCAGCGTTGCGTTCCAATTTATTCACGTTATTGGGAATTCCCTCATCATTCAAAATGTCTTGAGTTCTCGGAGCATGCTGAAGAGGTCTCATCAATCAATCGGTCATTCTTAATTAATGGAGACTGCACTAGAGTTGTCTTCATCTTCACTTCACAGGCCTTTACCATCTCCACTTGATAACCCTGTTAGCCGACATGGAGCCTAGGGCCCCAGCGTTTTGGAACCACAGATGCATTGTAACCGAGAACAATTGTATGACTTCACCTACTCAACTGCTCCATCTCATCTGGTTCGGTGCCCGCGTTGTGGCAAGTGTTCTGAGGCTCTATATTTGCTTGTTCTACAAAGTCATGGCCAATTAGGAGAGAGTGCCCTAATTATGCACACCTAAAGGAAATTTTGCATCTATTCCAGCACAGCACAGCTGCAGATTATGAAAATTTGTAATAACATGGTTCAATACATTGTCTAACATCTGCAAAGATCAGAAAGCTTAAGTTATCTTCGTATCCGCCAGAGAACCGTTTTTTTCACCGGTCTGAATTCGTGCGTAATTAGGACAGTGAGCCTCATAACGCACACCTTGTCGAATATGAATTCCTAGCTATTGACATGCAGGATTGATGTTCTTTTAAACATCAGATCAGTTTGGTAATATTCACACGTATCAAGCATTGAAGGCATTTGGCTTAATAATGTTCGCAGTACTTATGCGACCAAACGGTTGCGCTCTACCCAATTTTTAAGGACCTTGCTGTGATTTCATCTTCCTCCTTGTTTTGAAACTATATCGACCTTAGCTGTCTCTGGGGACAAGTCACAGGTGGTCTCACAAAGTACGGACAGCCGCATGACAGAGTTTGGATGCATGCCCGGGAGTACGAGTCATGATCTCTCTTCTCGACTTTTTGTTTCTTTTCCCGAGATGGGCTCTCAGCGAGAGACCTTCTCGATCATTTCTCAATCCCTTTGGTCCATTGCAAGGCTGTTTCAGCTTGTTTTTGTAGTCGTAAAGCTATGGGATCTGGGAAATAAAGACAGAAAATAACGGCAGTGTGTGTATGTGTGGGGGGTCAAAAAGGGGGCGTAGGTGGAAGTTGATTGGGCTATTTTCTCCACTTTGATGGGCATTTCCAATGCGTATAGGTGCGGGTATCTAGAATCCAGCCTGGCTCATCTGGTAACCAGATATATTCACCTTTCCTTGAAGCATTTCTGGATGCACCTATTTTTGAAAATGTGGGAAGGGTAAGAAATACGGTGGTTTGTTTCTTTAGAACACAAATTACTCCTGAACAGTTATTTTTCGTCCAGCAAACATATCTCATCTGACATGTACGCGATTAGGTACACGTACCTACATTGTGTGTAATTAGGCACCAAGCCCTAACCACGCGCAATCTCACACTTGAAGTATTTGTGCTCAATTGTATTATCTTCCATCAAAATATTCCTAAAATATTAAAGGACTATTCCTTTCTCTCCATTATTTCGCTTTTTAAATATACAACGTACACAGATGTTTAGAAAACAATGAAAGCTGAGGCATTACAGGAGGCCAAGGCAACTCACGGCAGTCGAAAAACGTTCCAAAAAAATCGACATTGAAATCGCCCCTTCGGACTTACACGTCCACATACATGCTCACGAAGAAGCAGCTTAAAGGGAATGTGGCACCTTGGTCGAATCCTAGAATTTAGTGTAATTAGGCGTACTTTTAGCCGAAAATAATGAAACCACTCATGATTTCTCCGAAAATGTACAATAAGCTCAATATTTTGATTTTTACAATACTCCTCTAGAAAAAGAAATAAATATCAACCTGGGGATGATGTCATGATCTGGCAACCACTACCATACTTGAAACGCTTCAAGGGCTTTGATTGGCTGATGCTCACCGTGACGTCAGCATATGTTGTCACACCAACAGCCATGACAACTGTGGCCTGCTGCTAGGGGGTACAAGAGGGGTACTTTGCAGGTAGGTTTTAGCTTTTTCTACAGAAATCTCGAGTTCCAAGACAAATGATATATTGAGTACTGAGTTTTCCGACCCGCCTTACAACTTGGCTATCTCAGTTAAAATCACGTTATAAGCGTGCCACCTTCCCTTTAAGTCGTGCGTTATTTGGCAGTGTGCGTAATTAGGACACTTCTCACTAATGCGAAATGTGCCCCCATTCACCCACTGGTTCAAAGAATGCAGCGTGAATTTTCCAATAAGGGGAGACCCTTTCCATGACCTTGATACAGAACACATGAGAGGTAATAAATGTGGTCTTTTCGGTTCAGAAATAAGCTGATATAAAAATGAAAAAAATAGTATCGAGCCCATTTAGATTCTATCATTTGTTTTACCGAAGAAGCTTTCCGCAAAAAAACATTGCCGGATATCCCAAAAATGTCTCTTGAAATTGCGTGAAATTGTCTAGACTTTCTTAGCATGAGGTAAAGTGCAATGTATCAAATCCTCTCTGTAAGATGGATATATTCAAATGATAATTTTAGACTACATAAGCGTCGCCACCGAAAAAGGGGAAAGCTTGGGAAAGCTGAGGAAGGCTTGTCAATCTTCAACCTGCTGCTGACAAGAAACCTCCTCTCTAGACTGAAAACTCAGCAGATTTAGGCTCATTGTTACTTTCGGCACGGGGTAGTAACAGAACTCACCAACATCCGCTCAATTTAGTTGAAATCGGGATATTTTCGCATGAAAATTGGAGGCCAGGTAAAAATGTCCCCTCCTATTCCGGGGCGCATAATAATGTGCCCAAACAAGCTACAGAAACAAAAGCTCCGTGCAGATGCCGCAGATACTCGCAGGGTGATGGACCAAAATTTTGTATTTACGGCATGAATTGTTAAACCCAATGGCTACAGCTGTTGAGGAGTCCCCCAATCCCACCCCTTCATCCCACTCCACGAAGGGTTTGACGGCATGAATATATCGTCCCTCACTAAGTTGTTGCTGTTTTGCACCACAATGGTAAACAATGAATACTATATCAAGCATGCATTCCATGCCTATCACAAATCCTCTGACCGGGTCATGTGGCCAAGAGGTTTCATTGCTAGGCCTTAGATAAGGAATTCATGGATTAACGTCGGTTCAATACCCGCGGAGGGAAACCACCTTCCACGCCCTATCTGGCTCCTTAAGCACCGAAGCCAAAACTCCCCGTTTTTGGGCAAGTGCGACTGCTAGTAGTGAACTAAACAGAACAAGTAAATAACTAACCAAACAAATAAATAAAATGTTTTTTACGGCGGTGAAATCAATGTTTTTTTGGTATGCTCCACCAGACTGTTATTGCAGTTAAAACAAGCATTATAAAGGTACTAAATTTTACTTTAAAGCCGGGCACGGTCTTGAAATGGATAATTTATATGTGGATGGAATTGTTTCCGTGAGGTTTAGGGTTGAAAAGCACTGAGCAGACGCCGCCGCTGCGGTATCGTGATTCGCAACAAATGAGACCGTTGGAAGAGCACTCAGAGAAGTTTTCACCGGTCTCTTTTGTCATTGGACTTCCAAGAAAAGCATTCTGAGGTAGTTAAAGTCAGGATGCATGTTGGACACCGAAGGCATAGGATTTCGTGTCGGATAAGAAAGTTCTGAATATCCATTTACACAGAATCATGAAGGACATCACATAAGACGCGAGACAGAAAGTCGAAAATAAAAGGCATCGTAGCCGACAAATTACAAATTCACACCTCCTTCCGAGTGGCCGAGGCACAGGTTTAATTGAAAACTTGCCTTCAGAGAGCACACATTCACATCCAAGTTCAGCTCGGCAGGACCTTCTCAGGCAGTTAAGCACTGCTCCAACTTTGCCGTCGCACTATGGAACTCAGACAGCGAGTGCACACCGGTGGCTGGGGACTTCAGATCAGGCAGAGTCGCCAATTTAGCTGCGAAAGGTCGTCGCGGGCTGACGCACGCCCGGCTTACGTGCAGGTCTCCTCGTGGGATGGGGTCCGCGCATCGGATAGTGGGCAGGAAGTGTGAAATTATTGTGACGGGAATAGTGATGTAGGTGATTTCTACTGGTGGTTGATAAGCAAACACTGTGGGATTGTCAAACCCTGTAACAATGAGAAGTAAAATGGCTGGTAAACCCATTAACGCCCGCACCTACTTCCAGCTTTCAAATTGGCGAAACAAATGTTTTCCCATGTTTTGAATATGCCCAATAAGATGTTCCGAAAGTTTTAAATCGATACCACTTTTAGATTCTGAGATATGACACCTGACAAAAATGACCCGCTGGGCGTTTGGGACATCGGCTGGCACTGCGCGGCCGGCTCCCAGGCGGCGCTGTCACCGCACTCAGCGGCCCAATGCGCATCGATTTTGCTGCAGTTCTGTGAAGTGTTTTTATTTCCTCTTGTATATTGGCCATAGTAAAATGTTTAGACAGTTCTATGCTCTTAAGGTTTAATTCAAGGCAACACTAACAGCATATTTGCAAATAGTATACAAACGTGGTTAACCTAGACTGATGATTTGCGGGGGATAGACTAAAATTGTGAACATCATAGTATTTTAAGAATATTTGTGAATATCAAAGGTTTTGGGAAACCGTTTCTTTTTCTCTGCCCCGTTCCTTCTCCGCCTCCCAGACTTTGTGACTGATGCTCACTGAGCTTTCAACGAGAAATCGTAATATTCAGCATACAGATGAAAAGTTTTGAAAACTCAATCCGTTAGCTCCCCCACGCGGGGCACATTAGCTTGATTAATCTCCAAATCTCCAAACGGGTCCATTTCCATCTTTCCAACTTTTCTTTGGAACAAGAAGCGCGCTTCATAGTTGCATAAATGTGAACCTCCACATTTCCAGGCACGCCACTGGTCATTGTAACGCTGGTCAGCTCATCATCTTTCTCATCCTCATGACTAATATATTTTGTTATGGTATGATTATGATATGCATCTGATCCGCTCTGCTATCTTGCGCACTTAAAACAACATATTTTGCTTCTTTTCCTGCAAAAATTTGATTTGTGGCATTGCTAACAGCTATGCTTTCGATATTTTTATGTCTCCATGGCTGGAGATTTCTTCTCGATCCAGGAGGGGTTCTGGATGGTTTAACGCTGGCACTGCAATCCAAGCCCTAGACAAAGTCTGTGGGAGACAAAAAGTACAGGCAGGTCTTGACCCCTCCTCCTAACCCCCGGGATGTTCACTCATGGTAGTTCCACTTGACTAGAACCAAGCAAAAATAGTGATAGTTGCGTTTTAGACAGAAGTTCTAGAACTTCCCAAGCTTTCACTCATTTTAAACTGTTCCAGACGTTTGACACTGCACCATCTCGCCAAAACAAACCAGCGCGGCGGCCGCGATAATTTCCGACTCATTTTTGTCAGCTGGTCATTGGCTTTCAATCATTAGTGGACACAAGGGGGCTAGGAAGGCTCAAGCCCCCCCCTACCGAAATGTCAGTGTGCCTATAGTACCTAAATGCATTACTGAGGGTTGTTCCGAGGCCATGGCGGGGAGGCTCAAGACCCCTAACCCCCCCCACCACCCAACGAAGTCCTCAATCCGCTACTGTTCCCTATCCTCTCTATCCACTACACACAATCAATCAAGGGGAAAAGACAAGGCTCTGCTAGCTTTTAGTCAGTGCTAAAATTTCGATAAGTTTTCAAAACCCCTGAAAATTGTATTTAATAACGCCTTTACAAAATACTGGAACCATCTTGCATGTTTCCGTTAAAACTATGTGATAATCATTCCCAAAATAAGACAGACCCCGAAAACGGTAGGAAGCATTTCATGAACTTCAAAGTTTCCAAACGTATCGACATTGCACTAAAAATCTTCAGATTTGATGAAAAATATATAAACTGGCAACCCTGCATTCGCAGGACCCACAATACCTCCCTTCCCTCTAGGTAACAGTGTGTACCTAACCCACCAGACGGGAGGACAGGACACATCCTTTTCCTCATTTTCAGCGGCCCGCAGATGTCCGCAACGCCCAGCGGGTCATTTTTGTCCGCTTCATATTTGACGATGTATCATGGCAAAGCCGTTCAAGAAAATCTTACTCCTTCTTCACCATCTGACTCCTAGTGGTCTTGGCTTAATGTCAATCATGCAAACCCTTTTCAGCTTTCCATATGTTATTGCGAGAAACAAAATTTGCAGAGCTATCTCACGCTGAGCAAAACCTCGCCAAAATAAGCTCCACCAAAATCGTCCGATAAAAACCTAGAATTTTCAAATGCATTTTTCCAGCTTGTCCACGCTCTGAAACACACATCCATATCATAAACATAAAGATCACTTCACTGGTACCGATTCTGCAGCCTGTCAAAGTCAGAGGACAAAAATGACCCGCTGGGCGTTCATGGGTTAATGTTAGCATCAACGATGAATAAGCTTAGACTGATGAGACAAAAGATAGAAAAAATCAGCACCCACATTTTGAGAAAGCTTATGATTAAAACCTTCCCCGATTTCTATGGCTGTTGAGCTAGAAAGTTTAACTCTCCTGTGGCTTAAACAATCAAATACGGGCATATTTCTCTGATCTCTTTGATGTAGACTGCATTATACGATGCCACCCGTCAAACTGGAACTAGCTCGAACTCAGCCCCGGAAATCCCTTCTTAATTGCAAAACTTGTGTCGTTTCAACTACTAACACCGCAAAGTTGAGCGCGGAGAACCCTTTGTCAGCAATTGGACCATCCTCGACAGCTTCTGCTCTGACTCGCGATAACCAGCTGGAGAAGCCGGACAGCCCCAACTCTGGGCGGCGCGGGTCGGGTGGAATGAACTTCCAATTTGGTGTTGATAGCCGATTGTGGTCTGACGCACAGCCGGCTCCGCTGGTGCCTCCGCAGAGGCCAGTGCTGACGGCAACCTTATTGGACACGGGAGCGAGACGTGAGCTCACTTCCGATCATCACGTGCACTCGAGCTTAGCCGGGCTGGCACTGCCCAACAGCAGCGCCCACAGCTTGTTGTTGGGCAGTTATTGTATACATACTCGTGTGTGAAAATATTCCTTGAACGCCACCAAACGAAGACACCATGCCCCCCGTTTCAAGCATGTTCAGTTATCCGGGTTGTTATCCCTATGAACGCCACATCCCTCTTACTGTGAACAGAGCCGCAGGACGCCACCACTGGTATTCAGAGCACGCAGAGTGGCAGATGGTTTTGTCTTTACGGCCTGCGCTAAGAATGTTCCGACTCAGAGCAGGGGGCGGCAGAGCATACCAATGTGCGTGTTGTATTCCGGGGTAGCACTGGCCGCAGTCCCACTTCTCTCTCACCGTGCTGCCGGAGTTACTGAACATGCGGAACTCTCCTGGGGTTTACAGTCTCCCTATTGCTAAAATTGGAGGGTTTAACGAGTCAGGGTGCATCTACTCGGGTACTCACAAGCCAATGGCTGCTCTCAGTTTTCAAATGCAGTTATTTGGGGGAAAAGTAGGGGGAATAAGGTCTGATCCTCATTTGTTATGAGTACAAATAAATTTTTACTAATTAATATTTCAGTTGTAGTGGTTTCTCAAAATATGATCAAAAACACAGATACACGCAGTAAAATTTCACGTAATTTCCAATCAAATATTATCATTAAGAAGTTAATCAATATTAAGGAATAACTCTTGATATAAAGAGCTACTATTAAAGGGAATGTAGCACCTTGGTCGAATCCAGGAATTTAGCGTAATTGGGGTATTTTAGCCGAAAATCATGCAGACGTCCATGATTTCACTGAAAAAAATGTACAATGAGCTCAATATTTTGATTTTTAAAATGCTCCTTTAATAAACCTCTGCCTGTGGATGATTTCATGATCTGGCAACTACTTCCATATTCAATAGGCTTCAAGGGTTTCAATTGTCTTATTACTCACCGTGACGTCAGCGCTGTCGTCACACCAACAGCTGACAACTGTGGCGGCCTGGCTGGGGTATATTTGGAGTACAATGCAAGTGGGTTTTTAGCCACGGAAATTCTTAGTTTCAAGACAAATTATATTTTGAGTACCTTGTTTTCTGGCGTGCTTTACAACTTGGCTATCTCAGTTAAAGTCACGTTATAAAGTTGCCACATTCCCTTTAAGATCAATCCGAGGCAATGGAAAGTGTTGCTGTGTGTCCTGCTACTATTTTGACAAACAGCTGCGCCCGTAGTGCATTGCTCATCAGCGATGACACCGCTATTTGGCATCTTTAATTGCCGACTCAGTGCTCCTCACCGCAGCACTGGCCATAGTTCTGCTCCACTTGTTTACCCTGTTCCGCACCTGTATCGACCGGCAGTGACAAAGTTGCTAAGTTGCACCATAAGTTCCAGTCGGAATTTTAATTTCACATTCGCTTTGCAAGCAATGTATGTACACGAGGCCGCTGCCCTGCCTAAAAGCTATTTAATCCATTTATACGGTTGATCCGAGCATAACGTTGAGTTGAACTTTATGCACTCGGTACTTAAGTTGATAGAACATCACAATTAATGACCTGAATGACCTCTTTGGCTATTAAGTTTGTCCTTGTTCGGATATTTATTTAATTATTTTACTTCTTCATGACACTCCACAATAGACATGTGGCTTTCTTAGCCTGGCATCACTGATTTAATAACTTATTTCATGCACAAAAGGCAAGCATAGTAGACACTATTAAAGATTAAGATACACTATGGTTAAAAAATCGGCGCAAAAAACACAAATCTTGCAGTTTGGATCCGGCGGAACTAACTAATATCCGGCGGAATTGCCAGGCTTTCTTAGCCTGGCATCACTGATTTAATAACTTATTTCATGCACAAAAGGCAAGCATAATAGACACTATTAAAGGTTAAGATACACTATGGTTAAAAAAATCGGCGCAAAAAACACAAATCTTGCAGTTTGGATCCGGCGGAACTAACTAATTTTTTGCGATGATTTTTTTCCCGAGCGATTTCGTGATTGAGTTCGAGAATCTTGGGCTTGATGGATTGGATGTTGATGGTGCATAGCATTGTTTCCTCGCGTAGTCCTGAGGAACACCAACCGCCACTTCCACGCTCACCCCAGGGTCGGTTACCGCTAGCGGTGTCTGGAACACGACACGTTAGGAATGGATCTATGTGCCTTAGCATCGGTCCAAATGCGATAAGCTGATGTCTCATACACGTCACAGCGGCTGTTAAAACACAGCTCAAACTGCCCGTTCCATATTCAGCGCCAAGAAAGTCACCAGCGGTCCTGGCAGCAGTCAACGACAAGAGCCATAACACTCTATAATATTGTTCATTTTGGTCCGTATGTTTATTTATTTATTTATTTATTCGGCAGCATCGCCAACAGATAAATCCAGTTACAGGCGAAGTCCAAGCATTAAAAGCGTATTTACAGTGGAACACATCAGACAGTATACATACTAACAAGTAATAGGTAAAAATAAAAATGGAAACGATTCAAAACTAAGACTTAGCAATAGGCCTAAAAGAGATCGCGGTAAAAGGTTGTGCATCCTTTTTAATAATGCACCTAAAATACTTGAAACTGTTCAGCAAATGTACTCAATTTCCCCAGACCAGTTCACGTTGGCCTCCCAGACTAAGACCAGAGGGCACAGATCAAGCGGAAATCCGGGAACATCAGTAACAGCAGACGATGCCGTGCTCGAGTGGTCAAACATTACACTTTTTCTACACTACATCGTGCACTGTATTGTGTATGCGCCTGGCTACCCGCCTCATCGTTGATTCCCGGCGCACCGACGCTGTCTCGCGGTCACCTTTTTGGGTGCTGTCCTGCGTTTGGTCGCGGTATCTTCGCCTGCCGCTCGCTTCGCACTGGCCCGCCTGCGCCTGTACGCGAACCCTAGCCTTCTGGACCGTGTGGTATTGATATCGTGTTTCTTTTTGTAAACATTATCTACGCTTTTATCTTTTGCATCATCATGTCTTCGTTTTTTAACCCGTGTGTATTCCGAAATGTTTATGTATGGAAGTAAACCGGCACCGTCCCAGCCAATTACATCGGCTTTTATCTGTAACGGAAACGTCTTTTCCAGGCAAGAAGCGCGGGTATCATCCAGGAGGTCTGCTTTCCCGGACGCGAACAGCTCTGACACAGAGTCGGACTCTGACTCCAGCTGCAGTAGCGACTCCTCCGACTCCGAGTCAGACTCCGACTCCGACCGTAGTAGACCTGCCGCAGCAGCGCCAAGGAAGAGCAAGAGCAAACTGTGGCAAGAATAAAAGTACAGCGTGATTGCTAATGCTTAATACACTTGGTGTCGTGTAGAAACGTATGCTTAGTGAAATTCAAGAATTTGAGGCTTGAATGCTGATTTCCTTTGGTGTGATGTAGGATGTCAACAAATAAATACTACTGAATGTACCTCTCACGTTTCATAGATACGGGCGAAATCAACGGATGACCCCTGAAATGTGTACAGAACTAATCAGAGCTGAAGGCTTTAGATCAGCGGTTATCGAAAATGGTTTCGTTACGGTGAGGCGATGACGAAACCATCTCGCCGGCTACGTCACTGTTAGATCAATGGGACAAATGGGCAATCAGCCACCCACCATGCCTTCGCCGGCCCTGATTGGTCAGTCGCTGCCTCTCCTTAAACGAAGCAGTGGCGAAAACACTGCGCAAATGGCATTGCAAATGGCCGTCAAAACTGCTTTGATATTGCCACTTGGTACTCCGACTTGCGTTCGGTAGCCTCCGTTCTGCTTCATCCGCATCTTTTTGAGTTGTTGTTTGCTATCACGTTCAGCCTCACACTGAAAACATCGTTCACCACGCACACAGCCTTTACGTCAAATTCATTATGGGTCGGCCCCTGGCGCGTATGAATCGCGCTATTTGGGCTGAACACGTTTTATGCGTGTATGTGTTAGAGGGAAAGTGCGAAATCCGGGATTTCGCGAACTCCCTAAGGATTTCGCGAACTCACTGAAACTTCAGTGATTTCGCGAACTACCTGAATGCTTTTCAGGGATTTCGCGAAATCCCTAACATGCCAATATGTCATATAGTCTAAATCCGAAGAATGATCCTTCAGTGATCTGTTTTTACACTCCCCGTCCATGTTTTCTCTTTCTATGTTGTGTTTTGCTTGATTTTATGTATGTCGGCCTGATATTTATTTTTTGAAAATTAATTTTACACCCTCAGCTCCACCTCACACCAAGTCCTTGTGCCCGCTGACGAACTATTCGAGTCACTAGCCTTCCTCGAGGTGCATGGCTTATGCAATATGAACCGTAGGTGGGGAGGGGGGGCTCAAAACAAACTAGAGACGCCATTACTTTTTTCATCTGTAATGAATATCTTGATTTCTTAACAAAGCAAACTCCTGATGGGAAGTATTGTGCCGTAAGAAACGGACAAAGAACTGATATACTTTCAAAAAGGTGTATTTTATCTATGTCTATGTTGTAATGTACTACGGACGTCCACAAATTTTCAAATAGCAATATTTTGATACAGGAGGAAGTGTCGGCCTCGAAAAAGCTCTCGGTGTAAGAAGCGGCATACCTGTCATCGTTTGACCATTGCCAAGGCTTTCATTTCATTTTCATTGATTTCATTTATTCAGGTTTATCAGCAACAGGTATGTGGAAAACCAATTACAGCTGAAGTCAAGCAATAAAACTGCACACCAATGAATATTTACAATGCAACCGTGTAACAATGTAATGCAACCTATTCCTGCAACAATAATATAAAACAACCGATATAAAATATACACGAAGCTATGAATATGAAGCATATGAAAATACATCAGAAGCACTGCAATACATTAAGACATTAAAAACGGCATAAAATAAGATAAGAAGCCTAAAATAGATGAGCTTTAACATATTTCCTCACCCTGGCTCTAAAACTGCTAAAGGTCGAAGCGTAGGGGTCTGCCTCGGGACAGCGTCCAAGATGGCCATTGAAAGCAATCGCTGCCCTGCGAAATAAGCCTCTTTTGACGGTCTCCACACGAGGGAGGGAAACACGTAAAAGGTGGATTTGCATCCCCCTGCTTTCAGAAATTTTATTGTCGATTCCGGCGGGCTAGCAAATGCACTTCAAGCTTAAGTGCTCCAGCCACGGTCATGACAATAGGCAATGAGATAGCACATAGCAAATATGCGTAACAATTGTTTTATTCCATATCCTGCTTATGCCGACAACTATAGTTGTCGGCTTATGTTCAGCTGTAGCTGAAACTGTATAACACTTCTGATATACTGATAAACTGAAAACAGAGATATGGTCTAAGTTAATTTGCAGAACAATTATTTCGTTGTTGCAGCTCTGAAAATTTATCTTAGTATAGCCAAACCGTACCTGTAAAGATTGGCCAAAGTTTTAGAATACATTAATGAACTTAATGCAAAAAATAATATAGCATTATTGTATTTTCCTTACCCAGAATGTAATACGAAATGGCCATCAGATAAGCAGCATTTCTCTTTTGTGTGGTAATGAGGCTTGTGATATGATAATGATCTCTCTGCAGATGCTGGATAAGTGAGTTGGAAAAAAGCGCTTCAGAATTTTGTATCCAACGGTACTTACAGTTGGTGCACCTGACCGAATTCGTACCGAGTACGTGCATGGCCGGGGCGGGGGCTGGGTAACCATACCCCTTGGGTTTTTCGCAAAGTCTTGAAAAAGGCTACGCGCAGCGCTGCTGTACCCAGTACAGTTTTTTTCTGAAGCTTTTTACAACTCCTGTCAACATTTTCGGTTCAGGTCATTTCAGTGAGGACATCAGTGCAGGTCAAGTGACCTCATCTCCAAAAAAAAAGAAGAAAACAACATAAGCAAGGAACAGCTTAATTTATCAATCTAAAATTCGTATTGAATAAAGGGCCGACTGAGTACACACAGTTGTTTTAGGATTTCTGAAGTCGATGACCTAAGGTCAATTATGAGTCATGATGACACCGTTGGAAAAGTATCGGTAAAATGGTTTAAACATAATAATTTTGTTGGGAACGGAGCTAAATTGTATATTTTGGCATCACTGGGGTTGTCTTGTTTCTGCAGTTCTAATGATATCCATTCTGACCCAATTCGATATTAACATGATCCAAGGTCAGGTCAAATCTTAGCTTTGACCTAGAATAGTCACATTATTAATCATTCGACGTCGCTTGCAGAAAAGCTTCAGATAGTGAATCCTTATATATTGTATCTCTTCTACATCAGATGGTAGGACTGAAGAACTGTATTTCAGTTATATCACCATATCCATATTGTGACATTGTTTGGCTTCCAATGCCCTCAGAATTTACCCGACAAAAGAATGTATAGAACACTTTCTTTAAAGCTTAGGTTGTGCTACTTAACGCCATTTACTTTTTCGTTAATTAGCGCAGTTTTTAGATTTTAGGCGGGGGGCGTAGCCCACCCCTCGTCAGGGTGATGGTGGCTCAGACCCCTGGCATTGCATGTCTTAAAAATTGTATCCCGCGAAACTAATTTGAGACTTATACCAAGCATTTTTGACTGTGATGATTTTAAGCTATCAAAAGGCATAGTCATAAGAGACTTTGCAATTGCTCTCGGTGACCGGCACCTCATCGACACCACCAGCCAAAAGACACGTGATGAGTTTTCAAAATTGTGAGCGTCGGGCACATTCTTTTTCGGATGGCGTGGTTTGCTCAAAAGTAAGTGCGTTGCGCCATTGCCGAGCATTTATACCATTTTTCAGTAGCGCAAACATTTCTGCCATTTCTTGAACTGTGTTATACCCAGATTTATTCTAGTGATCAAGCCATGGATTTCGTACCATTTTCTTTATCGTATCCGTAGATTAAATTCCATAATATGCAACCTACATAAAATACCGTAACGCTATTCTGTGATGTAGATTTGACATAAAATAACCGTACACACAGAGAATTTTTTAGTACCCTCTGTACTACTTGAACTCTTTTTTATAACACAGTAGCCCTGGGCTGCTAAGCTAAGTCTTAATCCGGGAGTGAAATCGGACACACCAAATAAAGTGATTCACCAAAGTACATTTTACAGTGTCAATGTATTTGTCATGTTTTTCACTCTCCAATCGATACTGCATGGACTCCATGGCTATATTAGATTAAGAGTACTAACAACATGCAAGCAAGAGGTAAGATAACCGTTGTCTTAGATCAGTACCCTGAGGGGGCGCGGTAGTGGAGTGGTCAGCGTAGCTGGCTTCCACGCAGCCGACCCGGGTTCAAGGCCCGGCGGCTTCCCTGAACAAGGAGCAAGCTGGCTCCCGAGAAACCCTTCCAACAGGGAAAGAGTTGGCGACGCCATATGACCCTGGCAGTTGGTGCGTCGATAAGCCCCAAAAAAAAAAAAAAAGATCAGTACCCTGGTGGCTCTTCATCCAGTACCTAATTGGAAAAATGAGAGTTTCCTAACACCAGGTGGTACCAGGGGCGCAAGTTTCCATATATTTGGGGGGCTCGAGCCCCCCCCAATGCTCGGAGAAGCCCCCCAATGACCCGACGAGCCCCCCCAATCCCAAGTTGCGGGCCCCTGCGGACAGAGCCGGGCCCCTGCCACGATTCCGGGCCCCAGTGGTCTACTTGGGCTAGCTTTGGCTGAGGCCAGGCTCCCTGGCATGCTTGCGGGTGCCCTGTGGGCCACCCTTAACCTCGGTGTCCGCAACCGGGCCCCTAACGATATTTGTCAGGCCCACTTTGACTGCAGCCGGGTCCCTAATTCCGGCAGTCTCGGGCCTCCTGTCATCCAACCGGGCCCTCTGTGATCCACCTGGGCCCCCTGTGGACTGCAACCGGGCCCCCTGTAATCCACCCGGGCCCCTGTGACTGCAGCCGGGCCCCCTGTGATCTATCCGGCCCCTTGTAACTGCAACCGGGCCCCTCTTTGATCCACCCGCACCCCTGTGACGGCAACCGGGCCCCTGTGATCCAGCCGCCCCTGGATCCACCCGGGCCCCTGTGATTGCAACCGGGCCCCCTGTCATCCACCCGGCTCCCTGTGACTACAACCGGGAGATCTGGATCCACCCGGGGCCCCTGTGACTGCAACCAGGCATTCTGTGACTGCAACCGGACCCCCTGTAATCCACCTGGGGCCCCTGTGACTCCAACCGAGCCCCCTGTGACTGCAACCGGGCCATCTGTGATCCAACCTGGGCCCCTGTGACTGCAACCGGGCCCTCTGTGATCCACCCGGCCCACCTGTGACTGCAACCGAGCCCCCTGTAATCCACCCGGGCTCCCTGTGATTACAACCGGGCCCCTATCATCCACCCAGGCCCCCTGTGACTGGGATCGGGCCATCTGTGATCAGCCCGGGCCCCCTGTAACTACAATCGGGCCCCTATGATTCACCCGGGCCCCTGTGACTCCATCCGGGCCCCCGACTGCAACCGGGCCATCTATGATCCACCCGGGCCCCCTGTGACTGAAACCGGGCCCCCTGTCATCCACCCAGGCCCCCTGTGACTGCAACTAAGCTATCTGTGATCCACCCGGGCCCCTGTGACTGCAACCGGGCCCCCTATGATCCACCCAGGCCCCCTGTGACTGCAAACGGGCCCCATGTGATCCACCCGGGCCCCCCTGTAATTACAACCGGGCCCCCTATGATCCAACCGGGCCCCTGTGACTGCAACCGGGCCCCCTGTGATACACCCGGGCCTCCTGTGACTGCAGCCAGGCCATCTGTGATCCACCCGGGGCCCCTGTGACTGCAACCAGGCACTCTGTGACTGCAACCGGGCCCCTTTTGATCCACCCGGGCCCCCTGTGACTGCAATTGGCCCCCTGCAATCCACCTGGGGCCCCCTTTGATCCACCCGGGGCCCCATGTGATCCATCCTGGGCCCCCTGTGATCCACACGGGCCCTCTTTGACTGCAACCGGGCCCTCTGAGATCCACCCGGGCCCCCTGTGACTGCAAACGGATTACCTGTGGTCCAACCGGGCCACCTGTGACTGCAACCGGGCCCCTGGAATCCACCCGGCCCCCTGTTATCCACCCGGGCTCCTGTGACTGCAACCGGGCCCGCTGTGATCCGCCCGAGCCCCTGTCACCGCAACCGGGCGCCTGTGATCCACCCGGGCCCCGTGTGACTGCAACCGGGACCTGTGACTGCAACCGGGCTCCCTGTGGTCCAGGAGGCGCGGGTCCTCTAATGCCACGGACGGGCCCTTGCCATGAGTGCGGGGCCCCGTGGTCTATCTGGGCTTGCTGTGGCTGCGGTAGGGCTCCCTGGCATGCTTGCTTGGGTGCGGTCCCCTGTAGGGCCACTCATAATCGCTGTGTCCGCAAACGGGCCCCTAACGATATTCTCAGGCCCATTTTGACTGCATCCGGGGCCCTATTTATGGCAGTCCCGGGACCTTTTTGGTTCCTCTGTGACTGCAACCGGGCTCCTTGTATTCTGCCTTGGCCCCTTTTAGTCTGCCCGGGGCCTTTGTAGGTGGTCTGGGCTTTTGTAGTGTGCCTGGGTCCTGTGTGGTCTGCCCGGGCCCCTGTGGTCTGCCCGCGCCCATTGTGGGCGGTCTGAGCTCCTTTTAGTCTGCCCGGGCCCTCTGTGGTCTGCTCGGACCCCCTGTGGTCTACCAAGCCCCCTGCGGTCTGCCCAGCCCCTTACAATGTGTCCGGGCTCCTATGGTTTGTCCGTGTCCCTGTGGTCTGCAAGGAACCACAGCACTAGCGGATCCAGGGGTGGTAAAGGTAAAATCGGGGGATTTGATACCCTCCCCAAATCCCCCCGATTTTACCGATTTTTACGGATTTTCTTCAAACAAAAACCATATGTTTTTCACAATTTGGGGCCCCGTTGCCCCTCTCCCCCATCATCGGCCTGAATCCGCCCCTGATTCCACTCCTCCCACTTCGCTGTATCCGGGAACCCGTGCTATAATTTCAGGCTCCCCTCTGGGCTACCCAGGCCTCCTCTGGCTCTAGCCGGGCTCCTTGCCTTGCTTACGACCCCCCGTAGTTCACCACCCCCCCCACCGTGCGCAGCCGGGCCCCTTCCGATAAGTACTGGTTTAATAAATTGACATGTTTGATATTTTGGCATCTCTCCGCCGGCACTACTTTTCTTCATTGATATATTTCTAGGCATTTTTGTCAGAAATGTGCATGAAGTTTTCCATTTTGTTTGTTCTAGTGGAATTTTAAATACAGACAAATTTAAGTCTCTTAAATTTGTCTGTCAAAAAGTGTATCATATCTTGTCGTCAAATCTGGGTCAAATAATGTGCGTCCGCCGGCGAATGGTAGCCTCTTAATTTCCCGGGCTTGTCAGCGCAGCGCGAAGGAAGCTAAGGCATGCTCCTGGCTCCCTTGTCGCATTCGCCGAGGCGAATGATTTGCACAAAGTTTGCCTTGAACAGTAAAATGGCTTGCTTATGATTCAATCGGCTTGTGTCTACTCTGGAAAAGTTTCGTTAGGCTCTGATTTGGATTTTGCGTTTGGGCTTTTCGTGTCAATCCAAATCGTGCTCCGATGCGCAGTGTTGAATGGCAAGTGAAGTGATTGCTATTAGCTCCTGTCGGGCTAAATCCCTAATGAGTGATGATCCCCTGTCCGGCCCCCTGATGGCTAAATACCAAGACTTGGAGAATCTTTTGCCCCTATGGCCGCCAGTGGCGTATCTAGAATTAGGGTAAGGGGAGGGGAGGGGCAAAGCCTCAGGGGACAGGGTGGCACTTAGCCACCCGAAGGGCGCACTTTTCACCCAAAGGGCGACCAATCGTCGCATCCTGGGGGAGGGGAGGGTTTGGGGGCGGCATTTCGTCCTCAGAGGCTTTTGGGTTTAAGGGGTGGCTGCCCCATTCACCCCCCCATGGTGGCCACCCCATTCGCCCCCCCGCCCCTGGTGGCCACCCCATTCGCCCCGCCCCCTGGTGGCTGCAGCCGGGTCCCTACTCCCAGTAGTTAATACCCTGTGGATGCAGACGGGCCTGCCATGGATGCGGTTCGTGTAACTGCAACCAGCCTCTGCCATGCTTGCCATGCGGGCCCCTGTGGTATCCCGGGCCCCTATTGGCCTGATCGGGCCCCCTGTGGCCTGTCCGGGCCCCTGTGGTCTGCCCGGGCCCCAGTGTGCAAAGTATGGCATTTTCGACGAGATCTCGTCGGTGCGAGTGCCCTTGAAGACAGGAGCGAGTGGTGCGAATTTTATCAGCCTGGTGCGAATTTGCAAGACTGGTGCGAGGAAGTTGACACTGAAAACTAGAAAAAAATAATGGCTGAATAGTTAGGAAGACACAGGAGGTGGCCTAATAAAAAGTCCTTAACTAACTAATAAGAGAGGTAGTATTGCATCGTGTGGGTAGGAATGTGTGCGTTTTTCTCCCTGGTATATGGCAGATTGGTGCGAATTTTTTAGGCTGGTGGTGCGATAATTTTCGATGGCTGGTGCGACTCGTCTGGCCTGCTGCCATACTTTGCACACTGGCCGGGTCCCATTTGGTCTGCACGGACCCCTTGTCTGCTAGTGCCCATTTTGTTCTGATCGAGCCCCTTGTGGTCTGCCCGGGCCTCCTGTGGTTTTCCCGGAACCCTTTTGGTCTGTCCGGGCCTCTGTGTGGCCTCTGCGGACCCCCTTTTGTCCGTTCGGGGCCCCTTTTGTCTGCGCGGGCCCTCTGTGGCTTGCCCGGACCCCTCCCAGTCTGCAAAGTATGGCACTTTTGGCGAGATCTCGTGGTGCGGACACCCTTCAGGTGGTTCGAACTTTGGAGCAAACAAATGCCCACTTTTGCTGTATGGTGCGAGGGAGCTCAAATCAAACACCCACAGAGGTCTGAGAAGGGAGAAACTGGTAAAAACATCGAAATTTCCGGGTCAGTGAAATTTCTCACCAATGCTTGGTGTGAATTTTAGGCTGCTGGTGGTGCGAAAAATCTACAGGGTGTTTCAGAAATAATAATATATTTTAAATGTTCAGTGAAGTACTAGAAATCCTTCAAATCCGTCCACAAAACGCTCATTTTAATGGTAAATTGTAGGACATTTTTCTATAAACATGTTCCATTTGCATCAAATATTTTCCCCCGTCATAAATGTACTCAGAAAATTATGCAAGAAACATGATATATGCCCGAAAATACTTGAGAACACGGAACTGGCAACACTCTAAAAAGGCTTTACCACACAAGAATGGCACGTGAGCATGCACATCAAACGCACAAGTTTTAGTAACATTACAAGTTTAAAGCTTTCGGCTCAAGCTCCATATGGCTCATTGGCTTACCTTCCATATGAATGATTGGATGCGGCAGGCACAGCGCAAAATATCTCACTGTTCACCATAGAACAAGGGACATGAACCAATTGGGGATTGCTTGCTTGGACCCAAGCTTTCCTAAGCTTGAGAGGTGTGTTTTTTATAATTGATTTCCAGAGGCAATGCGCGTGTGAACCGTGATGTACCACAGTGACGATATAATGTTTGCGGTGTCATTGACGTGATACGTGTCACATGATACGCGCGTGATTTCTACTAAAATTTTTAATGAAGGCAGAATAGACAGTATTTTCTACTCATTTTTAAGACTGTTTTGAACTAGCAAAAATGAAAAAAAACAGCTATCAAAATACGAAAAATCGTAAATGTCCCAAAATTTGCTTTCGATTGATATGTAAATCATACCACAAAAACCTATTTATAGCCGCATTATGACCAATTCAAAAATATCATTCATTATGAAACACCCTGTACAAGGCTGGTGCGGACTCGTCGGGTCTGCTGCTATACTTTCCAGACTGGGGCCCCTCTATGGTTAGCCCGGCCCCTGTGTTCAGCTCGGGTCCCTGTGGTCTGCCCGGGTCCTTTCATCTGTCCAGGCCCCGTGTGGTCTGCCCGGACCCGCTGCCCAGCCGGGCCTAGAGCGGGCTGGGCCGGGCTCTGCCCGAGCCCTAAGACTCATAGCTGAGTCACATAGACTCGGGCTGAGCCCGAAATTAGGTCGGGGGATGAGAACTTGCCCGAGCGGTAGAGCCCGGTCTTGCTTGACCATGGGCTCTGCCCAGGCGGAGCGGAGCCGGACCTGGGCTGAGCCCATGTACGCGGGCTCTGCCCAGTCAAAGCCCAGCATATATCGGGCAGAGTCCAGCCAAATTGCTGGCTGTGTGTGGTCTGCTCGGGCCCCTTTTGGGCTTACCGGCGTCCTATGGTTTTCTGGGTTCCTGTGGTCTGCCCGGCCCCTTTGGTGTGCTCAGGCCCTATGTGGTCTGTCTGGGCCCCTTGTGGTCTAAGAATATCGTGCAGAAACTGAAGCTGTTGTGTTAGTCGCGTATTTGCAGGAGTTCCTTATTTGTGAGCAGTTTTGTGCCCCAGGTGGTGTATCCGTGCTCCCTGTTGCCGAAACCGGCCCCCTGCCATGCTTGCGGGCCCCCTGTGGTTTTCCCGGGGCAACGTGCGGCCGGTCCCATGCAACATTCGGGGAAAAATTGATGGGGAGTGAGAAATGTTAGGCCCCCATTCCTTTTGTACTGATCCTATATGAGGATTGTAAAGGGAAATAGGCAGTACCACCTATTCATAGTACCCCGTGACCGGTACCCAGTGTTGTAAAATGTCATGAACTGGCAAGGTGAATGGATCAGAAAAAGGTGTCTTGATCATGTAACATAAATATCAGTAGGTTCGATTTCCCCGATGATAAAGGAATTTCGCACTTCGATCTCTACCTTCCATTTGTATCAAATTATTCGCGATAATGCGATTTCGTTCCAGGTGTGAATGTTAAAATGGTTGGACAGTATAAACATAAGTCGGGTGCACAAAAGCGTAAAACAAAGAACATTCAATACCGAGGGGCTGCTCTGGCAAAACTACCCAAACTTTGTTCATTTTTCAGGTTAGCTATGAATCTAGAATCGTCTGGCTAATTTTGCAAACTGTTATAAAATGACCCCGATCATATTTGCATTTAATCTCTAGCAACGTACGCGTCCACTTAAAGTAGTTCATATCACTACTTTTTTGGTACTTTGCAAGCTACGTTCATTTATCGACCGCAAAAAATTAAAACCCCAATTTAAAACTAACTCAGAAAAGTGCAATGTGTATAGTTTCCAGCAAAACGGTAAAGTAAGGTTTTAATTTCAATCCTTCTTTTCCTGATCATTGCCTTCCTCGGCCAGGCTTTCAGCCGGATCCCGTTTGCTAAAAGACCCTCCAGCATCCATCCCTCCTGCGTCGTCCGGGGCTGATCCCGTTGTACCTCCGGAGGAGAGCATCCGCGTGGACGACAAAGACGGTAAGTAGACACCTACTTGTCCAATATCCTTACATAGTTTGGCAGCTCGTTCAAAAGATTGGGTCTTCTGACTACTTTTTGGGCTAAATAGTGTAAATCAGGAACAGTGACGAATAGTGCGCTAAAAATTGTTATTTAACCTTTGCAGTCAGTTTTTGACAACAATCGGTCGAAAATACGTTTTTTCGGTCACATTTTCATTAAAAAATACGGGCCCCCCATCATGTACGGGCCCCCCATCATGTACGGGCCCCCTTTCGAGCCGGGTGCCCCCCCAATCGAAAACATAAAGTTGCGCCCCTGGGTGGTACTACATCTAACATCCAAGTTGGTGTAAGTAACCCCTGATCAAAATTTTGGGTACTTAATCTAGTACCTATTTTGAAAAAGGAGAGTTTTCTAACACCAGGTGGTACTGCATGGAGCATTCATTCGATATGTTCAATCCCCTTTGGAATACTTCGGTGTGAAGACAAAAAATGGCGCCAACTTTAGTGTAATAAAGGTGGTAGGTTACCCTCTATTGAGTTCTTTCTTTGAACCAAGCGACTTTTTGCATCTTCCAGCGCCATTTTCCTGCAGTGAGTGGCAGACGGAAGCTCAGCCCGTGGAACATTTGGCAAAAGGTGAGAGTTGGCATCTGTTTTGTGATTGAACAGGTTTAGGTGCATTAGGTACCAGTTATCTCTTGACATCCTTTGTGTATGGTATCTTCATCATTAGACCAGCCAAATTATAAACGGCGTAATTGTGTATACAAGCACGTCCATGAAACCTAAACTGAAAACATGGTAATGCTTCAAAGATTATGGTTAGGTAATGCATTTGACTGATTTGCCTGCTTCTGGATTGAATGCAAAATCTGAAGCCCACGTAACTTCCATTAATGAGTTTTTAAAGGTCTACATGGAGAAACAATTTCTAGGTAGGTGCTCGGTAACTATAAATAATGTTGAAACTCTAACAATATTTAAAACTTCCTACGGGGCAGAGATGAGAATTCTATTTCTGTAGGGGCATTCTACAATCACCCAGCATTTGTTATTTTAAGATCACATGCTTCTATTTGGCTTCCTGATTCTAAGAAGGGCGTGCTTATTTAGAAAACAGTGAATAATACAATACAATTATGTTAAACTGTCAGAGTACCCGTTTTCTAATTCGAGCACCACCGAATAAAAAAATCCCTACCCTTGCTTGTAGCTAGACTCATAAGCGTAGGTACATACGTCCAAAACATTGGGGATGAAGTTTTATCTTAGAGATATTTATTTTCAGTCAACGCTATTTATCTAATAATTAAAAATAGTTAATATTGGGGGCATGGCCCCTTTGGGGTTCTCTACTCTTACGACTATAGGTAAACTAGGAAATGCCGCTGTTATCTTTGTGGCTCTTGGTATTGTTTTAAATTTGGCCACCCCCAATTATTAACCCGCGCCCCGGTGGGCCTCCGAATCACCTTCGCCCTGGTGATTAAGGGGTTTATGTTATGGAGGGGCCAGAGCTGGTCTTGAATTTTTCGTAAGGCCCCAAAAGTTTGTCTAAGGATGCTCTAAAAAGTTATTGGTGGCCGCCAGAACTGGTCTGGGGAGCCTTTAAGAGCTTGTCCCGGAGGGGGGACAGAGTTTATTTCGGAGGGCCAAAGGTTGTTTTGGGAGTCCCCAGATTCGGCCTCGGAGTCCTCCAGAGTTGGTCGTGGGGGCCCCAAGGCTTGATCTCGGGGTCCAAAAGTTTTTCTCGGGCGTGGGGCAAGATTTTTCCTCAAGGGGCCAAACAATTTTTCTCAGGAGGCCCCCGAATTGGTTTTGAGAGGGGGGCAAAGTGCTTATCTCGAGGGCACCCCAGAGATTGTTCCCGTGTCACAAGTAAAATAATAAAGGGATAACACGTGTTTTTTTAGCTAAATAGACCTTGAAACAAGGCAAAAAATAGGTAAAAACAGTCAATATAAGTCACGTAAAGTCACGTCATACATTATATTTATTTGTATTGTCTTAAACCACAATTTCTTTCTCTACATGCATGATGTTGTCAGGTCACTAATACGCCGCGGTGCTAAGTTAGTCTTATTTTGCGCCACTATAAGGAACGGTTATAGTCCCACGTGGTGACAAGTGCCGGTGCAAAGGCTAATCTCTAGCAGCAAATAGCCGACTGTTTGCCTTGCGCGCAGGGCCCGGACGTCGAATCATTTGAAGGATGCTCACACAGAATCCTGAGGAAGCGGGAAGATTTAAGAACGGCTGGTTCTGGACAGAATTACTCTCTTTTAATATCCATCGACAATATGCAAGCTAGGAGGTCAGCTCAGCTCAACTGGGGTGCCTTTTTGTAATTTGCAAGATTAAAAATGTCTAGAAATGACCAGCAGAAACGAATATGAAGCTCATAGTTCTAGAACCAGCTTACTCTCAATTTCAGTGTCATGTATATTTTGTCCCTTGAAACGACAAAGCTGTTCCAGTGAGCCGTGAGTGCTTTTTTGTATTGTGCTGTATATGATTAAAGCTGTGCAGTGTTACCTTGATCGAATTATCGAATCACCTTAAATATACTTCTTCAAGTACCTCTTTGTTTCACGAAGGAGAGTAGGTATTGGATTGTATTGATTGAGTACATTTTAAGCACTACTTTCAGTGCCCTTCAGACACCTTCGCAGGGTACTAGCGTTAGTACCTAAAATGGAAGTACCCTAGGAGGCCTCATTTTTGGCACGGAACCAAACGGGGGTACTAATTGCAGAAGTACCCATTTTGGTGTAACTGCAAAAGGGTACTACGGGAAGTATAACCAGCTGTAACAAAAGAGGCGTAGTAAAAGTACTCATGTTATCTGACGAGTACCAAAAATGTCCGAAAAGCGTTCATAGCATACTGAATTAAGTATCCAGAGAATACTGATTTTTGGCACGAGCGAAGTGTTTCGTGGGGTGTAAATTTTTCTCTGTGTGTAGCGTCACATAATTATGAAAGGTGGTGATAGCGTAGACCACTTTTTATTGAATACTTGGGTAGTTATGCTGACTCCATGCACTGCATATGTATAATATTAAATATACAGATCTATCATAGGCGGATCCAAGATTGCCGATCGGGGGGGCATCTTCCGGGGGAGAGGGCGGGGCACCATCCGGACCAGGGGAGTGCCTTTTTACCGGAAAAAACCTATCAGGTGGGCGCAAAATCCTATCGGTGGGCGCCGATTTTTACATCCCGAGGGACGGGGGATGGTAAGCGACATTTCAGAGTGGCGCCGTGACCATTTCAGGGGTGCCGAGGGTCGATCGGGGGGTGGGGTACCTGCTCCCCTTTGTCCCCCTAAATCCGCGTATAAAATATATCATGAATATAAAATAACCAAGTACCAAATCACAGTGAAGGCGAAGGTGTTTTCTGTGGGGGAGTGTGTGGGGAACCAAATTTCAGGAGTGGACCAGGGCGTTTTGGAACCGCCAGGGGCCAGTGTCTTTCTCTCCCGCGATCCACATTTGCAATCAGCAGCAACTGAACTTTTACATTGCAGTACATTATTGATAAGCGAAACTCGATAAACGTATTGCTACGACCTCAACAATACAATTATGACCTTCCTTATATTTAGCTTAAAACCTTCCTAATATTTAGCTTAAAACCTCCCTTATACGTGATTTTCACGGAAAATGTCCGGTTACTGTTTGAAATAAATCATAAAAACAATAGTCCGCAATCCTAGCTAGTCATCCTTGAGCTGACTAAATGTCAGGGAATTCGCGAACTCCCTGAGTGTTTATCAGGGATTTCGCGAACTCCCTGACTTCTAAGTCCAGGGATTTCGCGAACTCCCTGGTCACCCAGGGATTTCGTGAACTCCCTAGGGATTTCCCGAACTCCCTGGCTGGTCAGTGATTTCGCGAAATCCCTAAGGAGTTCGCGAACTCCCGGATTTTGCACTCTCCCTGTAACATATGCATCGAATACATACAGGTATAAAGGCATACACAGTGTGTGTGAGTGCCACCCCACAAAATTATTTTGGAGTTCTCTTGGTATTCTTTTTGTGTTTTCTAAGATTAAAGGGGAAGTTTAGTTTATTTATGGGCTTTGTCAATCGTATGGAGTCATCAGCAAACATATTTATAGTTTTAGAAAATTTCTATAGATATAGCTTTTGGGTACAAATCTGCACAAAGTTTGATATTGGCCCATTACTTACTCTCGCTCTCAAGTCTAAAAATTACTTCATGGGGGATTGAACCTATCAAACTCACTGTTTTCCACCCCGAAAATTTCTAGCGCTATCCTTGTGACGCCATTGATTGCCCCTGCTGAGGAAGCGACACCAGGTACCGAGCTGATGTCGTGTCAGCGAAGGTTTTCACACCTTCTTTCCGTGTCAGTACCAGTGGCGCAGCAAGAGCCTCAGCACAGGGGAGCAGGGGACCACCTCCGAGGCGCACACTGAGGAAAAGAGGAATTTTATGGTGGCAAAAGACAAACTTTTTATGGGTATCCTGCCTTATGTATATCTTTTTACACGTTTATCTGGGGTAGATCGAAACCAACTCTTTGGGGGAGCCCAGATAGCATTGTGATAAACTTCCCTTCAAGGGAATGCGGCACCTTGGTCAAATCCTGGAATTTAGTGTGATTAGTGGTATTTTTAGCCGAAAATCACGAAAAATATCCATGATTTTTTTCTGAAGAATGTACAATACGCTCAATATTTTGATATTTAGAATACTCCTCTATGGTAAGAAATAAACCTAAACCTCAGCCGGGTTAAGAACGGAAGGATCTAGCCTGCAATTTAATGGTCGAGCCAACTAACCTATACATACAGTTCTTACCACATGTTTGTAACTTTTTATTCTAACTTGTCCATACCTACACATAGATAAATCAACGAACCTTCAGGCGCTGCCCTCTTTGCACGAGCTAAGGCGTAATCAAGTCAAAACCAAACCCATGCTAATGACTGGGGCAGCATGCAAATCGACTACAGGAATTTACAAACTGCCCAAGTTCTTATATTGGCCGTTAGCATAATCGACCGACAGTTCCTGACAGTAGCGGACCCAGGAATTCATTTGGGGGGGCTAGGTGCTCGAGCCTCACCCGCAAGTACCTCGGGCAGCTCTTCGCCTATGTATTAACTAAAGGGGCTCAGACACTTTGGGGGGGCTCCAGCCCACCCAGCCGCCCCCTTGGATCTGCCACTGGTTTCTGAGCAGTTCGCAAACTACCCGAAATTCCTATACCAATACTGCTTGTAACATATATACAGCTAGCTCGCGTCCCATCAAATCATTATCTAGAAGTAGGCGAGCGATTTTCTGCGATTCAGCTCAGTTCTAGCTCAGTTAGAACTGTGAAACGAAGGACGACCTGGCCGGCGCAGTATCCATACACAAAGGCAGCCGAAACAACGCCAACGTCGAAATCAAACTCGGCGACTTGTACCGAAGAACGAATCTCACCCGGAGTGCGCGAAGTCGCCGGTCACGATAGCTGACTTTGCCAAAGTTCCCTGGCTTTCCACGAGTCAAAAACCAATGCTCACAGCAGGATGAGCAAACTTTATTCATCTGAAGTTTCAAAACTACAGCAGTTTTATTGCTGATCAATACGCAATAGCATGGCGGATCCAAGGGGAGGGCAGGTGGGGGCGCTTCCCATCGATCGTCCCTCGACGCCTTCTGAAATGGTCCCAGCGACCTCTGAAATGGTTACGACGCCCCCCCCCATGAAAGGTTGATGGCGCCCCTTGAATTGTCGCTACCCCAGAATGAGATTACCGGCGCTCACGCGAAAAGATTTTACGCCTACGTGTCAGGTTTGGATGGCGCCCTCCGCACCATGTGAGCCCTCGATCTGAGGACCTGGATCCGCTCATGGGCGATAATGGGTACTAATGTCGACAGGGCGCATTACACTAATCCCTTATCGACAATGATAGAGATGGATGTTCCACGGAGCATCTCGTTCGTCTTTCAAAAGGTATATCGCGCCGCCGCCCGACATTTTCTGGCGAACCGTGGCGATAACTACAACAGGAAGGACGTGGGGACAAGTTATGCCATACAATCAGAATGTGAAACTAATATCGTTAGGGGCTTAGACTGCCAGGAACAGCCCGAACTGCCAGGAACGGCCCCAAGAGCTGTCACATCCAGGCAATCAGCTGGAGGTGAAGACAAGCAGATGAACTCTGCGTCAACATTTCGCTGGAAAAGTAAAGTAAATGTAAATGAAAGCGTCCAGTACTTTTCACAAGTCACGCACGACGTACGAAACATTGGCAGTCCGCGTCACTGCATTTCAAGCTCGTCTACGCACCGTGTTTCTGTCCTATAAGCGCCGTCAGGTCAGAAGCATCGAAATGTGCATTGCACCAGTCTAAGTGGCCAGCTTCGATGGTGGAGGGAGCCGTAACATCAGTTCCAAGTTCATGACTGCCGATATTGCCAAGTTTGTGTCATCACATTCGGTTGGGAACCACATCCCGAATACGGCTGCGTGCAGAGGCAGCTGTAAGCCGTACCATAATCTGCCACTTTCTGAATCCGTGTGTGACAAAATGTCGAGTACCAATACTTCCCCGGTTCGAAATCACTATCCACGGATGATTATGCTCCTTCGGAAGACCCCGGACATTGTGGCGATGGCTCAAGGCCCGAACTACCATCAGACAACTACTCCTTTTGCCATACCTGATTTTTTAGAATAATTTCACCAACTTACTGCAATACCGCTTACGCTATATTCTAAACCTGGTTTTAGCTTCATGTCTGAAAGGTTATGGAGCATGAGCTGCTGTGGAATCAAACAGCGTGAGCAAATCGTGCAAGGTGACTGCTTTCTGAGTACCGGCACGTTTTCAGGCGAGGCAGCTTTTTCGCAGACAGCGAAACGAAGGAAAGGCGTCGCCACGTCAAACAAGCTCACAGTTCGGTCACCTCGGTCGGAGGTGCCTTTGTATTTTACACAATACATCGGACACAACACATATTTCAATGTCAAACAGTCTGTTCACTACCCACGCTGCAGGGATATGGCATCCGTTTGATCAAAACAACCTCACCCGCGGTACCCTCCCAACGTATTTAATCAACAAATACATCGTGCACCGTAACAAAACAGCCTCTTTAGTCCGGCCGCCAGCTCAAAAGCACTTTGGCTACAAAATCAATGTTTCTGCCAGGGTCTGCAAGTACACTGCTGAACTTGCCGCAACGCTGCTAGCTTGAATTTTTCACAGCTCAGTCCCGGGCGTCAGTACAAGTCGGTAATTGCATTTTGCCACAGATCACATACCATCGAATTTCAAATGCAAATTAAAAGGAGGTGACGTCACTCCGTTCATAAACACTACGCCTCAGTCCGTTCGTCTCGAGGCCCGTTCCTCCATGTATAAGTTGGAGGCGGTGTACCAGCTGCGGGTGTCTTAGATGTTACATCAATAACACTAAGATCGGCCGCGACGGACGTGGACAAGCCAGGAACATATGCAATAGACACATGCGCAAAAGGAGCATGAATACCTTAATAATAGCATTTGGACTGATATAGAAACCTTGTAGATAATCCCAAACACATTTGATCTTATGCCTCGTCTGTTCAAAGCTTGCCATTTGTGGAGAAATTGTCATTTTTGGAGCGGAGTTGTGTCCGAATTCTGCTTCACTGCGTGTCCGCCGGACACACTGCCAAGAGGAGCGAAGGCAGAGGTGGGGAGGGGCTGCTTTCCACTCAAGGGACGGCTACTTAACCACAAAGGCCGAGTTTGCAACAAAGAAACACGAAGCCAGGACTCGTTGTCTTGGTATAATTCACAGGACAGGCTTACACGCACATTAGTCTGAATGTTATTTAGGAAATTTTATCCCGTCAGTTATACCTAAAACGTCCGAATCCTCAAACAGAGGAACGGATCACTTGAATAGTTTTACTCAACTGCTTCTAGAAACTGGTAATGGTGATATTCTGTCTTATCCATGCCTACCTGAAAAAATAGCCGGAGCTAATTCGGTGCAAAACATCCATTTATTCCAATATTTTACTTGACCTTTTCTTTTCATCTGCTGAAGAAAACCACGAGCGTTGGTTCGTTAGCAGATTTCATGAACCCGTGAACAATTATTCAAAGTTGTGCAGCATTCCTAAAAAAAACAATAACAGAATAAGGCACTGTTTCAGTTCTATCTTGGCCGATTGGGGGAGGAGCGCCACCAAAGGCAGAGCTTCTCCCTGGTCCGTCCCAAGAGAACCACGGTACCCTCTAGCTCGTTTCGCCGTTTATGGCTCAAAGAACAATCCAGTGCAGAAGCACCGACGCGATACCTGCGCAAATAAAACCACTAACAAACACTTCCACACAACCCGTGAATATCTCATTGGGTTTTGATCGCGATCGGTGCGCACAGTTCAAGTGCGCCACAGTCCGTGCGATCAGTCTACACTAGCACCCCTGAACACCACCTGCGCCGGACCAGCGGCCAGAGCGGTCCCGATCTGGCTGTAGTTACTCAGCAACAGCATGGAGAAGCGCCGGCAGTCTCCGTTACCGGAGCTGCGACGCCACGCTGCTCTCCTTAAATTCACGCTCTGTTCAGGGCTCATCCACTCGATATATAATGATACGCCCATCTCAATGGACATGCTCCGGGTTGATTGGCCAAGTCCCTTCATTACCATTTGGCATCACTGGCCGTGGCACACACGATAAATACCCCGGAAATTACAGACATCTTCTCGCTAATTAATCTCTCCTCCTCGTATCTCGAACACTAACTCCACAGCATCATTTGGTTATTTATGAGGTATGTACTTACCCCTGATCTTTCCCTCGGACTTGATTTGTGATAAATCAAAACGCTAAAAACACATAATGAGCTATGTGGCAAAACTAACAGATTGTACTGCAGTGACGTCACATTGATCACAGGCTAGCTGAAATGACGCCACAATAAGCAGGCACCGTGACGTCACCAGAACGGCACCTAGCGTCGGTGACGTCACAACGAGCGGGAGCCGGGGGTGGCCTCGGCGCCGTCGCTCTGCAGGGTGTTGTGCTTCACCAGGTCCCAGTACAGACCGGCCTTCTTCACCAGCTCGGCGTGAGTACCCATCTGACAATGGGAGACCGGACCGTCACCGATTCCGTAAGCGACAATGAACATTGCAAATATGCCAAACAGGAGCAAAAGTGGGTGGCTCAGAGATCACCACAGAAGTCGAGAATAGAAAGGTGGCCAAAGAAAAGAACCGAACATCATGGCACGATAGAGCCAAGTTTCTCTGGCGCGACTCCAGCGTGGTGGTTTTCCTCGCTGAATTTAGGGCTTCATCTTCTCGGCATATAAACCCATCATTAGACCCTGGCATGCATAAAGCGTTTTAATGTGGCCTGTCGACTTCAAAAGCTGTCTAGATCCTTCAGATTGCCGAACTTCATCCTCACAAAACCTTGAAGGGAAACTCATCAAGACTCACAATTATAAATGATAATACGGTTAACAGCCGAGAATAGAAAACGAGAGAGAGAGAGCTGGCGAGAGAGAGGGTTGAGCCTCTCTCTCTCTCTCTCTCTCCTCCCCCATGGATTCAAGATGCCTATCCAAGGGCCATGGCCTGAGCCTCACGAAGGCCAACCCCATGAACAAGGTGAAAGAGAAGCTGAATGACAAGGAGTCCGAGAACCCAGCCGGGGACACGAACAAGGAAAGCTGAAAGTTGAACTTCGGCGTGTGGTCAACCTTTTGCCTCCAGGGCCCCATTTCATAAAAGGCGTAACTTACGCTTATAGCATAGAAGTAGCATAATGCAGCGTAAGAAGTGAATAATACACCACAATCTTGTTTCACCAAAATGCAGCGTAAAATACTTGCAAAGTTACGCTGCTCTAAACTACGCTGTACTGGAATGCAGCGTAGAATATTCCCAATCTTGTTTCATATAGCAGACAACATATACGTTGAATATGTAAAACACTCCTGAAAAGCTATGCAAGAAATAGCAGCGTAACATTTATCAGACAATGAAGCAAAACATGAAAAATATATAATTTCTCCTGAAATTCTGAGTCTCAGGCAAAATAAGGTAGTGTAGTAAAGGACAAAAAGTCATGAATGTAAAATAAACTAGAATAAAAAGTGTGTAAGTTCTTCCTTGCACAGGTTTGAAGTGCAAGTTACCCATGCCAAATTGAGCTGATATGTAGAGTTCTATGGCCATTTGTTATGTCAAAAATGATTATAGCTATTGATGCAAATACACAGGAAAGCTGACATTGATTTTTTACTTTGACTTTCTGCCGTTACTGTTATTTTAGTCTAGGGAGTACAGAACCCTAGATAGGCTGACACTGACACAGTGTTATATGGAGTCTACGGAGGTTAAAAATTCAATTTACGGTGTTTGTCACCAACAAAATCCAAGTATCTCTACTGAAGCCTTTGGCGAAAATGATGATATACCTAGGAACCTAAGTACCGGCATCTACTTATTCTTCAAAGATGTTGACTCACTATTCCTTTCCCAGTTTCACGAAATTATAAGGTTCACAGACCTTTCACAGTTCACTCACGATTAGTAAACACAATTCAACTTGAATTCCACTGAAGCCGCAGTACACTTGCACAAGAATACAATAACCTTATAGAGCCTTCTGGACAGTAAGTACTTAAAAAACGGGGTACTACCATAAACAAATGCGTCATATATTTATTGCGTCTGCTGTTAGCACGTCTTTCTCCGCAGTATTTCTAAAAGTTCATAAGAAACTTAATAATCGAATAAGAGCAGCTAAGTACAATAATTTTCTTTCAACTAATTTATCAAAAAATATTGATGCCATGTTTTATGTTAATAAAGCAGTTATATGTTATATTTGAAAGGAGTAATTCGATTCTGGAATTGGGCGTAATTCACGCTGCATTTTATATCTACGCCGCTTTCGCGTGAATGTAACCGCTCTTTGTGAAACGTGATTCTGAGTACGGCATAACTTTGCAGGTGAATGTGGTGTAAAACACGTCGCATTTCTACAACTTTTATGAAATGGGGCCCAGGGCTAATTCCAACATGGTGCACTGTCCACATTAGAGTGGTCAAGGAATCTGATATTCAACGCCTGATAGTCCGGAGGCCGTGGTCAAAAGCCCCTCCCAAGCGTTACTCGGAGGAGCTGGTGAGCTGGTTAAACCGCCACTGCACGGCCACCCCAGTCCAGCCGCGATTGAGCGGGTGTTTTTAACGGACTCAGACACATTGAAGCCTAAAAGCATCGCCCTCACATTGAAGACCTCGGGGTATCTGTGTTGCTGAAGAGCAACGCGCAATCGTGCTTGAAATCAAAGGGCAAGAAGAGGTCCTTATCTGGAAGGAAACAAGTGGGAACAGCCAAAAAAACTTCTTCGGCGTCTTGGGCGATATTTTCCAGCTGAGCCCATCCCTACATGACAGACCGTCCACAGTAGGCTGGTCAGGGAGATAGATTCATAGCCAGCTAGAGAGACGTCGCGGAAAGTACACATTTTTAAGCCCAAGACTTCTTTGGTTAAACAAATGAGTAAGACTTGTATATTCTATAAAAAGGAAAACAATGTAGATGCCAAATTCACTACGTTTGAATATATTTTGGGCTCTCGAATAACTCGCATAACTCGTTAAGTCATCCATATCGTTACCGCGTTATCGAGGCTAACAATTTGATTATCGAGTTACCGCTGACAAAACCGCCTCACTCGAAACGGTTATCGAATAATCCTCAGAGCAGGAACGAAGTATCGGGTGCCGACCACAGGTTACGTGTTTATACACATAAATATGAAGGCAACATCTAAGAAAATCCGACACTTACCGCCGTTCATTTCGGCTCCTAGCTTTACAAATGCATATTTTCTTCAATTTCTAGATCAGTTACTAACCTAAACTGCAATAACAAATATGAAGTGATTTTTAATTCAGCCAATAACCGGTCAATACCTGCAAAAGCCGGCACACACAGAGAATGTGAATGGCAACAATATCGTCACTGCAACGCTCTGCAGTGCGGGGAACAGCTGCCCTCCAGGAACTCTACAGCTCGGTTTTCCCTGTTCCTCGCAGCCATGTACCGGCAGGCAGCGTCAGGCGCGCTCCCCATGCTAACCCACCCCTCCCCCGGCTCGGGCCTGGCTCACCTCCACCACCCTGCCGCTGGCAATGACGGCGATGGTGTCGGCGTTCCGCACGGTGGAGAGGCGGTGGGCGATGACCAGCACAGTGCGGCCCGTCACCACCCGGTCCAGCGCCTCCTGCACCACCTTCTCCGACTCGGCGTCCAGCGCGCTGTGGAGACGAGTCATCAGAGATTACAGAGATCCAGGGCTGGGGCTGCGGGGAAAAGTCGCAGTGTAGCGTGGAAGGAACAGAGCTAATTAACACGCCGATTGGTGCGTCACCCGACCAGCCAGCAAGGTAAATTTCAGCACAGAACTCATACAAGCATCACCGATGGAGTCTGGAGGTCAGCACGCGACCGCTGAAGTCACTTCATTTCTGCACTTGGTCTGCAAATGACCGCTAGCGCGGTGTAAGGTCTGGTCGAAATATGTAACGAAAATTTATTAACTACTTCACTTTAATTGCTAAATGACGCGATAATTAATGGTCCTCTAGTATGTATATTCATTTCTCGTCCCCCTCCCATTATAAGTGCAGTCACACTCAGACAAAGAGCTCTGCCAGTTATTGCGCAGTAGCCTGTCGGTTCATGACCACGGGTCCATCGTACGATGCACCCCAGCCAACGCCCTATGACGTATCGAACGCTCATTGGCTCACGAGATCTGACGCTGGTGTCACGCCACTGTCTGGCCTTGGATTGCATCAGCATTTCATCAGCCTCCAGACCAGTGCATCGAACCATACTCTGTCGCCTATGACGTATTGTATTGTGATTGGTCGGCGTATGTAACCAAGCCTGCCGACTCGGCGTATATAAGGAGCGCTGAGCTAGCGTCCCTCAGAGATAGATAGAGAGAGTGTAGCAACCGCAGCACGTGCAGTGCAGTGCCAGCCATTCAGATAGAGGCAGTGCTATGTAGAGTACTACAGACCAGTGTGTGTGTGTGCAAGGACAGTCACAGATCAGCAGAAGTGAGTACAGACTGATGAGCTCAGCTCATAGTGATGCAGACGCCCACAGTGCCGCAGAAGATAGCATGTCAGTAGAGTGATGAAGGACTTGTAAGGTCAAGAACAGACAAGAGAGTGTTGGAACTTTGGCTAAGTTGCATCACCTGTTCACAACGCCAGGTGCAAATAAATCGACAATTAAGGAAACAACGTTTCTTCGTCGAAATACGATTAGAGGTCCTACCAACTTGAAAACCATCATTCACAGCCATACCTAAGAGCACTTCTAGGTAACAAAAAGATTTGGCGCTTCGTGACCCGGATTGAATTACATCGGATCAAGTTACACTTCGAAAATTGCAAGTTTGGATCTTCGTGACCAACTTCAATTTTTTCTAAGCCACGGGACTTAGAAAACATCTTTGGACTTAGCCAGCCACCATCGACCATCCACACTCCTGTCAGTACTTCATTTTGAGTCTAAGACACCAGAGACTCAACTTGTCAACAGAGACCCAACTACCGTCTAATTCGCAAGATTCACCTCTACAAACACCCCTGGCAAGAAAAAATTTCATCTCTAAGTTCAAAAACGCCTACAAACGCCATCAACGTTTTTTTCCAGTAGCCGACCATACGACTCCGCCGCCGCTATTACGCAATCATCCTGCACTGCCGCGTGCCCCAGTGGTGACTCATAGAACAACGCCGCCGGCCGAGCCGTCCCCAAGGCCGCTGACTCACCCCAGCCGTCGAACTGCGCCACCCGCCCGCTACTAGAGGTCTACATAGAAAAAGAAGTGTCACCAAAATCCAACTTTAGTATATACAAACTATATATTTTTGGAATCCGCACAGTCTCAGGAATACTTCTATCTGGTTTTTAGAGCTCTACACGGGTTCTGAAAAATCTTCATCCAACTTAAGTCTATCACAACTTCATCTAGAACTTCAAGTTTTCTTCAAGATTCATCGACACCTCTACTAGTTCGTCCATTCTTCGAGTTATCAGCCGACTTCTCCACTTCAAACGTCGTCTACCTCCACTTCAGAAAATAGTTTTTCAACGGTTCCAGTGGTTTTTCAACGCTTCGAGCAGTTTTTCAACGGTTCCAGCAGTTTTTCAACGCTTCAAGTTATTTTTCAACGCTACTAGAAATTTTTCGACGTCTCAAAAAATTTCTCAACACAGCTGTTCATCGCCACCTGTGCTTCATACAGCAACCAGCGCTTCAAACTCACAAGTAAGGTGCTTCCTTGCCCTCTCCTTAAAAACTGTTGAATTTTCGTTAGCTAATTGTACTTGTGTTAAAAATTGTTTAACAATATGGCTACTGCTGTTGAACACACCTTGATTGATACTATGCGAGACATTTCGATGGAGATCCGAGTTCAAGGTCTAACGCAACATGTAAGATCATTTTCGGGAGAGAGCTCCAACAAATTTCATGATTGGGCTAGGGATATGGATTCAATCGCCTGCACCGCCGATGACAAGCGGATGGTAATTTTGGCAACCCGAACACTAAGTGGACCCGCAGGAAAATTCGCCTGCAGATTGCTCACTGAAAATCCAAATCTCAAATGGCTAGAACTACGAAAAGAGTTGAGGGACAGATATAGCGATCTGAAAGATCCATACTGCGCCCGCGAAAAACTACAAAAAGTTAGGCAAAAGAAAGGCGAACTCATGCAAAATTTTGCCGAACGTCTCCAGGACGTTGCCAGTGAAGTTTTCGACAATCCCAATAGTGCCGATTCTCAGAGAACGTTGGTGGAAATCTTTCAGAAGGGTGTAAATGATGACCGACTTGCACGAGCATTGATCAGAAAGAAGTTCACTTCACTGCAGGAAGCTGTCAAATTCGCGAGTGATGAGCAACAAACAGACCGAACCTTTGAGCTCTGCAGAGGTAAACTGGATGTAGAGGAACCAATGGACATAGATGTAGTTCGAAATGACGCCCAAGCTGATAGGATCGATAAGCTAGAAAAGTGTCTCTCGGATGTGGGCTCAAAAATCGACAAGCTAGCTAAAACAGTAGGCAAAAATCAAAGAGCTGGACCTCCCAGTCCCCCTCAAAGTCACAGTCAACCCCCACCTCGACGTCCATACCAGGGACCACCTCAAAATCAACGCCATTTTCAGGCGCCCCCACCAAACCATCGCCAGTTTCAACGTCAGCCTCAGCCCAACCAATGGCAAAGGCGACCGCAAAATCAGCCCCATAGGACTCAGTTTCAGAGCCAACAGACTGCTCCGCCTGGTGTAGGATCAAATGAGCCGCCCCGCAGGTATCAATGGACCCATGATGGTCGCCCAATTTGTGCATTTTGTGAGAAGGCCGGACATACCCAGAGAGTATGTAGAGCAAAGCAAGCCTCATTTCCTGGCCCTCAGCAGCCGGAAAACTAAGTGGTCCATCTGTTGTCGGGACCGAACAGACGGAAAACCTAGATCCCAATGGTCCTAGGGATAACATCGCCAGAATTTTCATCAAACGTGACACCCCAATGTGTTGGATCTACCTTGGAAACCGTAAAGCGTACACTCTTGTAGACACAGGTGCTGATATTTCGATCGTGTCGCAGGAATTCTTTGACAAAATCTCGTCCAAACACGTTTCGGACTTCTCCAAAAATTGTGCCCCTCTTGAATCTGTCACTGGGCACAAGCTCAAAAACTTTGGCACAGCGACCCTACCAGTTGAAGTTTCAAAATTCTGTCGCAAGTTCAAATTTCAAATCGTCAAAGGTCTAAAGCATGCTTGCATCTTAGGCAACGACTTTCTAAGTGAATTTGGAGTCAAGCTAGATTTCGGCAAGAAGACAATGAACATTCACAACAATCTGATCCCGTTGAGGCCCCAACATCTAAACTGTCAGTCAGTCACCTCATTGGTAAGGCTACCGGAAAAAGACAACCATCCCAGCACAGTCGTACGTGGAAGTTCCAGCGTACGTGAACCGTGTGCAGCTGATTGATCAGGACTGTGCCATACAACCATTGAGTAACACTCCCTACTTCTGTGACGAACCTGGACTCATACTACTCAACTCAGTGAGTAGACCTAATGAAAAAGGTCACTTGCCAGCCGTGATTGTGAATACCACAACACGTGATCACACGCTGCCGTCCAGACAAGTCATAGGACTTGCTGAGGTGCTAGATGCATCTGAAATCAACGCTGTTGAACAGAGTGAATCAAGTGAACCATCAGAACCAAGTGCGCAGGTTAACGTAACCTCAAAAGTAGAACTGGACCCTGCCATGAAAATTCAAAAAGCGGATCTGTCTCATGTCCCGGAACATCAGAAAAATCAAATTGAGCAACTGATTGAACGCAATTCGGATCTCTTTGCTAAAAGCGAGACTGATTTAGGCCGTACCGATCTGGTTACCATGAAAATCGACACTGGAGACAATGCTCCGATCAAACAGCGACCTTACCGTCTGCCGTTTAGCCAAAGGCAAATGGTGGAAGATCACATTGATGAACTGCTAAAAGCAGGAGTCATTCAGCCAAGCCAGAGCCCCTGGGCAAGTCCCATAGTCATTGTAGACAAAAAGGATGGTGGAAAGCGCTACTGCGTAGACTACCGAAAACTTAACCAGATCACCGTCAAAAATAGCTACCCTCTTCCGCGTATTGATGATATCTTAGCATCGCTTGAAGGATCACAGTACTTCACCTCTTTAGACCTGAAAAGTGGTTATTGGCAAATTGCCATGGCAGATCAGGACTCAATTGACAAAACTGCTTTTACATGTTTTTTGGGACTATATTCTTGGAATGTTCTACCTTTTGGATTGACAAATGCTCCTGCACTATTTTCGGAACTCATGAACAAAGTTTTGCAAGGCATACAACACAAATATGCCATCGCGTATATCGATGATGTCATCATATTCTCAAAAACGTTTGAAGAGCATCTAGAACACATCGAGGACGTGTTCAACAGGCTGCGTAAGGCAGGCCTCAAGCTGAAAATGTCGAAATGTGATTTCCTCAAACAGGAAGTGAAATATCTTGGTCATGTAGTTTCAGCAAGTGGCATTCAGCCAGACAAGTCTAAGGTAGAAGTCATTCGAGATCTCAAACCACCCACAACAGTGAAAGGTGTACGATCATTCATTGGTATGTGCTCCTATTATCGTAGGTTCATCCCAAACTTTGCGAAAATTTCGAAGCCTCTGACGGAATTGACAAAGAAAAACGCACGTTTCCACTGGACCGACGAATGTCAGGAATCATTTGACACTTTGAGAGTAGTTCTGACAGATGCCCCCATTTTGGCCTATCCAGATACCGGAAAGCCGTACAAATTGTACACTGATGCGTCAAACCATTCAATTGGAGCTGCCCTCGTTCAGGAAACTGACCAAGGTGAACGTGTGATACAATATTTATCACATCAGCTCAACAAATCTCAGCTCAATTGGCCTGTCATAGAAAAGGAAGGATACGCCATCGTATATGCCGTACAAAAACTCCGCCCCTATCTTCTAGGATCGAAATTTACCATTATGACAGATCACAAACCGTTGAAACATTTGTTCACTGCTGAAATGAGAAACCCCCGCATTCAACGCTGGGCTATTATTCTCGATGAATACGGTTGCGACATCCAATATGTCACCGGTAGACAGAATACCGTGGCCGATAGCCTCTCTAGATTGGAACCTCAGAGAGATGAACCCATGGATGTCAATATCATAGATTCCGACCATGCACCCCGTGTTGAGTTGGATTCAACGGTAGAACCGTGCCCTTCTGATGAAAGTTCAGACCCAAAGGAGAAATTCCAGGAATTTCTTGCAAAGCATCCTGATTTAGAAACCCTCCAGAGCGAGGACGAAGAGATTCAGAAGATAATCAAAATGCTGAAAGACCCAACAGATCCAAATCATAGTGATGTTGCAAAACGCTATGTAGTGCTAGATAGTATACTGTATCGTATTACAGATACTTCGAAATGTACCCCTCATCCCGGTCTTCAACTGTGCATCCCTAAATTTCTGCAGAAGCCGTTAGTTGAAGAAACTCATTCTGGTTATTTCGGAGGTCATCTAGGAATTGACAAAACGTATGACAAGCTTCGATCTCGTTATTACTGGTCTGGTATGTATCGTGACGTAGTGAATCATCTGAAAATTTGTGTAGCATGTAACATGCGGAAACTCAGAAAGCAACGACCACCCCTTCAGGACATGCAAATCCCGAAATATCCATTCGAAATGATAGCGATCGATACTTGTGGTCCGTTCCCTCAGAGTTACAATGGAAATCGGTTTATCATTAACATAGTTGATCTTTTTTCTGGTTGGCCCGAGTCATTCGCCACTGATTCAAAAAGTGCGGAAACAGTCGCTCAAATACTCATTGAACACATCATCCCTCGACACGCGTGCCCCCGTGTCATCGTTTCGGACAACGGAACAGAATTCTGTAACGTAGTGATTGACCAAATCTCGGCATTCTTTAATATCAAGCACATTAGAACTTCTGTGTATCACCCTCAGTCCAACGGACGTTGTGAAAGGTACCATCGCGTTCAAAATGATATGTTGGCAAAGTTAGTGAGTAAAAACCAACGCGACTGGGACACAAAGCTTCCTTCAATTCTTTCGGCGTATCGTACTGCCAAAAACGAAACAACAAAACACAGCCCCTTCTACGTTTTGCATGGACGTGACCCTGTGTTGCCCATGGACACACTGTTGTCACCCAAGTATAGATACCAAGGCGAGGACTATGTCCCCACCATGTTGGAAAATCTTAGTCGTGCATATCACGAAGTTCGGCATAACTTATCCCTCGGACATGAAAAGAGTAAATTGTACTATGATCGAAAAGCACAGTCGGTAAAATTCAAAGTAGGTGACATGGTATACTTTCGTGATCCATCCACAGCCCCTGGCTCCACAACAAAATTAACCTCACATTGGAAGCCATACTATCGTGTAGTAAAGGCGCTTAGTGATGTCACTTTTGTCATCAAACACCAGCTAGAAGGTGGTACTAAAACCGTGAACGCTCAAAATCTCAGACGTGCTGACCCCAATACACCGTGGTGTAACATTTCGAACGAACCAACCCATATCAATCAGAAGCATGAAGAGAAATCAAAGTCTCAGATCCCAATCAGAATTCAGCCCCCTCGTAGTTCAAAATTATCTTATGATGATGATATGGATGTAACGCCTGTGCCAGTTAGATTTTCGGAACCCGCGCTATCTGACACTCAATTCAATACTAGTTCTGGCCAATCAAAACCTGATGTACCCTCTGAAGATGAGGATGATATTCCGCTTTCAAGGTTGGCGAAACGGATGCATAACCCTACCTCAGACGAGGAGGATGATATTCCTTTGGCGAAATTAGCCAAACAGATTCGAGAAGAGAGAGAAAGAGAGCCAAAACGTAGTTTAGAATCTCCAATACCGGATGCAAAAAGAGTTTGTGAACCATTGGATTCGGATCTCAATCCAGATGCAACTGCATATGTGCCGGTCAAGCGAGACCGCGACATAGAATCAGAAGATTCTGAAGATGATTATCCCCCAAATAAGGTCATCGCTGCAGATGACTCGTCTGATTCAGAGATATCAGACATTGAGAGTACAAATGTAGATACCTTAGATATAGATACTGTACAGTGTAGAAATGCCGCTAAGGATAGTGTAAATACACGCAGCAAATGTGATGTAACTGAGGTAACGTCAGGTTCCTCTCTGAATACGGAACAAAAGATGGAACTGTTCAAAATGTTTAGCATGAACATGGCAAATATCAGCCAAAAGATGGAAAATATGGCTGCCATGTTGTTGAAGTAGTATGTAATGATGTTATTAATCGGATTCTTCACTTGAGAGTGAAATGAGTACTTTGACATGACGGGATCATCAGATACTGGATGAAACGGATTCATTAATTGGATAATGTTTACTTGACAAGATGTCAAATGCGATCAGATGATGCCACAAATGGTTAGAAGGCCATGATTAGGTTATGTTCTAGCTTAAGTTACAATAAGTTTCAAGTGTCTAAATGTGTGTTTTCTGTGTGTTACAGGATGAGAATTCAACAGTTACTAATATGTCTCCTCCTACTAACTGCCCTCCAAACAACCCTGTCGAACGTATTATTCGTACCCAAAGGTCAGATGTATGCCTCTTATGATCACTGGACTATTCATGTACCAGTCCACACGGCAAACTTAAAGGATGCACTCAAATTCATGAGCCAGCAAATCGAGCAGTTTGATATGAAATTTCACATGAAAATAGCAACGTACAAACATGAGCTTGAAAGCAACCGCGTGAATCTCTTGATCAACCGCCTGAACAAAGAGAAGTCCTATCTCAATGGTGAAATCCAAAGAACGCGCGAACTCTTCAATCTGTTGGATAACCCTATCAAGCATCGAACGAAAAGATCTCTGCTCCCATTCGTTGGTGACATAATGTCTAGTCTGTTTGGAACCGCCACCAATACGGATGTCAAAGACATCCTGAAACATGTTCAATATCTGGAGGCAAATCAGAAAAGCTTGATTCACGTCATCGATGAAAACGTTAGTATTTTGAATGAGACCACTCTAGAGGTTAGAACAAATCGTAGAGCTTTGAATAAGCTTATGAACTACACCAAGACGCTTGATGAAAAATTAAGATACCTTACCCGTGTACTTTCAAATGCCATGATGGCATACACGGAAATTTCAGACGAAATGGAAGACATATTTCATGATCTGTTAGTATCTCTCCAGAATCTTAAAAGTTACCTATCTGACTTGGAACTCCACTCTAGTCTTGCAGAACATGGTATTCTGTCAAGGTCGTTTCTAAAACCTGTTCAGTTTCAGAAAACCCTAGAGAACATTCGTCACATCCTCCCAAATTCTGTTGCTTTACCGTTTCAGCCCGAAGAGATCGAAAAATATTATTTGGTCAGTCATACATCAGTTTCCAGAAGTGAGTTTGGATTCTATGTCAATATTTTCATCCCTCTGGTAAATGTTCGCGATAGATTTCAAATCTATGAGATTCTGAACCTTCCATCACCAAAAGTTGTAAGTGGAAAGAACTATCTTGCAAAGTTCACAACCGAAGACTTCTCGTACATTGCTCTCTCAGATGACAACCTGAAGTATATGATTTTGGAAAAGAACTCTGTGGATGTCTTCATCAAAAGCACCCTACCGTTCTACCCAGTGCAAAAGCCGCTTGAAATCGTTCAGGAATCAGACAAGTGTCTTCCGTTCTTGCTCACCAAAAATACAGAGAAAATTCAAAGATATTGTGATAAGGAAATATCAAGTAAGGAAACCATCAGGCCTAAAGCTCAGTATGTTGGAAATGGAGAATGGTTGATTATAATATCCGAGCCTCTTGAAGTTATCACGAGATGTAAAAATGGAACAGAGACAAGGATGTTCACTGAAACCATAAATCACTTGCAGTTAGAACTCGGTTGTTCAGCTCAGACGAAATTCTTCACGCTCCCTACCTTTCGACGCTTCGACTCAGAGATCTCTTTTTCCGGTGCATTCAGTTACATAGCTGACGCCCATGATGTGTGGCATAGCATTCTCAGTGACTTGGAGAACAATACTGAAGCTCTATCTCTCGCTATTGAATCGCTTCCTGTCGTACCCGATAATACCTATCGGTTAAGTCAGCTCCGTACCCAGCTAAGGCGCCTGGAATCCAGCCGTCTCAGCGTCCATTTAAAACCCATCGCTGGCACTACAATAGGCATTGTGTTAGTCATAGTAGCCTCAGCATCCGCCGTTGTGATCATAAAACGCAGACGTAGGTCAACATGTCCGAACCGCTCCCAATCCTCCCCGATACCAGCACCGAGCTCAGCAGCATCAACATCAACGCCAGCGGAAATGCAGTCAGCAGCAATCCCACTGACATGTCTTCAGGTGGAATAAAAGCTCAGACTCAACTATGAGCATCAAGCAGTCAGTCAACAGTCAGCCAACAGGCAACATGAACACCACTCCAGCTATCCCAGCCATTCAGTTTGCCGTGGACCATTACCACGACAACGATGGACAAGTTCACTTATTAGTGAAGTGGGCAGGACATCCCATGGCCTGCGCCAGTTGGATCCTTGAAGATTACGTACCCGTCCGCATCTCGAAGCAATACTGGAAGTCAGCAAACGAAGTCGTGCCCCAAAGGATACGACCTGGCTGTTGGGGACTAACCAACACCAGTGTCCCAACAACCAACAACAGCACCGCTGCTCAAAACCACACCGCTGTCGACAACGGTCACCGCTGACGAAACCAACACCGCTGCCGAAACAACCGCCAACGCTGCTGCCGATGCCAACGTCGCTGCTCCCCACGCTGCCCCTGAAGCAGTGTACTACATCAATCAGAACTTCCCAGTAGACAGCTTTGATTCAACAATGGCAGTTGCCGGATCAGATGTGGACTTTGATGTGTAGATTATGAAAAGTGTTGAATAAGAATGTTTTACGTAATCAACTAGTTATGCTATGTTATAGTGTGCAGATGTGTAACTCACTCATGTAACCGTATTGTTTAAATGTTTAAATGTAAAATATATCATGCTTCAAATATTGAGATGCCTGTAAACAGAATCAGATCTGGTGAACGAAAATTTTAGACGACAAACCAAAATTTCATTCAAAGGACCTCGCGCTGTGATGTAACGAAAATTTATTAACTACTTCACTTTAATTGCTAAATGACGCGATAATTAATGGTCCTCTAGTATGTATATTCATTTCTCGTCCCCCTCCCATTATAAGTGCAGTCACACTCAGACAAAGAGCTCTGCCAGTTATTGCGCAGTAGCCTGTCGGTTCATGACCACGGGTCCATCGTACGATGCACCCCAGCCAACGCCCTATGACGTATCGAACGCTCATTGGCTCACGAGATCTGACGCTGGTGTCACGCCACTGTCTGGCCTTGGATTGCATCAGCATTTCATCAGCCTCCAGACCAGTGCATCGAACCATACTCTGTCGCCTATGACGTATTGTATTGTGATTGGTCGGCGTATGTAACCAAGCCTGCCGACTCGGCGTATATAAGGAGCGCTGAGCTAGCGTCCCTCATGAGATGGAGATAGAGAGAGTGTAGCAACCGCAGCACGTGCAGTGCAGTGCCAGCCATTCAGATAGAGGCAGTGCTATGTAGAGTACTACAGACCAGTGTGTGTGTGTGCAAGGACAGTCACAGATCAGCAGAAGTGAGTACAGACTGATGAGCTCAGCTCATAGTGATGCAGACGCCCACAGTGCCGCAGAAGATAGCATGTCAGTAGAGTGATGAAGGACTTGTAAGGTCAAGAACAGACAAGAGAGTGTTGGAACTTTGGCTAAGTTGCATCACCTGTTCACAACGCCAGGTGCAAATAAATCGACAATTAAGGAAACAACGTTTCTTCGTCGAAATACGATTAGAGGTCCTACCAACTTGAAAACCATCATTCACAGCCATACCTAAGAGCACTTCTAGGTAACAAAATACCTTCTGAGCTTCAGCAGTTCCAAAGCACATGCATGACACAAATCCTACAACGAGCTGATCAACCAGCCAAATCCCATGGGACCGGGAGACGCGACAGTCGACCGCTGCCGTCTGAGCACCACCAGAGCCCGCGGCAGTCGACCGTTGCCCACTGAGCACCACCAGAGCCCGCGGCAGCCGACCACTGTCGTCTGAGCACCACCAGAGCCCGCCGCGGCGGTCAGCTGCGGCCTACCTGGTGGCCTCGTCCAGAATGAGGATGCGCGGGTCCTTGAGCAGGGCGCGCGCGATGGCCACGCGCTGTTTCTGGCCGCCGGAGAGCGTGACGCCGCGCTCCCCCACCGCCGTGTCGTAGCCGTCAGGCAGCGCACGGATGAAGCCGTCGGCGTTGGCCAGGCGCGCCGCCTCGGCCACCTGCGGCGGAGGAGCAGTAAGTAGGGCTCGGAACGTCATAGAGGCAGTGCAAAGCGCTACATGCCAGTCGGAACGGTTCATCGGGAGGCATGCGTCAGGGAGAATCCCGATCAATCTCCGTATGCACACATTTTTGAAGCCATAAGACAGTATCGTTGACGATCGTGAATCCAATATCGGAACGTCCCACCTTTGTAAAAATGCGCATGAAGATAGGTATTTACGCACATGACCTTAAAATCACGAGCATACAAACAGAGGAGAGGCATCAAACTTCTTAGTATTCCTCGTAGTATCGTATCGGACCTTACCTGCTGGTCGAAGGTCTCATGTGAGACCTTACCCGCTGGTCAGATGCGTCGTATGAGACCTTACCTGTTCGTCGGAGGCGTCGTATCAGACCTTACCTGCTGGTCGAAGGTGTCGTATGAGACCGTACCTGCTGGTCGGAGGCATCGTATGAGACGTCCTTACCTGCTGGTCGGAGGCGTCGTACCAGACCTTACCTGCTGGTCGGAGGCGTCGTACCAGACCTTACCTGCTGGTCAGAGGCGTCGTATGGACCTTACCTCCTGGTCGGGGCGTCGTATGAGACTTTAACTGCTGGTCGGAGGCGTCGTATGAGACCTTACCTGCTGGTCGGAGGCGTCGTATGAGACCTTACCTGCTGGTCGGAGGCGTCGTACCAGACCTTACCTGCTGGTCGGAGGCGTCGTACCAGACCTTACCTGCTGGTCAGAGGCGTCGTATGACACCTTACCTGCTGGTCGGGGGCGTCGTATGAGACCTTACCTACTGGTCGGGGGCGTCACATGAAACCTTACCTGCTGGTCAGAGGCGTCGTATGACACCTTACCTGCTGGTCGGGGGCGTCGTATGAGACCTTACCTGCTGGTCGGGGGCGTCGTATGAGACCGTACCTGCTGGTCGGAGGCGTCGTATGAGACCGTACCTGCTGGTCGGAGGCGTCGTACCAGACCTTACCTGCTGGTCGGAGGCGTCGTACCAGACCTTACCTGCTGGTCGGAGGCGTCGTATGAGACCTTACCTGCTGGTCGGGGGCGTCGTATGAGACCTTACCTGCTGGTCGGGGGCGTCACATGAAACCTTACCTGCTGGTTGGGGCGTCGTATGAGACCTTACCCGCTGGTCGGAGGCGTCGTATGAGACCGTACCTACCGGTCGGGGGCGTCGTATGAGACGTCCTTACCTGCTGGTCGGAGGCGTCGGGCCGGCCGTAGCGGATGTTCTCTCGAATGGAGGTGGCGAACAGCACCGGCTCCTGGTTGATGTAGCCGATTACGCGGCCGCGGAGCCAGCGCGGGTCCAGCGCGCGCAGGTCCCGCCCGTCCAGCAGCACCTCCCCGCCGCACGGGTCGTAGAACCTGCCGGGTGGCGGAGGAGCTGCGGCGAGGACGGCAGCGGCAACACGCCCGACACTGAGACAATGACATATTGTACAGAGACATCTATATCTTGCAGCTTGGTTCAGGGGATTAAAGACGGTAAAACCTGTCCCCTCAGTCGTATATTTTCACTATAAACCGGATATTTTCATGCCTTTAGCCAGGTGCGATTGGTCGGGACAGGTATGCGTGCAACAGGTCGGGACTCAGTACATACACTGAATGTAAGACGTTCTAACCTCTCCAGCAGGGCAGCGCACGTGGACTTGCCGCCGCCAGAGAAGCCGACCAGCGCCGTCATATGTCCCGCCGGCAGCTGCAGCCGCAGCCCGTCCAGCACCGTCTGCCACAGCGGCACCAGCGTCAGGAGGACGGAGGAGAGACAGCGGCACCGGCGTCAGGACGGAGGAGAGACAGCAGCAGGGGCGTCAGGACGGAGGAGAGACAGCGACAGAGGCGTCAGGATGTAGGAGAGACAGCGGTACCAGCGTCAGGAGAACGGAGGAGAGACAGCGGCCCAGGTATCACGTCCGAGGACAGTGCAGAGGCACAGGCGTCAGGACTGAGGGCAAGGCCACAGTTTGTGCGGCGTCGATCGTAACAGCGGCCAGCTGCCAGTCCAGAGGATCCTCCCGGCTTCAACGGAGAGTCGCGGCACCCTATTTACATGCCATGAGGACATGAAGGTCAAGGTCAGGTCTAGACGTCCGTGGGCCCTAAAAAATCGTAGAAAAACTGCCGTGTCACTCAATTTGTCTTTTCTTTTTGAAGAGCAAGCATAGCGTCATAGCGAACGTGATGACAAACAGCATTACGAGTCCCAGTCTGTAGTGCAGAAACACGCAACCCACACCAGTTGTCACTACAACAGCTGGGATAGCCAGTCAGTCCCCACTTGCCACTGAAACGGTTGCGATAGACATAGCCGATCCAATTCCGTTGCTCCAACAGCCAGGCTAGCCATAGCCGGTCCACACAAATCACCAAAACAGCTGGAACAGACAGAGCCGACTCACACCAGCTAGGATAACCATAGACGACCCACACCTGCCGCTGAAACGGCTAGGATGGACCGATAATAGTCACTGTAACAGCTGAGATTGCGAGGACGGATGCACCTAGACCCCGTCTCTGACATACTACCCAATCTCACTCACCACCTCGGGGCGGCTCGGGTAGTTAAAGGTGACGTCACGGAACTCGACGGTGCCGGTCAGCTGACTGACAGGTATGACGTCACCCCCCACTAATGGGGATTTCCGCCTGCAGTTTCATGTACTGCCGGTACAGGACACGGTGTCAGTCGCCTACGTCGCGGCCGCGAGGGGACAGCCTAGGGCAGTCTTGCAAGGTGTTACAACATTAGATAAGGGGTTAACAGTTGAACGTGGGGGGCTTTTTCCAGCGTGTGCGGGAGATGAAAAGTACCATTTCTTGAAATGCAGTGCCGAGTTAGAGAACAGACTGCAGCTTACTGTCAGACTGCAGTTTCCTACAAACGCTGGAGTCGGGTTATACTCACATTAGCTTAATCAACAAAATATCTTAAAACTACTCAACTATAATTACGGTATCATCAAGGTAGGAGAAAATAAAATAATGACAAATGATGAAAGGAATCAATTTGTTCCCCATGATCTACCTCGTAATGGTGACATTTTCTGTACAAAGCAAATAGTCCTCCTTACAAGATGAACAATAATCAGCACATTCTTTGACCACAGACCAAAACTCGAGCCATGATCCATCGACTAGCCCTTAACCTCAGCTCCCCACACCTTCACCGTCCTCTATCCACCCCATCACCACCCCCGGCGCGCGCTCACCTCGAAGACACGGGCTCCCGCGCTCATGCCGCGGACGAAGGTGCCGAAGAGGATGGAGAGCTGCGCCAATGAGCGCTGGATGGTCTGCGAAGCCACCAGGAAGGACATGAGGTCACCAGCAGTCAGCTGCTGCTGGGACATCAGGTAGCCGCCGTAGTACAGCGTCGCCAGAACCACCGAGTTCATGAACAGGTTAGCGCCCGCCTGCAAGTACGGGCGCGGGGTGAGGGGTGAAGGGTTTGTGTGTGCGTCACTGGTTCTGTTACCTTCTGTCGGATAAGATGTGCACCGCCACACAATTTCGGTATGAGAAGTAAGGAGCAGTGAGTTGTTTCCAACCAATCGTTTAACAAGGCTATATCGCTCCACGTCTATTCCAGTCATATGAATATACTTCCATGTATTACTCACACTTCCACACTATTGAGGTGTAATTTAAAGTGTTGTGAAGAGAATGAAGTTATTAAAAACTATGGAAAGAGGCGCTACGGATGATGTACGGTGAGGATAAATGTTAATGCGTCTGCATCTCTTCTATGATAAAACAACCGTGTCAATCCCGCTTCAGCAGACAAGGCATCGGAAAAGAATTCGACAACTCTCACCCTACACTGGATAGTTCACGTTGCCACCACCCTGAACCAATATAATCCACGAGCCCAACACTTTGATACCCTCAGCTGGACGAGCCAATGGACAACACCCCGAAATGAACCCAATCAACCCACCTCCTCACTACAGATGTTTCCTCCATGACATGCTCCCATTCCACCCTTCCCCACCCTCGCCAACATTAAACTCCCGGAATCGTGCCGACCCCGGCTCCCACCTGGAAGAGGCCGATGCCGACGCCGAGCCGGACGTGCATGTCGCGCGACTTGTCCACCTCCCTGGCGTACAGCTCAGTCTCGCTGCCCTCCATGGCGAAGGCCCGCACGGTGCGCACGTGGCTGACCGCCTCCTCGGCCACGCCGGTGGTGTAGGCGATCTGGTGGGGACGATAGTCTCACGTCAAACGCTAGCTCAGGCCCGGGACAGCACTGGATACCCGCCTCCGGCAGGAGCTCACCAGCTTCAGCGTGCTGAGGCAGCAGGGGCGTAGCCAGGGGTTCTAATGGGTCCAGATCCCGCTGTGAAAACCTATACCGGGTAGCAGAAAGTTTTTGGTGCATTCAACGTTGCATGAATCTCTTAAACTTGCTCTTAAATTTCGAATTTTATGGATTCCGGAAAAGCACTTGAAAGACTCCGATACGCCGCCAAATGTGGTGGGGAGCCCCGAGCATTTCCAGAGGGTCTCTGCTGTGGGTGGTTACAGGGGGATGATGACTGCAGGCAGGAGTGACTTGGGGGGGGGCAAACTAAACAATGGTTACCTCACTTTTCCTTGCAGAATAAAGCGTAGCACAAAGACATCGAAACGGCACATAATAATTTTAATTGTGCAGAAAATCCTGCAAAAAATCTAAAAATTGGTATTGTAAGAAAAATGTTTCGCACAATTACATGAAAGCACAACCTCTTTGAATGATAAATTTAATTTACTATCTGCTATTATTCTGAGGTTTTACGAACACCAAATTTTCCTATTCAGTTCCAGAAAAGGCCAGTTTTCAATCAAGCAAAGGGAATCATTCAGGGCGTAAAAGGGCAGGAAAAGGTCATTTTTGGGAAAACAGTTTAATGAATTTTCTAAAAACGTCATACTTCCATGCCGATGACTCAATATTCCCAAAAAAATCAGTGAAACATCCTGAGAAGAAACGAAATTCTACTGAAATCTGTTTTGTTCATACCAGAAGCGCAATTTTATGGTATGGGCATGTTGGTTTCAGTTTGAAACAAACTTCAAGAAATCAAATTTATGAAAGATAATACATGAAATATTTAGCCCGAGAATTCTTGAGGAATCTAAAATCAGGCCCAAACTGGATGCCATTTTCATTCTGTAGAAAAATATGCGCTTAAGATTTTGAACAAAAAATAGTAAACCAGGCTTATTTCCGTACATTCCAAACTCACTTAATAAGAACTTCAGGGAAATATCAGCACGTCTACACAATGACTCATCTACAGGACAAAAAGGCTACAACTATTTGACTGTGATGCGATGTCTACGGCCCGCAATTGTGGCACAGAGTGTGAGCGGCCGACTGTGGGCGGTGTGGCGGGGACGGAGCTGTCGCGCGTTAAACAGCCGCCTCAGCAGTATAGAAGCGCAGGTCACAAAAGTTCCGGCAAGTCGGAACACTGTGTCCCCTGTGGTGAAGGCCCGGCGCCGCCCCTGACTGCGGTACCTGCTGCTGAGCCCGCCGGGAAGTCTCGCGCAGCCCACGCCCAATCATGGTGCCCACGCCGACCACCGAGCCGATCACCACCGCAGAGCCCAGCGTCAGCTGAGGCGAGATGGTGTACAGCGCCGCCACGCACCCCACCACCTGTCGGGCCGAGCCGAAACCAGAGGTTCACAGCACAAACCACCGGAGGGCGGATGCGGCGTCAATCTGCAAGTTTTACATCGGAAAACCACAAATCAGGAAGGAAATACAGAGTAGAAGCAATAGTCAGGCGTGTAACTTTGTATACTTTTAGGGGTGCGCGAGCACCCCTAAAACTTTTGAAAGCACCCCTAAACTTCCAAAAGCACCCCTAAAACTATTCTGCGACGTTCTAATAGAACTTAACACCCGCACTGGAGGGGGTCTGGCACTAACGCGCACTGGAGGGGGGGCCTGGTAGGCCCCCCCTAAGATCTCGGAAACTAAGAGGGTTAGAAAAACGCCACTTGGTAGGTGGGTGGGGGCTATAGTGATCTACATAATGACCAATTTTCATTGACCTAGGTAAATATCTTCAAGGTCAAACGAGGTCGTAAAGGTCAAATATTGGCCATGCTGGGATCGATTGGTAAATGCTGTGATTATGCAGGAAAATGGCGGGAATAAGCTAAAGGCGGACAAGGTTCATAGAGAAAAGGTCTCAAAAAGGCTTCCCCACAACTTTTGGGTCAAGGTCATTCAAGGTCATTGACCTTTAAGGTCACCATATGGTATACTACTTATTATTTACACTTTGACTAACACTGTAGCCACTCTTTGGCGGGAAATGGGGATTGACCTTTCCCAATGACCTTTGACCTTGAACTTTGACCTTGACCTTTGTATTGGGGTACCCTACCGATGACGTCATATCATAATATATGTCAGACGGGATAACGTCATTTGGCCGGACGCACAGTGGTCAGTGACCTTGAAAGTGCAGATATGACCTTGACCTGTGACCTTTGACCTTGACCTTGACTTTCATGTGAAGTGACCTTGACATATAGTCCCGCTTATATGAAGTTATGACGTCACCACTCGGTGTTTAATGCAAGCTAACTGGTCCGACCGCGCGTTTACGGCGATCTCAAAATGCAGGTCTGACTTTTGAAAGCCTATAAGTCAAAAAATTTTCGGCCGATTTTCAAAAAGCCTTCACCAATCGACGCGCTATTAAATTCTGTTAAATGTGGCTACGTTTCGTTTTTCGGCCACAAGCGGTTCTCCGGCCACCTTGGAAAAACAGGTGGGGGGCCTCCGAGGCCCCCCTCCAGTGCGCGTGTTAATGCCAGGATTATGTAGCAATTAAATAATAAGTATCAGAGATTTGGAGCTCTCTTGTAACTATTCATCTGAAGAGACAATGTCGTGCTTAAAAGATTACTTAAGTGCTCTGGAGATTTCATATAACCGCATGAAGTTATATTTAGACGGCGGGCCGCGGGAGTAACTTAACTATGGAAATTAGGTAGCTGGCACTTGCGACCAAAGCCGAGAGATTGCGTTTTCCAAAATGTTAATTGCCGTGTCGCCGTTGTCTCAGAAGCAGCACCATCGAGTGCAGCTAGACTCGTCGTTGCTTCCTTGATCATGTCTTCCAGAAAGAAAGAAAAAACAGTTCACTGCCTGACTTCTTTTCCAAAATGGCACGGTGCATCCTGTAATTTCTTCCTAAATTTATTTAGGCTGTATGCAGATCAGACCTGTCCATAGCTGATATACTTACCAAAGGAGGGTAAAAAACCAATATGTGGTAGCTGTTCATCTATTTAAACTTGTTTAGAAGGGGAGGGAAATCAGGGCCAATATTTGGGAAACTTGTAGCTTGTGCTTAACCCTCGCCCCTCCGAGAGGAGCATCGATGGTCTCTATAAGGCTTTTTAAGGATAGCGGATAAACGGCGGCGCTGCGCCGCCGTATTCCTTGATCAATTCCGCATCTTTAAAAAATCAAGTTTGGTCATGTTAGGTCAGGTCTTCAGGCCAAGGCAAATGACTTCACCTAAAAAATTAGGATTGCATTTATGCTATAAGTAAAGTTAAGTTACTTATATGTAAGAACACGTTTAACCTAGCAATCCGACGCTATAATCCATAACGGGCCCACCGGGTGCTGCAACATATATTCCGGGTTTTATGAAATCGGTGATATAGTTTCACTTAAGGGTGGCCTCTTCACTGGAAATACATGGTAAAAAGTATAAAATGGCTATATTTAGGTCCATATTGCTTAACCCTCGTCCTTCAGGGGGCGGATTTGACGCTCCTCGTTATTTCTTACGATGACACAAAAAGCTTCGTTTAGCCCAATGTTGCGTGGAAGTTGTATAACAAAATTAATTTGACACATCTTGACCAAATTGTAAGTAAAAGTTAGGTCGGGTCACCGAGTTATGACGTCATTGTTATGCCCATGTAAGGCAATTTTGGTCCTAAAAATAAATATGAAAAAATAGGCGTTACTCGGCTTCTAGAAGAGCTAGATCAAGTTTCTAAATAGGATTCAAAGGCTCCTGAAAAGACAATTGGGAATACACCATCTATTTTGAGGCCAAGTCCACAACGAAGGCACCAGGGGTCCCCAAAGGTCAGCCAAGGTTGCCGTTTTAGAAGTTCTTGTTGGGTATACTCATGAGCAGGACAAGGTGCGGCAATGGATTTGGTATCATAGTGGCGAGAATCACCCAAGGATTCGATGGTATGCGACCTCACTTCGACCTTGAACTAAGGTTATGTTAGGTGGTCTAAGGTCAAGGTCACGCGTGACCTTGCAAGGTTATGCTGCATATTTTGGAACTCCTTGGGTCAAGACAAACACATTGACACCTTGGGCTTTATTCTAGGTCTATTGATTCCCGAATTATAAGCGATTTTCTAAATGTGTCAAAATTTCACGATTTTGTGACCTCACGAGGTCACTAGTTAACCTAGGGTAAAAATAACTGTACACCGTCGGAGAGTTCAGGTCTCGGGCAACAGGCTGCGTTTTACCGCGTATTTCCACCTTCCTTAGTTTTCAAACGGTTGAGGGTCGAATCGATCTCCCGGTAGGGCGAGGAAGTAAAATACCTGCAGTAGGGCAAGGGTTAAAATAGCTTCCTGTTCTCGTAATATTAGTATATTGGGCCACCCCAAAGGTCCAAGTTGTGTTTGTTCTGTGATCTATGTGAGGTCATTTGGGACTATTTAAGCCTTTTTCAGACATGAGTTCGCAGGAAACCCGGACAACTTCGCTGGACAACTTGGTAGGAAATGATGGTGGAGATTTCCCTTTGATACCATTTCGCCTAGGTTGTCATTACGAGTCGATTGGTATGCATATCGATTATGTCAGATAAAATAATGCTTTTGACCTAACCTTTGGTTAACCTAAACCAAAGGTTAGGTCACTCCTAGATTTTGACGTAGCATGTTCATACCATACATAATTTGATTCACCGTAACGAGAGGATTCGCCTACATTATGGTTCTAGCTTGACGCAGTTTTCGACCTCAGTCTGGCTATTAACCCGCGCCCTGGTGGGCCTCCGAGCCACCTTCGCCTGGTGGGGGGTTTTTGAACGCCTCCCCCTCGAACTCGGCCCCTACGCGGGTTAGCGCAAAAACACGAAAGCTGGTGGATAGCTCATAGAAATTCATGAAGAAACTATATAAGTCATTTTTGGGCTCACGTCAATATTGAGGTCATGCCAGGTAAAAAAGTGGCATTTCGAGCAATTTTTTCGGCTCTAGCGCCTGACAGAGTTGAGTTTTGGAACCATTTTCTAAACACCATTCGCTTCCTCTCATCACGGCGAATCGAATGATGTACATATAATATGATCATACTAGGTCAAAACACAAAAATGACCCGACCTCAGGTCAGGTCAAAGTCACTTTTTTACCTAGCCTAGTCAATATGCATATCAATCGACTTGCAATAGCAATCCAAGCGCAATAGCATCAAAATAAAAGTTGTACCATCATTTCATGCAAAGTTATTTACCTAAGCCTGAAAACTAAACTAGCTCAGATGACCTCTCAGAGGTCACAAGTAAAAATTGTAACGTGAACCTGAAAAGGGGCCCAGGATACTACGATTTGGAAAATATAAAGGTATTCTCAGCTGTATCTACACAAATACAGCCCAATTTCTGTTTTCCCCATGTATCTCCAATGGAGAGGTCATGATCTGTACTTGACCTTAGGTCATCGATGTGAAAAATCCTGGAATAATTTTGGTAGCACTCGGTGGGCCCATTATGTGGTATAAGTTTTAATCCGATAGATCGGCCCATTTCTTACTTATGCCATCTTAAACATTTTGAGGTGAGGTCACTTGACCTGCACTGGTGACCTGACCTGAAACGACCCAACCTTTAAATGTTGAAGAACGTTGGAAATTGATCAAGTAGACGTATACGGCGGCGCTTTGCGCCGCCGTTTTTCGTGCCGCCATAAACCCGAAGGGGGAGGGTGTTAACCGCCATAAACCCGAAGCACCCCCCACCGGGACGAGGGTTGAATAAATGTTCAAAGCTTTGTTAGTCCAAGAACAATGTAGCACCATAGATAAGATTTAAATGGCGGTAGAATACAAACAATAACACTTAATAGGTAGCCGTTTGTCAGCGCGCTAGTTTAAAAAAGACACCAAAAACTCCTGGCTTCACCACGTTTGCAGCTTTTCGACCTGTGACCTTTGATGAGCAGAAAGCTTAACACGCGCACCGCTGGGGTTCCTGGCATGACCTGCCCCGCTGAGGGGGCGTATTTCGCCCCACCTCCGTATCTCATTTCCCAGGAAAGCTTAAGAAAAAATACGGACGGCGTTCGAAAGCTCCCGACGTGACGAAGAGAAATTACATGAAGTATTTTTATCTCAGGTCAATATTGAGCCCAGCAAAGGTGAAAGAATGTTCCATAGACTTACAACAGGGCAGTGTACGTTTCCACCTCTAGATATTTATTCCGCGGAGTCAGAGCAAATATTTATACATCATTGGATTTCTTTCATCGTGGCATATCGAATGATGTATAATATGACCTTGCTAGGTCAAATTGTGAAAACGACATGACATCGAGCTGGGTCAGGGTCACAGAGTGACCTGGTATGGTCATTTTGCATCTCAATCAACTCCCTGTGGCAATATAAGCACAATGCAAGCAAAATGGGAGCTTTATCTCAATTCATTGAGAAGTTATGGACAAAACAATCACTGTATGCTCCTATGACCTGACATGACCTTTGAAAGGTCAGATGATCAAAAACTCAACTTTAAGGTCAATATCGTGGTAAGAATACAGGCTTTGAGAATTTTCATTTATATCTATCCAGTATTTACTGAAAACAAGCCCTTTCAATTTTTCACTATAGACTTATACTGGAGTGACCAAAAAATTAGCCCCATCTTATGTCAACGATATCAAAATTCCGAGATAGCAGATATGTAGACCCTAATAACCTCATCATATTGTGAAAGTTTCAAAGTGATCGGTTGGCAGATGTTCCTTAGGCGCTGCTTCAACCTTCTTATTTTAGGGTTTCGAGGTCGGGTCACTTGACCTGGGATAGCTCCTTGACCCGACATGACCAGGCCTAAACAATTTGGCCAGATGCGTACAATTAATTAGGGGTAAGGTCCGTAAGTTCTGTTGCTCTGCGTCTCTTAGTTTCTGCGTTATCGGGGGAAAACCAGGAGGGGGCGAATTTCGCCCCCCCCAGCGGGGTGCGTGTTAAAGCATCCGTGCAGGAACTATTTTGAACTTGTGGGAAAGGGTCTTCGACTTCGGTGGGGACAAAGGTGACTCGGCTTATCGTTTGGTTTGTTGCTGAAAGCAAGGCACGGGAACGGGTGGAAAATGGTGGGCACTGCCCCCATAATCCGAAAGTTTGGGTTGCAGCCGCTACCACGGCTTTTGTGCCTATGTCTTAAAGTATATTAAGTCACTGGCGGATCCAGGGAAGGGCATTAGTGTCATACTCCCCCAATGCTTAAACTAGGGGCCAAATATTTTTTTGATCCGAGGGGAAACCGTATGGAGTGCAAATAAAGGAAGAAAAAAGTCATTAGAGATGTTTCAACAAAAGTGTTAGCTAATTAGTTAAGGGCTTTTTATAAGGCATTCTGCGCAAAGCACCTTTGCCTTTGCCCCTGTGTGGGAGAATTTTGCGGGAGGGCGTTTACTTTAATGTCGCAGAACAAAGGTGTAAGGTTTAAGGACAAAAGTGTAAGGTTTTTACCCTCTTTTAACGTTTTTCATCCCCTAATACTGCCAGTCAAATTGTATGGGTCGGCTAGGAAAAAGCACCCCTAAAGATTTTTACGAAGTTACACCCCTGGCAATAGTAGAATTCGAACTCTCATCCTGAATTCCGTTTGTCACCCAGAAACACCAGCCATGCCTCTTTAACATTGACCTGATGCCCAGATGCCCCTCAGCGACTCTGACCTGAGCTACACTGCGCATTCCCTGCGACACGCACATCTTGAAGGAGCTCTTGAAGTCCTGCACGTCGGTAGTGAGCCGGTTGATGATCTCCCCGGTCTTGTGCTTGTCGTAGAAGGCGATGTCCTGCTCCATCAGCACAGAGAAGAGCTGGGAGCGAAGGTCGGCCGCCATGCCCTCGCCCATGTAGGAGAGGCATACTATGTACGCCAGTGTGAAGGCAGACTGCAGACACAGGCGAAAGACAGGTGTGTAGCGAGCATGCTATAAAGAAACTCGTGATATCCTATGGATGTTTTAAATCCATGATATACACAGACCTTCACAAACCTGTCATATCTGAACTTATTTTCAAGATATTGAGACTCCACACCTCATTTAGACGCAAAATATCTTCAACGATATCCTTTGCTTTGAAGCGTCAAACACAATGAAATCATGCCGCAGTTACAGCAGTGTCTGGTTCTAGAGCAGTCCCCACAGACTCTGCAGCGCCGGGCGGCACGCTCACACCTGCAGTCCGTAGAAGGAGACGAGCCGGAGCGCCGGCCGCCGCAACTCCTGGCCGAACTCGGCGGCGCCCTCCTGGGTGGCGAAGCGCGTCAGCACGTTGATGAGGTCGCCCAGCAGACGCGGCACCTCCACGTTACACAGCGCCACGATTGCAGCGCTCTGGCGGGGCGGTGGAACTGGTGTCAGCGGCGGTACGCCGGTGTCGGCGGCGCCCTGTCATGTGTGGAGTGAAATCTGTACAGACCGTATCTGTACGGACCGCATGCTTAACTCACCGAGTGTTTTAATTTTCTGAACAGCCACCCCAATTTTCATAACACTTAAAAATAGCGGTCCGTTCCAGGGGTGTAGGTTTGTAAATAGCATTGGGGATGCAACATTTTCGATGGGGCACGTTTTGGCAGGTTAACAGGCCGGGATCACACACCCAGGAGCACCAATTGCATCCTGAGATGGGGAAGGGGGTGGTGAGTAGCTTTTCAGAGGGGGAGATACTGGGGATGCTTCAGGAGGTCCATGAACACCATCAGGACGCCCACAGACCGTTGTGGATAAAAAATCCTGTATCAGGGATTCCAAAGAAATATACAAAGCTACGCCCCCGATCGCTAAGTGATATTGATAAGATAAGTCTTATCTCTCCACGATTAGTGGAATTCTTCCTTCAACGAAAATCAATTAAAATATTACGAACTCCAATTTTTTAGACAAATTCAGCTTCTTTTTACAGGCCCATTGACAGGGCGGGTACCCACCCCTACCGGTTTTTTTGGGGGATAGCATAAAAACGGCGGCGCGTAGCCGCCGTACTTGGCATACCTTTTTCTGATCATTTTTACAACTTTTTTCTCAAAATTTTAACGTTAGGTCACGTCAGGCCAGGTCACCAGTACAGGTCAAGTGACGCGACCTCAAAAAAGTTTAAGAGCAAAAGTCAGAACAGGATGAACCTATCCGATTGAAACTCATATCCCATAATGGCCCCACCAAGCTCTCTGAAATTTATTCCGGTATTTTTTATATCGATGACCTAACGTCAGGTACGAGCCAAGACCTCTCCATCGGAAATGCATCGGAAAAATGGTTTTAGCTGAATATCCTAGAAATGGATGGTGATAAAGCATTTATTTAAAACTGAATTATATTTGCCTTGTCTTTGCAGTTCTAATGATATCTATTTTACCTAATTTGACCTTAACCTGACCTCAGGTCAGGTCAAATCCCAAACTTGACCGAGCAAGGTCATACTATATAGCATTCGATTCGGCTTGCTGTGAGGATTCTAATAGTCTAAATTGTTTTGCTCTGTCTTAACTTGTTCAGATGAAATGGCCGAAAACCTTCATTTACATGGTATCCCTATGATGTCATTTTTTACCTGTAGTGACCTTAAATGTGGCCTCACAAAAAATTGTTCAAATATTTTCAAAAGAGAAGTTGAAGGGCTGCCAAACACCGTTTACCGTTCACATTCTAGCATGGTTCTCAAGATCTTAGGAAGGGCGGGTACCCACCCCCTCCCCGTCAAAGCGAAGGGGCTCAGACCCCCATCAATGCGCGTGTTAACCCGCGCCCCACCGGGGGTCCGGCGCCACCTTCGCCCCACTGGGGGCCATCGATGGCCCCCCCTCTAACTCCGAAAATATGGGCGTTAGCGCAAATCTGCAAAGTGCAATAGAAAGCTCGCGTGAATTCAGTAAGAAATTACTTCGCATGTGTTAGTGCTCAGGTCAATGGTTTGACCTCCAGAGGTCAAATTAGGTCAAGATCGGCTATTTTCACTCAAATATGCAATGATTAAGCAAACTGGGCATAACTCTTATGTCATTAGAGCTATTGAGGCCTGGTAAAGTACATTTGATAGCAAATTGCCAGTACTTTTTCCGCCATGTGGAACGTAAAGACCTCCCGCCAGTGGTTTGATCGCCAGAGGTCACCTCGTGACCTAATATGACCTGAGGTCACGAAAGGTCACAAAGTGACCTTGCCGTATATCAAATGAAAGCCAGTGACAAGACAAACACGATGGTGTTTGTTTCAGTGCTCTAGCTCAATTAGGTCAAATGTTATTGTCAAAATACTGTTTTTGACCTCTGGTGACCTTGGATGACCTTGGAAAAGTCAAAGGGCAAATATGACCCCTGGAATCCGTGAAAGTGTGTCCAAAAACGCTGTTCTGAGCAGTCTGAGTATTTGCAATCATTTTTGTGGCTTTTATATCATGAAATAGCTTTTCCCCATGCTTTTCCAATGGGAGAGGTCGCCTCGTGACCTGACCTCAGGGCACGAAATCGAAAAATCCCGGATATACACCTTGTAGACCCTGGAGGGGTCATGAAGTGTAGGAAGTTTCAAATCGATCGACTTTGAAATGTAGCTCTTACAGAGCTCTAAAGGTGAAGTGAGGTGACCTTGGTTGACCTCGTCTGGTGACCTGACCTTGGGTGACCCGGGGTAAAAAATTTCAGGGATGATGGGAAAATGATGCAGTGAGAGGTAGAGTCCTCAACCGCGGTGCTGCGCCTCGTCGTTTTTCTGCTATCCCGGAAAAACCTTAGGGGGCTATCGATGCCCCCCCGGTGGGGCGAGGGTTAAGGGAAAGCATCACTTTTACCGTGGGTTTTAAACTGAGATGGCATATTTGTGGAGCGTGTCAAGGAACCACTATTGGCATATTTCAGATCACCCAAACCTATCTGTGTTAAGTTTTCGCACAATTCAAATTTAAAATAAAGGTCACCATGGTCCTTACTCTAACCACGAAGGATGCCCTTTCCATCTCGTTCCGGTAATGTGATTGACCTGAATTTCATGCACCCCCCTCCCCAAAATTAATTTTCATACGATCCTTACCCTTGTTTTTTAATTTAAGGAAAAATTCGGATTGCATCAGGAGTATCGATGGTGGCTCCACGAATGTATGTTCTGCCTGTAAGTCAAGGCCATTATTTTGCATACGCCGAAAACATGCCGTTTTTTACATCATCAATTTTTAGAAAAAAGACTAAAAATATGTTTTTGTCCTGGGCGACTAGAGGTAAAAACAAAGTAGGGTTGCTGATTCTCAAACTTACATTGTCCATAGAATCTGCCTTTTATAATTTTATTTAAGTATTACATTTCCTTTAAACAGCCCAACGAGATGGCCAGGCGACAGCATTGCTGCCCATGCGACTGTAGCATCGTATTGCTGTTAGCCTATCCAACACATCGTATTGCTGGTAGCCTATCCAACACAAGAAACACATACAACGCCGCCCTGGCACACTTCATTATTTGAATCAGTGTTTTCAAAAAAACTCATTGTAAAAGCCATGTTCTACAATACCATGCCCAGAAAGGCCTCCATTTCACGAAATATCGTCCGGTGCCACCCATACTAACCACCACGGCGCCCAGCAGATAGTGCAGGTAGGGTTTGAGCAGGCGCCAGAGCCGGCCCCAGTCCAGCCTGGCGCGGGCGGTGGGCGCCGGCTCGGCCGCCAGGCGGCTGTGTGCCGGGGCCGACTCACACAGAGCCGCCTGGCGGCGCACCCGGCAGGTGTAGAGGGCAGCAGTGAGGAGGCCGGCCGGCAGGCAGGTGAGGCGCGGCGGCGCGCGAGACCACAGCCATTTCCGCGGCCCGGCGCCGGCCGGAGAGCGCAGCCAGCATCTGCCGGGACCAGGGATCACCGGCTCACAGGGGGGAGAGGGAGACGGCTCACAGAGGGAGCGGGAGACCGGCTCACACGGTGCCAACATAATTCCCATGCTAGACTGCAGGCAGAACAAACGCTGAAATAAGATTTCAATTTAGCATTTCAAGCACAATCACACCAATAAATCAACGAAAGTGGAAATTGGGATGAAGAATCTTTATGAAGTTTAAAAATATCATATTTTTTGTACCAAAATTCAGTGTTACTGCAAGTGAACACTCTGAGAAGATCGATTTGTTTCCAATATCTCACCTTCTCCTCCTCTAACAAAACAAGCTACTTGATGAACGTGAGGCTGAGTGGCCAGCTAACAGAACTCTACTCTGGTAAGATCATTCTCCATAAAAAGTGAATTTTGGAACAACCAAAATCTGAAATCTGGCTCTTCTGGTACACTTTACCAGACGCCTTATATCATCTAAGTTCAAAGATTATGATCACGGCGCCTGCCATTTTCTTGAGAAGCCAGTTTGACTGATTTATTGATGAGCTTAAAGAGCTACACTCACCTGAAATGGAAAACTTAAAGACTGGACTAGTTACCTTGTAATCTGAAGGCACTGTTTGGCTGGAGAAAACAAGTGCAGATTTATAAATATTGCACTCATTATTCTCCTTTGCTACCTGAGGAACAAAGGCAATGGCTTAATGGCATGCACCAAAATGTCGCAGGTAATAAACCGGCCCAACTTCCAGCTTTCAACATTGTACCTTCTTGATATAATGGCAAGGTAGGCCATTTATTGATGTTTGTAGCTTTTGGACATCCAGATTTTGTATTCCCTCAAACTGAAATATAGTTAAAAAAAACTGCTCTCCCATCCTAGACAATATTTTAATTCTCCTTCTTTAACATCACCTTCTACTTCAGACAGGATCAAGGTAAATTTTTAAGGAAGCGCCAAAATAAGTTTTCCAGAATAAGCAACAGCTAAAGATAAATAGCTTTTGACAACATTTTCCACAAATAACTTTCTATCCAGCACTGGCAATGTCATTAGAAGTAGTGAACACTCAAATATCAACAGCAGATGACTTGCTGGTACTTTAATCCAGGGGTGAAATTTTTCATCTCTTTGGGGGGTGCTCAGGCATCCCCAATCCTAATTTGAGCACCCCAAATCATCTGTTGAGCACCCCCAATACATGTACCGCCCCTGACTTATCACCAATGCCCTGAACAGTGTCACCCCCAGGGTAGTATCTCATCACTGCCGCCCTGTTTCGTGCCGCCCCTGGCAAGTTATTGCTGTCCCAGGTTCAGTACTTTCGAGCCAAGATAAAAGCGTTTAAACCCATGCTGAAGCTAAATAATTAATAGAAGTAGAATATTGCATGGTTGAAAAGTGTTGCAATGCCCTAAAAATTATTTTGAGCAGTGCTATATTCAGCTAAAAATTACAAAGGATTAAATTTCGTTACAGAGGCATTATATATGCTGCAAAACCTTACCTTACCTTACCTAAGGATGTCGGAATTTTGCAATAGGAGTCTTGATTGGTATTACTCAGGCGGGAGCCCGAGTGGGGGGACCATAGGTTATCTAGTTCAACCCATGGGCAAATACAGGTCAGTTAGGACTGTCATACATAAGGAGAGTCAAGGTGGTGTCGAGTTTTGCCTCACTGTCAAGCGTACGGGCTTCCACTACATGTGACGGAAGAGAGTTCTAGTAGTTAACAATGCGGACACTAAATGCAGCACGACGGGCTCTTGTGATGGCTGTCGGTGTTCGCAACTTCCATCTGTGTCGACGGGAGCGGGAAGACGTGTCTAGCTGGAGGAACTGAGACGGGTTCTGGTCAATGGCACCGTTAAGAAGCTGGAAAGTTGATCATGTCCCCTCTGCGTCTCCGGTAGTATAAAACAAACTGAAACTTATAATTTCCCTTTCATTGGCGCTTGATATATAAATATTAGTAAACAATCATAGCTGCATTCAAATACTACATCATGCCTTTGCAGATTAGTTGTTTCCAGGTGCATGATGAGTGAAGGCCAAAAGATGCATCCCTCCCCTTATTATCTTGGACCTCCTCTCTGGCTCTCAGGGCAGAAAGGCGACCATCAGGATGTGACCTCAAAGACATGACAAACTGGAAGTTTATGTCCCATCATCAGAGGTGTCTTTTTTTAATTCGGGCAATGCGAACTTTCAGCCGTCTACGTCACATATGGGATTTGGAGAACTTTTAGGTGAAATGCGAACCAAATGCGAACTCAAAATTGGTCAAATACGTACTAATTTTAATATTGACAATTTTGACGGTTTTAAAATTTGCCTGTTCCTCCAGTCGATGAACAGCGATTAGTTTGACTGCTCCTTTGAAAAAAAAAAAAAAAAAAAAAAAAAAAAAATTTTTTTTTTAAAAAAAAATTTTTTTTGGGTCCTTTATCTTTTTATCGCCTTTAAAGTCGGATGCTATCTTTGTTTTATTTTATCATGTTATTACATGTACTATAGTACGTCTAATAATATAACAATGTTATACTACAAGGTCTCTCGGCTCATGCAAGGTCAAATAGTGATAATGGCTTGAGCTTTACCAAGGTTAACGTCGCCTAGTTACCTTAGTACATGACCATATTGCATATTAATCGACTTAGGTACCATTACAAGACAAGCTCAATATCATAAAAATGCAAGCTTTATTTCAATTCTGTACGGGTTTTTGGCAAATTAATGCATGACCTCTGGTGAACTCAGATGACATCTGGGGATCAAATATCAAAAACAGGCTTAGCGGCCATACGGTTGCTAAGATTACAGGTTGAATACTTTGAACTTGATTCGTGCCGTGATTGCAGAAAAACAGGCTTTTTCACGGTAGACTTATAATCGGTGATCTAAAATTGATCCTTTCTTTGGTCAACGCTCTGAAAATTCCGAAATAGAAGAAATTCCGAAACCGCCGCCGATCCACCTCGTCGACTCGAACTCGTATCGAACTCGTAGTCCCGCGTGCGTGCGCGTCCGCGCTGGTCCGTTCGCGTCCGCCACCCCCGCCCCTCCGCACTCATCGCGCCTTAACCCCGGTGCCATCCTCTACATACCAGTATCCTCTACTCTCCTTTTGCTGTATCGTGCATATCTTTGTGTATGAATGTTAGAAAACATGTTATGGAATCAAATATGTTGTGAAAGCCTCAATCTAACCGGTTGGAACATGTTCTCTTGGCGCCACTTCAAGCTCTTGATTTCGGGTTTTGAGGTCGTGTTACATGACCTTCGTGACCTGAGACAGCCTGACTTAAAAAATCCATGGCGTAAAATTAATCAAGGATAATGTACGCCAAGCTTCGATGAGGAGCAGAGTGGGGGCAAAAATGCCCCTTCCAGTGGGGTGGGTGTGAAGTCATTAAATGTGAAAATGTTATACTACCCGAGATATATTTGATAGCAGGCTAGATGGTCGCCACCAAAGTCTATGTAGAAGACTTGGGGCGACGTCCCCAATTCTTCCGGAAATAGTAATATAAATTGCTAGTAAGGTACACGGGGGTTTTTGCGTTACGGCCCCACCATGGCTCCACCCCAACTCTAAAATCGCGGCGCCCCAAGCTCGGACAAAACCTAGGTTCCTGAGGATAATGAATGTCCAAAAGAGCGGTCATATGGTACAAAAAACCTGTTAATATGGGTCAATATTTCTCTGAGCGTGGGGCGCACAGCATTGCAGAGGAGCGGCAGGGTCGCCAAGGAAGACCACTGGTTCAGCACCGATAAAAGGAAGCCTCGTTATATCGGTGATCGTCTGCATGCACCTCACCCAGGCGAAAAGCGAACTGTTAAGTCAAATGCGAACCAAATGCAAACTGTTTGACAGGAAAAGTTCGCATGCTGGCCAAAGTTCGCAATGCGAAGTCAAGGGACGCCTCTGCATCATTCAAGAACAAAAACAGACAAATGCAATCCCTGTCATGTCAAATGCCAACCATGTCAAAGAGTATATGCCTACAGTGCAACACTATGTTTAAAATTAAGTGTTGTCTATATATCAGTGATGATGGAATATGAAAAGCCTTCTGTCATGTGTGCGTATATTCTAAAATATATTGAAACTTTGAGCTTGACACAGCTTCAACAAGCCTCAGAATAGCATTATTTAACACATATTAGCAAAGTTGATAGTTCCTTCACCTCACCAGCTTATCCATAGCTCATGACAATGCAGCCTAACCAGCTTACCCCGTTGTCAAACTTGTTGCCAATGCTCTGTCCATGTTTTTGCTGAAACAGCTTAGAGTTTATAGGTATATATGCTAAATTATATAATGCATGTCTTTTTATTCCATTTAAGTCATATAATTAGTCATTTTCTTCAGCAATTGATGTGCTCAGAACCTTAACATGATAGGATAGAAAGCTACAATTTTATGGAAATGACCATAATGAAAAGAAACTGGCTATTAAAATTTGCTTTTCTGGATTTGAATATATTTGTATGTTCTTGAGTTTATAAAAATCAAATTCATAATAAGTTGGTAAATTGTTGATTGGCTCTTGCTCCTGAAATCCTAGATCCAAAACATTCAGTTTGATTATGCAATCTGACACAGCTCTCAATCAGAATCTTCATGTTGGGAATAGATGACCAGACAAATTATTTGTAATAGTGTGAGCACAATGACAGGCAGCAGCTCACTATGACAAATAATTTTCCTTCCTGAGCAGTGACAAGCTGCTGACCACATTAGAAAGAAAATATTGTTGGCTTAGCTTTTGTTTATCTGATGGTTCTTGTGGATGGCTATGCCTGAATGTATAATCACATTAAATTTGCTATATTTACATCCAAGGTTGACAGGGGAAGGCCAAGTAGCAGCTTACCAACTTATAATACTTGTCAGTGCATCACCATAAAGTCATCAGTTTTCAAATAAAAATCAATCTGAAATAAGCTATAAAACTTGACCTCCTCTCTCTGCTATTAGAGATCTTATGTGAATGCACAGCTGAACCTATCAGTTTGCATCTAGCATCATACACATGATTCATAACTTTAAACTGCAATTGCATCTTGAAATCAGTGCCCGTCAGTAAGCACATACCTCAAAATTCTATATATTTCTACACAAAAATATCACTATCTACCACTTGAACCCATTTTCAGAGTTATTCATCCCAGTGTGCAAAGTATGGCATTTTCGACGAGATCTCAGTGCAAGTGCCCTTGGGGACAGGAGTGAGTGGTGCGAATTTCATCAACCTGGTGCAAATTTGCAGGACTGGTGCAAGGAAGATGATACTAAAAACCAAACATATAATGACTGAATGGTTATAAAGACATAGGAGGGCACCTTATAAAAAAGTCCTAACTATCTAACTAATAAAAGAGGTAGCATTGCATCCTGTGGGTAGAAATGGGTGCATTTTTCTCACTAGCAGGTATATGGCAGATTGGTGTGAGTTTTTGGTGACTGGCGGTGCAAGAATTTTAAATGGCCGGTGTGACTCGTCTGGCCTGCTGCCATACTTTGCAGACTGGTATTAATCTTCCACAAACATCTCAATCTCAATGTGCATGCTCTCGTTGAGCGAAGGGTGTTTCAGACTTAGTCATTGACCTTCTAGCATACTAGAATGACACAGTAAGGCCCATGCACATGAATACCAGAGGTGTATGTGCAAAGAAAATGTAGCCCCTGATAAGAAGTGAATTTTCCAACCAGTCCTTTCTTGGTCCCTTTCACCGTTACCACAAGCACAAACACAGGCGATCACCCATTCCAGTTCCAGAATAGCACACCAAATATATTGTACAAAAATATTGGACATTTCCCAAAAATTAATGTAATTGATTTGTACTAATTCCAGGCTCCAATAATAATGCGACTTGCTATTCCCTTTCCCCCCCAAAAAGGCCCTAAAAAAAGGAAAACAAAAATAAAAAAAAATAAAAAATAAAAAAAATGGGGTGAAATATGGGGGTTTTTGGTTTTTTTTTTTTTTTTGTGGTGTTAGGTAAATTTTATTTTTTTATAGGGAGGGGTTAAAAAAAAATAAAGGTTTAATTTTTTTTGGTTTTAAGGTTAAAGGGTTTTTGGTTTTGTTTTTTTTTTTTTTTTTTTTTTCGCTTGTTGTTTTGTGGGGGTTTTTAAGTTTGTTTTTTGTATTTTTTTTTTTTTTTTATTTTTTTTTTTTTATTTTAAAAAATTTAAATTTTTTTTTTTTATTTTTTTTTTTTATTGTTTTTATTTTTTAAATTAAAGGAAAAAAGGGGAGGGGAGAAAGGGGGGGGGAAGGGGGGGGGGGAAGGGGGGCCAAAGGGGGGGGGGGGGGGGGGGGGGGGGGGGGGGGTCCCCCCCCCCCCCCCCCCCCCCCCGCCCCCCCCACCTCCCCCCCCCCTTTCTTTCCCCCCCCCCCCCCCCCCACCCTCCGCCAGGTTGCTCCCCCCCCTTGGTTTTTTCGGTTTTGGGGGGGGGGGGGGGCCCCGGGGGGGGGCCTGTTTTTTCCGCCCTGGGTCCCCTGGGGGAGGGGGGCGTATTTATTTTTTCTTCTTCCTGAAGGGGGGGGGGGGGGGGGGGGGGGGGGGGGGCCCCCTCCCTTTTTTTTTTTATTTCCTTTTTTCCTCCCCCCCCCCTTTTTCTTTTCTTTTTCCCTTTTAAATAGGGGTGTTTTTTTCTCCCCTACCACCCCGGGGGGGGGGGGGGGGGGGGGGGGCGTGGCTGTTTTTTTTTTTTTTTTTTGTTGGGGGGGGGTGTGGCCGCTTTTTTTTTTTTTTTTTTTTTTTGGGGGCCTCCTCTTTTTTTTTTTTTTTCTTCTTCCCGGCCCAGGGTTGGGGGGGGGGGGGGGGGTTTTCCCCCCCCCCGGGGGGGGGGGGGGCCCCCGCCCCGGGTTTGGGGGCGCGCCCCGGTTTTTATTTTTGGGCTTGGTTGGTTTGTGCTTCCCCCCCCCGGCCCCCCTTTCCCCCCCTTTTTTTTTCCCCGCTCCCTTCTGAGGGGGGGGGTGGGGGGTTGGGGACCCCCCCCCCCCCCCCCCCCCCCCCCCTTCTCCCCTGGCTGCTTGTCCCCCCTTTTTTTTTTCCCCTCGGGGGAACTTTTTTTTTTTGCTCTCCCCCCCCCGCCCCGCGTAAAAATCCCCTGGGGTGGGGGCCCCCCCTTTTGTTTTTTTCCGAGGGGGGGGGCCCCCCCCCTGGGTTTTTTTTTTTGTTTTTAGGGCCGCCCCCCCCCCTTGGGTTTTTTAAAAACCCCAGGCCAACACTTTCGAACCGGGGCCAATATTTGTATCTAAAGATCAACTGCGTAAGTGTATGCCTCAGTTGCGCAAAAATAGCGAATCTGGAACATTTAGTATCCTACCAACTTAAAATATACTGGGTCTACAAAAAAACATACTGTTTTCAATAATAGCCATATAACTCCAAATCAAGATTTTATTGGTCTGTATCATCTTACTTTAGGACATTTAAATTACTAAAATGTTGTAAATATTTTGTTCTAGGCAATATAAAATAATTTGCCGTGAGCCTATTCCAGGTGCTAGTAGGTGCTTGGTAGGAGACTTGGAACAATCTTATCTTTTAGGGCCTTTTCATGGAATAAAGATATATCTATTACCTCTATTCCATGGCCTTGTTCCGCCCTGATTGGTTTCACCTCTAACTCATCCATAGGCGGATCCAGGGGGCAGAAGGGGGCACGTTCCCCCCCATTGACCCTCGGTGCCCCCTGAAATGGTCGCGGCACCACCTGAAAGGTCGATGGCGCCCCCTGAAAGGTCGCTTCCCACCCCCTCCCCCAGGATGCTAAAATCGGCGCCCATCGCTAGGATTTTGCGCCCACCTGATATGTTTTGCCGGTCAAAAGTGGCGCCCCCTGGTACGGATGGCGTACCCCGGGTAGGTGCCCCCCCCCCCTCGATCGGCAATCCTGGATTCGCCTATGAGCTCATCAATACTGCCTGGCTTATTACTTTCTCCCTGATTTATGACGCTACATCACTGCCGCCCCCGCCTGATCACTGCCGCCAACAGTTCATCACTGCCGCCCTCCGGATAATCACTGCCGCCTTTGGTTCATCACTGCCGCTCCCGGCTGATCACTGCCGCCCTTGGTTCATCACTGCCGCCCTGGTTTATGCCGCACCTAGCTCATCAATGCTTTCCCCGGTTTATTTCTCCACACATATACGTGCCCCTCTTGGTTAGTCACTGCCGCCCCTGGCTGATCACTGCCCTGCTTCATTACTGCCACCCCCGGCTGATAACTGCCGCCCATGGTTCGTCACAGTCGCCCTGATTCTTGCCGTACCCTGGCTGATCACTGCCGCCCCTGGTTCATAAACTGCCGCCTCCCGGCTAGACACTGCCATCCCTGATTCATCACTGCCGCCTCCCGGCTGAACACTGTCACCCCTGATTCCTCACTGCCACCTAATTCATGCCGCCGCTGGCTAATCAATGCACTGTTTCCGTGATGTCCGGCATAAAAACAGCATTTCCCAATAGGTCCACAGCACGGCCATGATTTGACATTTATGACCTCGTTTGACCTTGAAGATATTGACCTAGATCAATGAAAATTGGCTGTGATGTAGATATCCATGACCGCATTCACCCTCCAAAAGGCGTTTTTCTAAGCCTCTTCTTTTTTCTAAGACCTCTCCAGCCATAAGCGGATCCAAAAGGGTAAGGGGGTAGGTGCCCCCCCCGGTCGACCCTCGATTGGCAATCCTGGATCCGCCTATGTCTCCAGCGTTCCATTCTGTGACAAGCAGGACCCTGTCGGTCATCGGAACTCTGAAAAGAGAGCCCTCAGAGCCACTGTCAGCCCCCAGGACCCAATGCCGATCGTAGGAAACTCTCTGGTCAATTGGGCCCTCTTTAGCCGATCCGACAAAGCAGCTACGGCCAACAGTGTTTTGCTTAAAGGGAATGTGGCACCTTTATAACGTGATTTTAACTGAGATAACCAAGTTGTACTAAGGCATGCCGGAAAACCCGGTACTCAATATATCATTTGTCTTAAAAAAAATTTTTTTAAAAAAAAAAAAAAAAACCCACCTAAAATGTACATACCCCTCATGTACCCTAAGCAGCAGGCCACAGTTGTCAGTTGTTGGTGTGACGACATATGCTGACGTCACGGTGAGTATCAATCAATCGAAGTCCCTTGAAGCCTATTGAATATGGTAATGGTTGCCAGATCATGACATCATCCACAGGTGGATATTTATTTTTCCCCCCAGGGGCACATTTTAAAAATAAAAATATTGAGCTTATTGTACCTACATTTTTCAGAGAAATCATGGACGGTTCCATGATTTTCTTCTAAAAGTACCCCTAATTACATTAAATTCCAGAATTCGACTAAGGAGCCAGATTCTCTTTAAAACGGCCCACTGCGACTCCCAGGGCCGGCACCTTGACAGGGTCCTGCCTTAAGAGTTGGACACTTTTTTGAGTGAGAAGGCCATTGTGGCTAGCAAGAACCTTCATGGCCTACAGGGCCCACTCTTACTATCAGGACCCTTTTTAACTAAAAGAGCCTTTGAACTAGTATGACCAAATGTTCTCCGTATGGCTCTCTCGTCAGCAGGACACTTTTGGTTTGATAACGTGATTTTAACTGAGATAGCCAAGTTGTAAAGCAAGTCTGAAAACCCAGTACTGAATATATCATTTGTCTTGGAACTCGAGATTTCCGCAGAAAAAAGCAAAAGCCTAACTGCAATGTACCCCTCATGTACCCCTAGCAGCAGGCCACAGTGGTCATGGCTGTTGGTGTGACGACATATGCTGACGTCACGATGAGCATCAGGCAAAGCTTTTCGAGTATGGTAGTGGTTGCCAGATCATGACATCATCCACAGGCAGATATCTATTTATTTTCCGAGAGGAGTATTTTAAAAATCAGAATATTGAGCTTATTGTACATTTTCAGAGAAATCATGAGTGGTTTCATTATTTTCAGCTAAAAGTACGCCTTATTACAGTAAATTCCAGAATTCGACCAAGGTGCCACATTCCCTTTAAAGGGAATGTGGCACCTTGGTCGGATCGTCGATATCGTCAGCAGGGGCTCTCTAGTCAGCTGGGCCCTCTATAGGCGGGACAAAGGGAGAGCAGCGAACGAATGTCGTATCCTGAGCTGGCATCACCTTTGAGACCACATCACCGCCCATGTACGCCTTCCGAACTTAAAGGGAATGTGGCACCTTCAGACGTGATTTTAACTAAGATAGCCAAGTTGTAAAGCAAGTCGGAAAACTGGTACACCATATTTCATTTGTCTTGGAACTCGATATTTCCGTAGAAAAAAAAGCTAACACCTACCTGACACCAGCCCCCATCAGCCCGTCGCCGGGCGGCCATTGTTGTGAGCTGCTGGTGTGACGACATATGCTGACGCATAGGCGGATCCAGGGGGGCAGGGGGCACGTGCCCCCGATCGACCCTCGGCGCCCCTGAAAGGTCGATGGCGCCCTGAAATGTTGCTTCCACCCCAGGATGCGAAAGTTGGCGCCCACCGATAGGATTTGGCGCCCACCTGATAGCTTTTGCCGGTCATAAGTGGCGCCCCCTGGTCCGGATGGCGCCCCCGGTCCGGATGGCGCCCCCGGGAAGGTGCCCCCCGATCGGCAATCCTGGATCCGCCTATGTGCTGACGTCATGATAAGCATCAGCCAATCAAGCCCTTGAAGCGTCTTAAGTATTGTAGTGGTTGCCAGATCGTGACATCATCCACAGGCTGATATTTATTTCTTTTTCTAGAGGAGTATTTTTAAAAACAAAATATTTAGCTTATTGTACATTTTCAGAGAAATTATGAGTGGTTTCATTATTTTTGCCTCAAAGTACGCCTAATTTCACTAAATTCCAGAATTCGACCAAGGTGCCACATTTTAAGTCTCGGAATACCTCTATATCACGTAGCCTTTAGTTTTAAACAGTCTAAAAATTTGGACGTCGAAAAGCATCTGCTATGTAGGCATGAGTCAGTTATTCAAGCATAATTCCCGAATCATAATATCCATATGAAACCAAAGATCTTGATCTATCGTCTTTTTTTGTCAAAACGAGTTCAGGAGCGAGCCCGGTCACTTTCTGGGACATGGCAGAGAGGTGTGCAGATACCTGGAACAGGGGACAACGGATCGAACACAAGCAGGAGCAGTTAGGACTGGCGGAGGTGCTTCGCCAGCAACTTAGCTGTATTGCTGGAACAACGAGTTATTAGGGTCACTGGTTGTCTTATCGAGCTGTTCGCTAGTGCTCACCGTTACTTTCAACGACCAGTACTTCTCTCTGCATACCTACTCTTACTGCGCCACCCTGGGCGTGGCGTACTTTGGCCCGCGTCTTCCCCTTTTTCTAGAATGCTTTGAAAAAATTTTAACTGCTTTCGAAAGCTCTTAATAAACAAAGCAAAATTAACCCAATCACTTTTTAGGTCAGATCATTGTCGATAACAACTAACGTTAAGCATCTGCATAGGAATACCATACGTTACAGGTTTTGCATAAATTAGTACCTAATGAGCAACGCTCCAGTATAAATGTTGGCATAATTGGAAGCCTCTGTTCATAAAAATTGAATGAGGTGTATTACGACCGTGGTCGAACAGTAAGAATGACCTGACCGGAAGTCAGGCGTGGATCATGATGTCCTGTGGCCATGGGAACTAAATGAAATTTTACCTCAATTCAGTGCGTAATTATTAGCAAAAGAAAATAGCGTAATAGCATTGAACTTGGCGAACTCTTCAAAGTTCCTACAGCCGTCAGGGCTCGTGCATTGTATGACATGTTTCATTTAACCCTCTCCCCACCGGGGCCATCGATAGCCCCCTCAAATATTTTGTTCAAGATAGCAGAAAAACGACAAGGCACAACACCGTGGTTGAAGGTTTTATCTCTCACTCCATCATTTTCCCACCATCCCTGAAATTTTTTACCCCGGGTCACCCAAAGTCAGGTCATCAGGCGAGGTCAACCAAGGTCACCTCACTTCAACTTTTGAGCTATATGAGAGCTACATTTCTTTGTTGATCAATTTGAAACTTGCTACACTTCATGACCTTTCCAGGGTCTACAAAGTGTATATCTGGGATTTTTCGATTTCTTGACCTGAAGTCAGGTCACGGTGTGACCTCTCCCATTGAAAAAGAATGAGGAAAAGCTGTCTTATGATCTAAAAGTCACAAAAACGATTATAAATGTTCAGCTTGCTCAGAAAAGCGTTCTTGGACACCCTTCCACGGATCCCAGGGGTCATATTTGCTCTTTGACCTCTCCGAGGTCGTCCAAGGTCACCAGGGCCATAAATAGTATTTTGGCAATAACTTTTAACCTAATTAAGCTAGAGCGCTGAATCAAAGATCATCGTTTATGTCTCGTCACTGGCTTTCATTTGATATACAATAATGTCACTTTCGGACCTTTTGTGGCCTTAGGTTAAATTAGGTCACGAGGTGACCTCTGGAGGTCAAACTACTGCCTGAAGGTAATTAAATTCCGCATGGCGGGAAAAGGTCTGGCCTTTTCCTATCAAATCTACTTTACCAGATCTCAATAGCTCTAATCGCATAAGAGTATTGCCCAGTTTTCTTAAGCAATGCATATTTGAGTGAAAATTGCCTATCGAGACCTAACTTGACCTCTGGAGGTCAAATCATTGACCTGAGCGCTTAAACATGCGAAGTAATTTCTTACTGAATTCACGCGAGCTTTCTAATGCACTCTGCAGATTTGCGCTAACCCACATATTTTTGGAGTTAGAGGGGGCGATCGAAGGCCTCGGTGGGGCGAAGGTGGCGGTGGGGCACGGGTTAAAGTCATGCACGATTATTAACACTATGGGTAAAAGTGATCAATACGAATGTTTTAAAGGGAGATACGCGAGAAATTGTTATTGTGGTTTCTCGCTATTTGAAAAATCCTGATTACAAAACTGTCAATTATTTTTGTATCTTTGGCAAAGTTTTGGGAGGCCACTCACTTGTTATCGAAATAGTTTAATAGTTCCGATAAAATGCTGAAACCTTCACCCATCACTTACTTTTCGAAAACTATTTAAAGTTGAAAAGTAATGTATTTTTTTGTAACACAAATGTCGGTTCTCCTGTATTTGTATTTGAATTAATTTTACAAAGCCTTTAAAAATAACAAAATTAATTAGTTTGCCCTAAAACCGAAAAAAAACATTAATCACTTAAGTCTTCAGACGTTTCGTACCTTGGGTCTTGTGTCGTCTTTTGCTTCAACCTCAGGATGACGAAGCTTTTGAGTCAGAAAGGTCACGTGACCCCCTTTGAGGTGGCTGTACGTTCTGATTGGTCAATTGTGATTTCTTAAAAGTCCTATATTTATGTTTTAATATTACTTTGGTCTCCAGCCATTTTAAAATATTTTTTTCTTTAACAGTTCAAACAGACGAGGAGAAATAGGATCGTTTTTTAGAGAAATTGATAACCTTAGCCGGGGTACGTCATTTAATTCATGAAACTGATATGAGGTGTACCGGTAAAGTCGTCTAGAAATGTTGACTTTGAGAGTGATTTTAAGGCAGTCGCAGGCCGAATTCGCAAAAATGACAATAGGACTCCTGAAACAACTTTTAATGACCTTGATCTAGCCAATAAAATTTTTCGCGTATCTCCCTTTAATCAAAAGCTAATGAAGTAAACCACCGTGATACTCGACAGACGATCATCGTGCTCGGAATAAGCCAAGATCAAACTCTCCCCTTCTTCTCATGTCGCTTCCGCCCTCCCAGGACCAGGAGCGGATGCAAGGCAAAGAGTAAAGGTAAAAGGACGGGCCGCCAGCCATGGCCAATGACAGCAATTTTTACAGCTGGCACAGGATAGCTGACTGCTGAAAAGCATAGGTGGCTGCAGAGCCAGAAAGTTTCCATCAATACATATATCTACTGAGGAAGTTACAGGTGAATATAATATTTTATTATATTTATTTATCCTATTTTGTAGACACAAAAAGATTTTCAGTAAATTTTATTGTCAACTGATTGCCGCCAGGTCCCGAGCTGGCGGTGTGTATTGTCTATGGAGCTGGCGGTGTGTTGAAGAGATAGGGACTTTTGACGTACAACTTGGCGGAAAGAGACAATTTACAAACAACGTTCATGTACCGTTATTCTCACATCTACCAGTGTCTTATTTTGAAATAAATTTGAGACGTTGGGATGGATTGATTTTCTGTTTGTGTGTGAATTTGTGCATGGACGGAAAGCTGTTGACTTTTTAAATTACCTACCTCAACCTATAGTGCCAACTTCTTTGGTGTGATACTAAGCGCTGTGATCACTGCGGTGCCCAAGAATCATATCAGGCACAGATGTGGCTCAATGCCTGGATGTACGAAGACCAAGGAAAAGGATCGTGATCTGCCATTCTTCAGGGTCCCAAAGGAGCCAACTAGGTAAGAAATATGGCACAAAATGATTTTACACTTTTCAAAATTGCCTATGGGGCTGTGGAAGTTGGGCGGCTCTCCTCCTTGCCAGTCTGCAAAGTATGATAATTCTGACCAGTTTTTGGTGTAAAGTGTACCTCAAGACTGGTCCATGCAAAGCAAATTTTGGAGAAAGTGAAATGTTGACCAGTATTTACCAATACTGAGTGTATAAATGAGAGTGGCATTTGCCAATACTGAACTCACATAGAATTTGCAGCATATAGAAACTGGACAAAAGAATATAAAATACCATATTGTTATTCTAAGTTAAACAATAATTCATCACATTCATATTTCATGCCCTAGGGCAGCTAGGGATATAGTACCAGTTGTGTGGTTGGAGTACCAGACAAATTGTTTGGAAATAAGTAGAGGTCAGTGTGATTTTATGCCCATTTGGTTCCAATTTTAGGTGAGTGGTGGTACGATCATTCTCAATAACTGGTGCAACTTCTTTGGCATGCTGCCATACTTGCCAACTGGCTGTCTTACTGGATGGTTTCCTCTTATCAGTACTGACTGACTGCCGCTTGATTCAGCATGTAGAATTTGACAGATTTACACAAGATCTCATTGGTGTAGCCTTTGGGCAGAATTACTGGTTTGGGGCAACTCTTGTCATTCTTTGTGGCAGGTACAACAATATTGGAGCTGAGTGTGACAGCTTGGACAGTCTGACCCTTGTTAAAAGTCATAAATGTGCAATAAGTTAGTAAAACAGGTAAAATTGATGAAAAGAAAATGTCTGCTTCAGTGTACAAAGGACTCTGGCCCAGCTGCTGAATTTCTTCCCCAATTGGGGTAGGATTTGAGCTACCCCAAGCATATTGTCCAGGTTCCTGCCACATTCTGCAGATCAGCCCTTGACTAAATGACATTCCCGTCATAGGCGGATCCAGGATCACCGATGGGTGGGGGCACCGTGCCCGGGGTGGTAAAAATTTGATGCCTGGCTTCATAAGAATTCAAGTCCTGTCAGCTGGTGGGGCACTAATAGCCGTTTCATTAATATATTTGGACAGGCTTCAAAAGCCTTATTCATCAAAATGATTTGATTATTTATAATACCCCTCAGTACCGATTGTTAGTTATTTGGGTTTTCGGGCGCACGAACCAATATTAATTATCGCCCATTTGGTACCCATTGTAATCGTGTTGTATTGTGTTCTTTTCCAGCGCGACTGAGGTAACCTGGACATGCGAAACCTCTTCGGTCGCGAGCAGCAGCGCGCGCGGAGGCAGCCGACTTGCGAAACCCTTCGGCGGCGAGCAGCAGCACCGGCAAAGCTCGCGTGCAGCAAAGCCGTCATCCAGGCGCTGTGCTACCAGTGCTCTCTTGCTATGGTGGCGTGTAGCCGCAGTTCAATTGATAGCTGGATTTGTCAATCAATTTGGGATTCTTGTCTCTGCGTTTGCAAGAAATGTTCAAAATAAATACCAATGAGATATTGAATAAGCTACGAGTGGTACTAACGGGGTGAACATTTATCCCATGCCTTTTTAGATTAGATGAGTATTTTTATTATTACTGTGTCCCAGTTCCCACACAAGATCTATTGGTGCCATGCGGGACTTGGCTCGCAAAACTTTCGAATACCTACTTTTGATAACTGCAATGGAACTCTTCACTGTTCTTGTCATTTGGCCTTACTCAGCGACCAACTCCTCTAGATTTGTCATCTACCTAGGATGGCAAAGTGACTTTGAGTTATACGTATGGTAGAACAGTGGCCTACCAATATAATTGCACATTTACGGTGGACTCATTTTGCACTGCCAAATTTCTATATTTTCGTATGTCGCGCCGGCTCCCCGCCATTGGATTCGCCATTCCGCCATTGGAGAGCCATTGACCTTTCATAGTGGTTTGATGGGCATTTCAGGAAGCTTCGTATAGATCGGCCAACAAGTGCTCCCTCACCCTCTGAATCCGTTCATTGTCGGTGCCAATATCTAAAGCCATTTTTAGGCACAGGGGCAACACGTTTGAGAAAGGTGTTCGGCGATGAATTGCCGCAAGCATGGTGTTTTATAAATCAGCTAGAATATAGTCATTTGAGGAGACCATGGCCTCTCAACCTCCGACAAGATTTGGATTGCCTACGTACACATGGACGTCGAAAGCGGGGGGATGATGAGACGCGTCCCCCTACTCGCGGATCAGAGGGGACGGTCCCGCAAAAACTTGGTGACTCGTCCTAGGTTTTATTTGGATCCTCTTATTACTTGCGTTTACCTTCGTTAATTGCGTGGAATTCTGCAACCCAACTCGCTAAGTTTGTCGGTGAAGTGTATTGCCAGTATCGTTTTCAGATACAGCCCATTCGCTCCAAATTTTGCGCCCCAGCGCCCCTCCCCGCCTCTGGTCGTCCCGAGTCATGGTCCGTCCCCACCAGTAAAAATTCCGCGGCGACGCCCCTGCCTCTGCACCGCAGTCTCGCATTTTGCGGCGCCCGTCATCGAAGTGATTGAGCTTCATATGTGTAGGTGGGGGTGGACAGGGGCGGACGCACGAGTGCTGTTTGGGGGGTGGGGCAACGCAGGAGAAATAGTAAAAACATAGTATTGTTAAAAGATCGGTAAAAATTGCCATTTTGGGGGCATGGCCTCTGCCCCCTCCGTACGCAGATCCAGGAGGGCAGGTGCCCCCATCAACCCTCGTCGCCCCCTGAAATGGTCACGGCGTCGCCTTGGAAGGCCAATGGTGTCCCCTGAAACGTCGCTTCTTACCCCCACCCCATTGATGCAAAAATCCGTGCCCACAGGTATTATTTTGCGCCCACATGATAAGTTCTGCCGGTCAAAAGTGACACCCCCTGGTCCGGATGGTGCCCCCTCCACCCGATCGACAATCTTGAATCCGCCTAAGCCCCTCTGCGTCTGCCAATGGGGGCGGGGAGGGGTGGGTAATGTTCTATTCACTCTCCTCCCCTTGGAAGTTGGATCCGTCGCTGCTCCGGACATTTTTACTTTTACCCGATTATATGATGACGGGAGTGTGGTCACTGGCGGCGGAACGGGGGGCACCGGGGCACGTACCCTCCCTAAAATCATAAATTTTAACAATAACCCAATGGCGTTGACTGGAAAGAAATGGGTTGAAATATAAGCGGATCCAGGATTGCTGATCGGGGGGCGTTTCCGGGTGGGCGCCATCCGGCCCGGGGGTGCCACTTTTGACCGAAGAAACCTATGAGGTGGGCGCAAAATTCTATCGGTGGGCGCCGATTTTCGCATCCTGGAGGGGGCAAGCGACATTTCAAGGGGGCGAGAGTCGATCGGGGAACGTGCCCCCCCTTTCACCCCTGCATCCGCCTATGGGTTGAAAAGCTCATGGTGCCCGCCCCCTTACTTTTGGACGTTCCACCGTCGCTGAGTATGGTAGAAATCCGTCGGAATATATATATTTTCCACCGTTCCGCATATTATTTCTATGCGAATGCAACTTTTCCAAGGTACTATTACCTTTCCGATTTTTCATCACGCGTCGGTGAAAATTCAGTGCACTAGAATAGTCTCCGCTGATGGCATTGCTAAAATTACGTCGAACTGCATCCTTTACTTTACGTTTACGCTCTTTGCTTGTCCCATTTGAGTATCTCCGGAATACGAGGTGCAATCATCAGCTGGCATGAAATTGTTTTGATGTCACGTGACCGTGCCTCCCTGGAGCGGATGCAGACCCGACTTTTGGGGGATCAAACCCATGTCTGCCCCCTCCTCTTGGGAGGGGGGGTGGGACGTGTGATTTGGGTGCTCGACAGACCTAGTATAAGCTACCTCTCCAAGTAGGTATGTACATGATCGCTCTCCCGTTGGGGGGATGGGAATGGTAGCGAAGATTGAATTGCTCGACAGACCTAGTGTAAACACCTTTTTTAATTTATTCGACCTTTGAGGGGGCCAAAAGATAGTTTGGCCCACCTCCCAGCGATTTGGGAGGCCATGGCCGGAATGCCCCCCCCTGCGTCCGCCAATGCCCAGGATGCGAACATCGGCGCCCATCGGCAGGACTTAGCGCCCACCTCATAGGTTTTGCTGGTCAAAATTGGCACCCCCAGTCCGGATAGCACACCCTCTCCCCGGATTGGCCATCCTGGATCCGCCTAGGCTAAACCGTGTGATAATACAGTATGGCCGAAAGATTCATGGCCGCTCACTTACCTCGCGCAATTACTTCTCTGCTCCGCCTGGTATTCGGGACACGCTGACGGGGACGAAACCTGCGTGAGTCCAGGTGACGTCACTCCATTCATCGCAGTCTGGTGAATGAAACGCGCTGGCGCTCACCGCCACAGCCGCGCCTCGCCGCCGCGTTTCCATGGCGACGGGGGCGGGGCCAAGTAGCGTCACAGCGGAAACATGCTCACGTGACGATTTCATTCAGTAGTCTGGGGAGTGCCGCTGGTGTGGGGGCCGTTCGCTGTGCTTGAAAATATCGTTGCTATTTTTGGCGCGTCAGGACGACAGTGTTGATTTTTTGTCGACTGGTCTGTCTGCAGGATCCTGGAGGAATTGCGAAGCACTGGTGAGTTTTTGTACCTCTGCGTTTCTGGAAGCGTGGCTGCCTAATAGTCATTGTCATTCTGCCGTCGCGCGCCCGGCCCTGGAGTGCCCTGTGTTGTGGGCGGAGGGGCTGCTGCGGCCTGCCCCAGCAATCCGGCTGTTGCATAAAATCCTTCTGTCTCCCTCTACAAGATTGTGATGTGACTCCCTGCATAAGATCATATGTGACTGGAAACGAAAGAAAAGCTTGCGGGAGAGCATCTCTTCCCGCATCCCCCGTCCCCAGATTCTGCTGGAGCGAAACGGAATTCTCATTTCCCAAACATTTTCTCTCGGTGTTGCTTGAGGCACCCACAGAAAGTGTTGATGGCACTTTGACTTGAATATATTCGGTACAGCTCGGGACAGCTTGGGCTGCTATGGCAAGTGTCAGTAGTAGCCGCAGTAGCCGCTCGGGTCAGTAGTAGTTGCCACACCGTGAATAGGCCGATCCAGGATCTTTGAGGAGAATGGGGAACGGTCGGGGGCACCATCTGGACTAGGGGCACCACTTTTGGGCGGCAAAACCTATCAGGTGGGCGACAAATCCCATCGGGGGGGGCGCCGATACTCCCATTTTGGGGAGTGGGTAGGAAGTGACATTTCAGGGCGGCGCCGTGACCACTTAAGGAGGCATCGAGGGTCGATCGGGGGAGGGCAAGTGCACCCCTTCGCCGAGTCTGCAGATTATGGTGGAAGGCTTCGACGAGATCTCGTTAGGACAGCCTCGGGGCAGACCTACCGGTTTGGGGCAGATTTGTCCCATCTTTGGGACCGCACGTCCAAGCCGAAAAAAAAAAAAAAAAAAAAAAAAAAAAAAAAAAAAACTCCCTTAAAATTTCCTTTATTTTTTTTTTTTTTGGGGTTTTTTTAAAAAAAAAAAAAAATAGGGGTTGAATTATTTTTTTTTTTTTTTTTTTTCTTTAAACCCTTTTTTTTTTTTTAATTTTTTTTTTTTTTTTTATAATTTTTTTTTAAAAAATTTTTTTTATATATAAAAATAGGGGGGGAAAAAAAGGGGTTTTTTTTGGGGGAAAAAAATTTTTTTTTCCCCGGTTTTTCCTTTGGGGGATCCTTTTCCCCCTGGACCCCACTTCTTGCAGGTATGGAAACCTTGGGGCAGAAACTGATACGTAAGGCAATACTGACAAACTGAGGCGAACACGGAAGCACAGAAAATAAAAAAACTGGAACCACTCAGCAAGAGTTTACAATTCTTGTACCCTTGTTCTGTGATAGTGTCCAATTTCCGTGTGGCGGTCCCCTCGGCTGGCCGTGGAATGCAAATTGCAGTTTTGGGGATATTCAGGTTTAGTTTCAGAGAACTCGAAGTAATAATAAGCCAACAAGAACAAAAACATTGTGGCGAGTACCTACTTATTTCCGTCTGCCTACTCGCCGACTGATCGCAAACGACTCGCCTTGACCTAAATCATTCTCTGAGGGTGTGAGGGTGCTAACAAGAAGGTTCAGACCGTGGTCCTGTTGAGGTTCGTGGATTGATCGGGAAAGCTATGGGATAGGTCACCGATTAATGGGCGTGCGGAGCGGCAGCGGCTCACGGTACCGGTGAGCGATGAGTTAAAAATCGGTGAGAATGCAGGTGGGTTTGCGGGTGATGCGAGCGAGCGTTACGTACGAATTAGAATTGCTGCGGAGACGCTGCGAACAAGCCGTGCCGGTTGCAGACTACTGGCTAGCACCTGTCTTAGAGTGTGACCATCCGAGCAGTCGTAATATGTTGGAAAATGCCTGAGTGTAGTCAATTGAGCCCAGTGAAATATCCCTTCTAAGTCTCTTATATGTGAGCCAAATATTCAAAGCATATATAAACGGTATTTTGGCGTTCAATGGTTGCGAGGGCAACGGCACCTACGGCGAAACAGAAGCCAACACCCATGGAGATAAAGGCTTGATGGCTGTTACCGTTATTTCTGTGACGCTAAGAGCCGAGCTGAAACAAGAAGCTGAGTAAGATACCCACTTTTTGTCATCAACGGATCGGCGCGCACTGGAATGGTTGACATTCTGTCAGAACCACGTGACGAGCATTTATTAAGACTGTGTTTCTTACCTGGGCTAAACTGACTGGTGAGCTTTTTATATTCCAAACAGTTCGCTGTTTTCTAAATAGATTTTCCAAACTTTCTTATATTCCAAACAGTTAATTCCATTGAAAATTTGTATTTGGCTAACCGAGACATCGGGCTAATGAAAGTTTCATTATATACCTTGACTGGTTTCGTAGGGAAAATATTCATTTTTCTTTCAATGGCTAATTTCGACGATGGTGTTCCGTTGGCGAATGCATGGGGGCATTCTGGCCATACCCTCCAAAGCGCTAGAGGGGGCCAATCTATCTTTTGGCCCCCAAAGGACCGGATAAATTTTTGAAAAAGGTGTTTACGATAGGTCTGTCGGGCAAAAGTCTTTGCTCCCATCCCCCCCCACCCCATGAGAGCGATCATGTACTTGGAGAGGAAGTAGTTTATACTAGGTCTGTCTACCCAAGTTGCACGTCCCACCCCCCCCCCTCCCAGGAGAAGAGGCAGACATGGGTTTGACCAAAACTTGTCCCCGGGTTCAGTCCCAAATGCTGGGTTTGGAATGGTGAGCCAGGTACACGCTGGTGCCGGGACTATTGCGCTCCGGCCTGCGCGGTGGACCTGATTAACACATAGAAAATATCGTGATGTTCAGAATACTTTTTATGGAATGTTTTCATCGATCTTTATGCAATTAGCCAAAACAGAGACGGTAAACATGTTTTCGTTCAATTGGTGCGTGCCATCGCGTATGCCGCCTATTTGCCTCCAGTTTTGGATAATAAATTACATATTTGTAGGTATCGATTGTAGTGAGAATATTTTCCTCTTAATTGCCGTTCCGTTGCATAGCCTTGTATGCAAAAACTGCCAACTCTTTGGTCCTGGTCCTCGAACCCTCTGTGAACACTATGGCACGTGAATGGTGTTACAAGAGATCGGCCCAGCGTCGAACCCAATCTGCGTTGCATCCGTTGAAATTGTGTAAAAAGAAACCATCTCTGATTGCTCTCGGCATGTGCTTTCTGTCCTAGGGGCAACTGTCTGGGGAGTTATCCCAGCAATATTTGATGTTCATTTGGTGTCCTCATTTCTTTTACTACATTTTGCTTAAGCTTCCTCCGTTGGTATTACTTGTGGTTTATCTTATCTCACAGCATGGCACCCATTTTTTTTGGATACTTCTAACGTTATAAGAGCATTATGTCCTTATTTTGTGTGGTAAAGGTTACAGCTGATGTATGCGGGACTGCACCCTTCGTGTGTACACTATCGCCTCTGAATGGTTGCACCAAGAAATAATTTCCTTGTGAGGTGATTGCATCGTACTCTGCTACCTTTTTGTGGGGCTTCAGCTGGAAGCGGGGCTTCAGCAGCATCTCCGACATGGACGGCCTGCCGTGCACAATGCCCATGCTATCGCGTGTTCTTAAAGCGTGTCTCCAGTGCTGGCCTGGGCCTCACATTTGGTTCCGTGGTCTGGCTTGTTACCAGGAGCTCCTCACGGTTGATGGGCGCGCTGATTGTGGTGGGCCGGGGAAGGAGACTTCTCTTGACCCGCAGCAGACTAACATTTTTTAACAAACAAAGAACTCACCGTTAGCAGGGCAGGTCCACGCAAAGGCCCGGGCTTTTGATTGCAAAGTGCAGATTTGTCGAAACCCTCTGTAGCCTAGATCAAACGTCATACTTGTCCATTGTTCACTAAGGGCATTCAGCTGCTCATCACCGCTTGGTGTTGTTGGGCGGCCCGACTACTGAGGTCATTTCGCGCCCATAACGAATGGGCATTCAGCTGGTTCACTGAGGGCAGTTCCGTCCGACACGTGGAGGATGGGCATCAGAAGGCGCATACCGCGCTGGGGCGGCACTTTTGTCTAGTTTTACCACTTCTGTAATATTTTGGGGTCGTTGTATAGGTTTTTTTCTAGCCGTTGTTATATTTTGTTTTTTTCGCGCATTTTGTGTGTACTCTGAATCTTAAGTCATCATTTCGCTTCAAACGATATAACGCGCACGGAATATGTTAACCTGGATAGGAGGAAACATCTTTTGGCTTTGGACACTTTCTTTGTCTCATTTTGGACTGGACTCTGTCTGGTTAAAAGTTGATAGTTTTTCAGAGATGCGCTTTTAAGAAAGTAAGCTTTTAGGTGGAAAGTAAACGCGGGATGGCGCTCTCCTGGGGCAAAGTATTATTCCTTCATAGTCCAATTCTCAGTTTGTTGTGTTCAGAGATTCAGGTTAGTATGTCTTTTTCTTGCATTACATGATTATTTTTCTGTTGTACGTGGCGTTTTCACTACATATATTTTAGGTATTAAAGGGAATGTGGCACCTTGGTCGAAGGCTGGAATTTAGTGTAATTAGGCGTACTTTTAGCCGAAAATAATGAAACCACTCATGATTTCTCTGAAAAATGTACAATAAGCTCAATATTTTGATTTTTATAATGCTCCTCTAGGGAGAAAAATAAGTATCTACCTGTGGATGATGTCATGATCTGGCAACCACTACCATACTTTAAACGCTTCGAGGGCTTCGATTGGCTGATGCTCATCGTGACGTCAGCATATGTCGTCACACCAGCAGCTCACAACAATGGCCGCCTGGCGAGAGGTACATGAGAGGTACATTTCGGGTAGGTTTTAGCTTTTTTTCTACGGAAATATCGAGTTCCAAGACAAACGATATATGGAGTACCGGGTTTTCTGACTTGCTCTACAACTTGGCTATCTCAGTTAAAATCACGTTATAAAGGTTCCACATTCCCTTCAAAGTTTCACACTGCGTGATCGCACACCGCGTGTGCATTGCACAGCAAAAACAAAAGTTTAGGGCCTATCTTAAAAATAACTATTTCCTACATAGATTGTTTTTTGCAATGGAAACAAAAACCAACATACCACAAAACTTTTGGGCATACGTTTCAGTGGAATGCAACTAAAAAGGTTAGAAACGAATAGACTGAGTATGAAGACTGTGGCCCGTGTTCCGAACATGGCTGACAAACTGATAGTTTCTTTTTCAATTGATTCTCTTATGGCCAATCTCAGCTGTTAAAACACTTGATGGTGTGGAGGTTCCATGACTGCAGATTCTTTGTTGCTCGGGGTTCATCGGACGGTGTTCTAGCTAGACTGAGGGCATTCTCTCACTTGAAATTGTCTTATCTGCGCATGTTTGCATGACATTTCTTATCCCGAAATACCCATCCGAGTTTTGCCCAGGTGGCGCGGAGGGTAACATGGGGGCGTGTTTGTTTACTGGCCACATTTACTGCAGACCGCCCGACGGGACGGCCGGCTCGGGTTCCGGCAAACACCGTTAGAATTCCCTTCTTAGTAGCCGATATTTATGGAATCGGGTGGGTTTGACGTATTCAAAGATTCAGTCGCCGACTGGAGACTGGAGCCGGTGCTGAGACAGCGGGTGTTGGCTGGCGTGCAGGCGGGTTCCCGCGGCAGGGCTCCGCCCTCTCCGTTCGCTCCGGATATCGCTCGGCACGGCTGGCTGGGCTCGCTTCCGCTCCCACGCCGCCCGGCGCCCGCGCAGCACGGCGGCGCCGGGGCCGACTCCCCCGCGGGGCCGCCGCCCGGCCGAGACAGTCGATGGTGATGGGGTCTGATGTCATATTCAACCGCCTGGCCGGAGCATGCGCTGTCTGCTAGCTGAGTCTCTTTTGGTCGACTCATTTTTGGCCCCGGGCGGAAATGTGTCGAGGGCCTCTTCGCGTGCTGCCACGGCGCTATCTATGAAGCAGATCAGTCGGGACCGGAGTGGTCTCGGCTGCCCTTAGAATAGTCGGTTGGGGCCTGGTTGAACCTTGAAGGCAACATATGATTTGTTTAATGATAAAACACCGTATGCAATTTATATATGGTGTTTTATACTCCTACATAACAGGGGAAAGTGCCTTGTCACAGCGGGTTGAAGATTGAATGGGCCTCCTCGCTGTTTTCGCCGGTGGCGACGCTTATGTTCAAAGGTGGAGCGTAAAAATAGACAAACCAATTAAAACATTTGGTTATGCATTTATCATTCTGTTGTTTATGCGAACAGACTTAGATATAAACTGTTTAGCAGTGACTCGGCTTTCTTTTCATCCAGCAGCATATATTCTGTAATTTATTTTCAAGTGCCTGATAGCGTGTGAATTTGCCTCACATACCGGCATACCTATGCACTGAGTCGGGGTTTGAGCGGAATGCCCGCAGGCGTGGACCGAGTCGAGTTTGGGTCAGATGAGCCCATGGCGAACTCGGCTTGGGAGCTACCAGTCAGCCAGAGCCAGATTGGAGCCAGCATGGTCCCCCAGAGCCGTTCTGGAGCGAGTCTTGTCAGCCAGAGCCAGATTGGCGTCAGTTTGGTCTGCCAGAGCCAGATTTGAGCCAGTTTGGCCAGCCAGAGCTAGACTGGTACCAGTTTGGCCAGCCAGAGCTAGACTGGTACCAGTTTGGCCAGCCAGAGCTAAACTGGTACCAGTTTGGCCAGCCAGAGCTAGACTAGCGCCAGTTTAGTCGTCCAGAGCGAGACTGGCGCCAGGTTGGCCGGCCAGAGCGAAATTGGCGCCAGTTTGGTCAGCCAGAGCCAGACTGGCGCCAGTTTAGTCAGCCAGAGCCAGATTGGAGCCAGTTTGGCCAGCCAGAGCATTCTTCGTCTCTGGCAGCGCCCGCCTCGACGGCAACTTGTTGAAAAAAACTCCCATGAGAAACCCCTCCCTTGTGAAGTTTAGACGGGCATGTGAATTTCGTTAGAAGGTGGTTTCGCACCCTTCAATGCTCATAGACGGATCCAGGGGGAGGTAAGTATCCCACTTCCCCTTGATCGACCCTCGCTCTATCCCCTGAAATGTTCACGGCGCCCCGCCCCCAATAGGTTGATGGCGTCCCCTGAAATTTCGCTTCCACCCCCCCTGGGTGCAAGTATAAGCGCCCCCGCGATAGGTTTTGCCGCCCAAAATTGGCGCCCCTCTTCCTCCAACATATGCCCCCATTGCAAATCCTGGATCCGCCTATGTCAATGCTAACCATCTGTTTCGGAGATTACCGCTTGAATGTTTGCATCTCGCTTGTGCCCATCATGGGTTATGGTCGTCTGTCTTCCGTCTCAAAACGAGACTCCAGTGTGCTATGCCGGCTGCTCGGTGCTGGTCTTGTCCCGCTGCCGGCTCGGGCCTGTTCTTCCAGCTCGGCTGGGTCGGCACGCTCCTGGCGGTGGGCCGGGTCGCCGCCCTGCTGCCAGCTGGGCGGGGGCGGCTGCGTGGCCGCGGTCGGGCCGGTGCGTGACCGGTCCCAGCTCCCACTGGCCGGCCACCGGAAGCCGGCGCGGCCGGCTGTCTCCGCTGACACACTCCAGACGCGCCGGCCGGCCGGCCAACTCAAATAAACACGGCTTGTTTACGGCCACTCCATCCGGCTCGCCGCCGCGGTCGCGCCGACAGGGGCGGGCCGCGGCGCGAGAGGGAGGGGGCGCACCTCCACCTGACGCTGTACGGGGGCGGCCGGCGCTGCCCTGCGGCGCCGCTGGCTCCGTGCACGTGGGCGCGTGGAGGTCAGGTGCGTGACCGGTACCGATGCTAACTGCTTACTTCGGGGCGAGGTGTAGGTCAGCCGGTGCATTCTCCTGATCAGATGCGGTTCCTGGAGGACGTTGACCGCACCATCGAGAGGAATTAAAGACCTTGAAAACACGAGCTTGAGACCGAGGAATGCAAGCCATGTTCGCATGGCTGATCGGGATATTTACGCCTTGCCGATAAGTTGGATTTCCAGCCGCAGGAGCTTCACCGCGGTGGCCACCAGACTTGTTGAGTCGCGACTCAGAATCAGAGTCGACTCTGAGTCGACTAAGTTTTACTTGAGTCAGAATTGAGTCGACTCAATTCTGGGTGTGGGTTTAGGCAGAGTTGACTCAGTTGATCGACCAGTTGAGTCGAGTCAGAATCGGAGTTAGCCTTCAAGCCGTGGGTCAGAGTTGAGTCGACTCAAGACTATTTTAACATATGTGGTTGCATGGCTGATATTTTAGAACTTTTCACAACTAATTGTTTTAAGGATTTCATATTACTATCTGGCGATAATAGGCAATTTATTATTTTCATATCCATATTAGACCCACGATGGAAACAGACGTTAAACATTAGCCATGTAAAACATACAGCTTCAAACCACACTGCTTGTTAATTATTTTGGGTTTAATCTCAATAATAGTATGTAAAATCATACAGCTAAATATTTGATTTTGCATGATTTTGCATGTTGCTCTCCAGGCCACCCTGCTTTGTAACGGCAATCTCACGAGTATTACTGCGAATTCCTTCTTTTTATTTGTTAAAAGTAAAAAATATGCCGAAATTAAAGTAATCAGAGGTCAAAATGCAGCTGCTGGTTTGCCGAATCATACCTGAGCTTGACCGAGTTGGAGTTGTACTTACTTCTTTTGAAATGTGATTTCCCTAGATCTCTTTTCAGGAGCACGGGTCGGCGAGTGTATTGTGTCGTGTTTTTGAGTTGCATTGTTTAGTGTGGGTTTCTGGGCTAAAATCGTCACAGGATTGTTCAGATTATACTGGAACAGGAATTGCAACTTAAATTTTAATATGTGTAAAATTTCGATTACTGTTTTTTGCATTTGAAACTGCGCTAGCTGCTTCAATTGTGGTTTTGGTCACGAAGGACATGCATTCAAAATGAAAACTCGGGCCCTTGATCTCACTCACCTGTAAGCAATTAGCATCTTTCTTGATGCCTAAGAAGCAACGAGCTTATGTCATAAAAATGCATTGCAATTTGCATATTATTGAAGGAAATGTGCAATTAGTGTGCGCGTACTTTGCAATCATTCTGAGTCGACTCCGACTCATTGCTCTTTTGAGTCCAAGTTGAGTTGATTTACTTCTGGATTTTGGCTGAACCAAAGTCGATTCACGGGTTTAATTTGGTGAGTCGAGTCAGAATCAGGGTAAGCTGCTAAGCTGTCAGTCAGAGTTGAGCCGACTCAACAAAATTTGGGTCATCAACAAGTCTGGTGGCCACTGCAGTGTGACGAGAAGCAGGAAGAACATTCAAACGCGTACGCTGAGTCTTCGTCGAGACACCGGTCAGGTATCTAATGTAATTTCGAAGCTTTTGAACGCCCTACGACTATCTTTGTGAAAGCTCAACAAACACAGTACGTCGCTGTCGTATTTATGTACCGCACCACATTCACACCTTTAAAACCTAATCCGCTGGCTGTCCCCGGTCTGTGCCTGAATCTTCTCTGATCCCGAACATAAAAACTACGCGGAGACTTGTCCTCTGATCTGCAGTTGTTTTCTAACTAAGCTTGTCTCGCCCGATGATGATATAGCGGAAAGACGTCTGAAGGAGGATGCATTGACGCAGGTTATATGTTTGTTGATTCCCTGAGGCAGGTGATATGTTTGTTGATTCGCTGACTCAGGTGATATGTTTGTTGATTCCCTGACGCAGGTTATATGTTTGTTGTCTGTCCCTAGTAACGGGGCTGGTGAGATTTCAATGAGTGTCTCTGCTTTCGCCGCCCTGGGCGGGTTCGGACCAACATGACGCGCAGAATTGCCCCAGGGGTTGGCCCAGTCCCCCAACCTCTTTAACAGTGTCATATGCAGCCACCTCCGCTAAGGAGAAGTTCCCCTCGTGTGAGAAGCGTAGACGACCTACTGGGAGTTTGAGCGATGTTTCGGCGTAGTGGTCGTGCTTCGAGGTTCTACGCTGCAGACCCGGGTACAAATCCCGGGCGGGAATACTGAATAAGGACATCTCGGTCCCCATACACCCTTCTAACGGGGTGGGAGTTGGCGACGCCACATGACCTCAGAAGTTGGTGTGTCGTAATGCTCCAAAGCTTCTTTTCCTTTTCAACTCACTCTCCTCTTTCAGAGGATGCGAGTTGTGATGAAGCTGCTCAGCGACTTGGCACCCCCTGAGCTATCACTCAACCAAAGCATTGCGTCGCGCTTGTCCAAATGGCACCGTGCCGACGTTCCCCCTCCCATCGAAACCCTTATATACCTTGCTGGGAAGTATTTGTTGAGGATCCGATTTATTTTTATTCATAGAATCACAGAAGTCTGGTTAATGACAGGAATCGGACACTGTACCAGGGAGCCAGGCAACCCCCAGCTGATTTCCCAGAAGGCAGCTGCAGCAAGCACAAGGAGTTTCATCAGAGTCGGGACGTCTGTGAAAACCACATGGTCTACTGAAGTATCGTCAGCAAGCTTGAAACCAAACACTGGCGCCAGCGACCTCCGCCTCAACGTCAACTATGCCCTGCGGCTTGATGTCGTAGGCTGACGGTGTTGTACGCTCTGTGAAGACGCCGACAGCGTGGGGCGAGATGTCTGTGGTAGACCAGCGAGCATGACGCAGGCATTAGTGCGATGGATGGTCTGCTTGATATGTGACTTCCAACAGCCCGTGTCACTCAGTGACGGATTTAAGATTTGGCTAAAGTGCAAGGGGGTGAAGACCAGTGTCGGATCCAGGAATTCATTTGGTGGGGGGGAAGGGGGCTCGAGCCTGACTCGCCAGTACCTCGGGCAGCCCCTCTCTTATGTATTAATTATAGGGGCTCGGATATTTTGGGGATTGAACCCCCTTAGCCCCCTTTGGATCCGCCACTGGCGAAGACTCAGGCTTGTCCATAGAGGTATGCATGAATTGTTCTAGATACCACCTGAGGAGCGTCCTTTTATTACAGGGGATCGAAAGAGCAGCCGCTAAAAAACAATAGAAATGTTTGCTGTTGACATTTGATCATTTGATGGGCGAACAGCTATGAAGAGTGCGGCGTCTATGGCGTGAAAGTCATGTCCGCTACAGAAAAGGCGCCTATCCACGAGTCATCTCAAAGGGAATGTGGCACCTGGGTCGAATCCAGGAATTTAGTGTAATGAGGGGTATTTTTTTGCCGAAAATCATGAAAACGTTCCATGATTTGTCTGAAAAATGTACAATGAGCTCAATATTTATATTTTTAAAATGCTCCTTTTAGGGGGAAAAATAAACCTCTGCCTGTCGATGACATCATGGTCTGGCAACTACTACCATATTCAATAGGCTTCAAGGGCTTCAATTGACTGATTACTCACCGTGACGTCAGCGCTGTCGTCACACCATCAGGTGACAACTGGGGCCGCCTGACTGGGGTACATTTGGGGTATATTTCAGGTAGGTTTTTAGCTTTTCTTCACGGAAATTTTGAGTTTCAAGACAAATGATGTATAGAGTACCGGGTTTTCCGGCATGCTTTACAACGTGGCTATCTCAGTTAAAATTAGGTTATAAAGGTGCCACATTCCCTTTAAGTACCGCACAGTGACGGTGTTTATATGCATATGTCATGTGCCAAAGTGGTCCTCGTGGGCGCAGAATGAGGACAGGGAGCGCTGCACCTGTTGACCTGTGTGAAGGAGGGGCGACTACCCCCCCCCCACCCCTCTTGGATCTCTCCCAGCTCTGTTCTAGAACGGGCTTTGTCTGGAGTGTATCTGCACTTCGATTTCGGTGTGAAATTTTCGTTTTGGGGTGAACTAATATTTGTTATTCGTTTCATGCTGAGAAAGGTTCGTGTCATGTATAACAGGGATCCCGTGCGACATTTGAGTGGCCAAACTCGAGGTATTTTTGTTCGGTCGTAAAAAATGAATTTTCAATGGAATGCAGCATGACGGATGACCATGGTGACTCCTCTGACCACCCACCCACGCAGTCCCCCTCCCGCCCTCACACGTTCAAGAAGGCGAAAGCAGAAGCGTACCCGTTGTAGCTAATTCCGCCGTAACAGTCCCTAAACCGCAGCTTTTGTTAAAAAATCGAAGTATTCAGCGTTACGAACGCTCGCGCCATGCTCTGCCTCGATTGCGTTGAATTGTGGGCGGTTGGCCTGAGCCGCGGTGGGGCGGCTGCGTTGTTGCCGGCGGCTGGTGCGCCCCTCTGCAGAGGCCTCAGGTCCCGGCCGGCCGACCGCCCAGCTATGAAGTCAGCATCCGGCCAATGCGCCGCACCACTGTCCTGATCACGTGACAGCTGGTCAGACGCCGCGGCGCACGCCGTCGCACTGTCAGGGCGTCTGTCACGCGAGCTGCTGCATAATGGTCAGTTATCATTTTGTACCATTACAGTGGTATGTGCGTTATCATTCTCGAAGATTAAGCCGAACGTTTTGGCGAACAGCACTACCCATCGATGAGTACGTGGAGCGTTCCATAGAGACTGCTACAGTTGTGGGTGTCACTGGTTCCAGCCGAAACTGCGCGACATCCGCCTTATTTGGCGGGGCGGTGTATCATGCGGCGGGCGCGTGGGTCCGGCGTCATCACACTGCGTCCCACTGACCCAGAGTGTGGCCGGCCTGAGAGCGACGGCGCCGCTCCTCCCCTGCCACCCCGCCACCCAGTGTCATTATCGCGTCGTTAACGACGCGCCGTGCCGGTGTCATTTCCTGTTTTCGACCACCGAGCAGCTGACTGGGGCGCCGGATCACCGCCACCCCGGCAAAGGTCACCGCTGAGGTCACCGCCGCCGCCTACCGACAGTTGCAACTCGTGAACGGCCGTTTCCTATACGGCGCTTGCTTGGCATATCAGGCAGAGTAACGGTTCTGAACGCGACCGCTGTCAGTGGAGTTGGCATTGTGGTCGGAGGCAGCGCGATACGACAGCTGGGTCTATTGCGAGTTCAGATACAGGGTCGGCTACGTGGGGTGCAGGAGGGGGGCAACAGCTGAGCGAGGCCCGATCTCAGCCCCTCTACCCGGAGATGACACCAGTACTTCACCCCGTCCAAGGCCAGCCGTCTCCAGGAATGTTACATCCGCTCAGTCGCTCACAGATCTGGTTGCACGAGCGTTTCGGCAGATGTGGGTCTGGGGACTGAATCGATGTTTTTCTTGTGCTAATTAACGGAGTATTCTCGCGTTCGTCTTGACATAGATATAGGTGTTTAGTTTGTTGATAATTTCCAGCTCCTGTTTCAGGTGGCCAACCCAACGTGTGAGATTCGTGGGTTGCCACTGCAGAAGGTGTGCTCTATAATTTCCGGATTTAGTAATGAGCTTATCGAATCTACAAGCGGTAACTGCACAGAAAATAATACGTAATGTTTTATACCGCCCAAACTTGGTGGCTCGCAGCTCAGTGTCAGAGTCGAGTCTGAGTTGACTCAATTTTTGATCGCATCAAAGTTGAGTCGACTCAATTCTGGATTAGACTTGAGCCAGAGTCGGCTCTGTTGCTCGACCAGTTCAGTTGAACCAGAATCAGACTTCGTCTCCAAGCCGTGGGCCAGACTTGGGTCGACTCAACACCTTATTAAAAAAATATGTGCTCAAAATTGTTTCTTGAAACAAAACTGATGGAGTGCTCTGTGTGAAAACTAGTTATTTTAGAGAATTCCATATTGTGAAAATGGGTAATTTATTGTGTTCATATCCACACTAGGCCCAGTGAATGGGGAATACAGGAAGGACTTATTGCTCCTACAGCGCCGGGACCCAAACTGAGACAAGGGCTAAAGGGTGGGGACAATTCAGGGACCAGCACTGGTGCAGCCAAGGGGTTTTCTTGAGGTGCGCAGACCCCCACCCCCTTGGGTCGATCTTAAGCACTGCAAAATATTGTCTGAACGGGAGTCCCCTGGGGGTGAGTCTCCAGTTTTGGGGTTCATTAATCATAGCATTGCCAAGTGATATGCTCTCCTGTTGGTCTGGGCTTCTAGCTTTGTCAGCACTGCGAATGAAGAAATCTTGTTCTCTCCCGACTGGAAGCCACAGGGGTGCTCTCCCCACTAAATCGGAACGGTGAGGGCTACAGCCGGCCTCTCGGGGCCTTTGCTGCGGTGACTGTCAGTGGCACGTCTGAGATTGGCCCGTGACGGTGACATGGAACTAGGCCTGGGACTGCTGACGATTTTATCTGACGGTGTCATCCCGTCATACCTGTCACTACCTGTCTTGTCTCTGTCGAAAGGTGCAGGTTCCATTCATATATTAGGCTTATTTTATATTCCTGGAATGACAGAAATTCTGCTCTAGAGATATTTGACACACATCTGTATTTTACTTTTTAATTAAAATTAGCGCCGTTATCCGAAACAATCAAAGTATCCTTAAAAAATATCGTGCTGCTCAGGAACAGCGAATTTTCCAATGATGGTAGAGCCCGTTCAAGGCTCACAGAAGTCGGTCGGATTTCAGTTGGACATCACAGATCCGTGCAGCTTGCCCGGATGTTTTCTCCGTTATTTGGGGACGAAAACCAACGTATCTTCTTTTACAAAATGCAAGCTAGCCTCAGCCTTGCTCTTTAAAAATGCACCTTCCATAGCAGCGTCTACCTCTCCGGTCGTGGGCTCAGTCCTGCTGGACGTGCTGTGTGACCTACATCCTGGTCTTTACGGGGGCTCCGACCTGCCTGTTGACGCTGCCCAAGCATGTGCCGTGATCGGGCGGCGATCAAACCAGGTCCCAGAAGCAGCAGTTCTCAGGTTTCTTGGCCGTGTCGCTGCTGCTCGTCTTCCACCATTCCAAATTAGGGCCAAGTGAAACGACTGATCAATCGGGTTTGGGCGCGAACATTTTGCACTGAAACTTTTGTTCCAAGTGACATAAGCGGTTGAACTCAAATGACGCCGTCACGTCACTGATAATTTGACGGTAACGGGGCGTCACAATGGCGTGACGTCGCAGATCTATACGGAACTAATGTCGCAGGTCAAAGTCATGGATAAGTTAAAATTGGGAGAAATGTGTAAAGACCAATTATAGGTGTGGTTTCTATTGATGGCGCAACAACAAAAAAATGACTTCCGGCTGCTCAGTAGATTTAGTGTGCAATCGCAACAAAACGGTTTAAGCCCTCAAATGTCTGCCGCTGGACAGTATGTCATCCTGTCGCGCAGTGCTGGAATTGTTGAAGTAACCGGTGGTTTCCCCCGGCCGCCGAGTTTGATCCCCATCTGCGCTGATTGCCCCGCAGTGCACTGACGACGGCGTCTCTGTGTTGCAGTGTGCCGGCGATGTGACTCCATGGCGTCTGCCGGACGTGTGCCTGCGGGCCGTCGGCGTCCCCCGGCCGACCTGCCCGCCGTGCATGGCCGGGCAGAGCAGACCTCGTCTGTCGCAGCCACCGTCACTCTGGACCGGCCCAGGTCGGGGGAAGAGCGCGTGTCAAACCTCTACTGCCTCGCGCCCGGCCTGTCCCCCGTCGACAGCGATAAGGGGCACGCGCCAAAACGACGCAGCCGCCGGCCACCGCACGGCGGCGCGGACTACGAAGACGCGGTCAAAAAGACTGGTGCTGGTTTTCAGACTTGGCCAGTGGTGACACAGCCGGCCCCGTCGGTCAGTGCAGTGAGCGGGTGCGGGTACAGAACAGACAGTGGCCCGTTAAAGCCTCCGTCGGCCGTCGGCGGCGGCGGAGACGGACGGGACTCGATCGTGTGCAGCGAGTGCGGCAGGTGTCGGTGTGAGGCGTGCCGCTCCCGGCGGCCCCTGCCCCAGCGGCTGCTGTGTGGCCGCACCTGCCTGCTCTCAGCCGCCAACCTGGTGGACTGTCTCTCCTGTTTGTGCTTGGTGAAGGCGGCGGCGTACCACTGCGCGGTGGCGCCGGACTCCAGCTGGCGGGCGGTGGACCGGCCGTGCGCCTGCAGACCTCGCGGCGCCGGCTGCTGCGGCCGCTGGGCGGCGCTGGCGCTGCTGACACCGCTGCTGCCCTGCCTGCTCTGCTACTGGCCGCTGAGGGGTGCCGCCAGGCTGGCGGAGACCTGCTACCAGCGCGGCAGGGACGTCGGCTGCACCTGTCCTCCCGCCGTCGACGCCGACGGCGATGGCGAGCCGGCGGCGCTCCCGCAGCGGGGAGATGACGCGCGGACTAGGGCGAAGGCGGGCTGGGCGTGCGCGGACGGGTCGTCGCTGCGAGCGTGACGGCGGCCGCCTGCGACGGCGCTGACCGCTGAGTGACTCAGCTACTGCTGGTGACGGTCCGCTGTCGCAGCTCCGCCGAGCCTGCCTCCGGCAGTGGTATTTATTTGGTGTGCGCGCGTCCCGCGGTCGCTGGCTGTGCTTGTGCTGAGGCGCAACGGTTGTACTCAGCCGCTAACGTCCCGCTGCGTGATACCGTGATGCAGTCTCTGGCAGTGATCTGGTCCGCTGGAGATGGGTCACCTGCCGTACCTTCAGGCCACAGGAATTGGCCGCCTAGTGTCACTGAAACTGTTATGCTTTTGGATCACGCGGCACGCTCCGAGAGGTGGTCGGCAGTTGTTTCTGAAACTAGTGCAGTCGTCTTGTCTGCATGGTACTGTTACGTCATCCTTTACTCCGTCTTTTTTATTCTTTTACGCTGAATTATAATGCACGATTATGTAGCCTTCAGTAGCATCCGACACTAGAGATATTGTTTTTGTTATGTTCTTCGAGAAAGAAGCAGACGATTTCTTGATTCTCCGTCGGTGCTGGTGGCCCGCCTGCGTGGGACGGTGCGTGCGTGCGTGCGAGCGGGCTGGGCGGAGCTGCTCCAGCCGTCGTGACCACACGCACAGGGCGGAGTCCACTCTCTGAGGGCGGCAGCCTTCCTACATCCGCCCACTGGCGCCCACGCTCCGGCTGCCAATCCAGGCCGCTGGGCGAGCGAAGGGAGGGAGGAGTGAAGACTTCCTGCTCTGGCCAGAAGTTTCCAGCAGTCCTTTATTTCCCATGAAGCATGCGAGACAATTCACTCTACCGTTAGATCAGTCTGAACGATTAACGATTCTGTCGCGCCGGCCTCTCTATTGCATGAGGTCGCACCAAACGCGTTCCCGCGCGGTCAGTCGCGCGTTAATCTGCGACTCCATCACGAATGATCGTTTTGATTGATGTTTTGCCGATATTTCTAGTCCAGAGTGTTTCAGCAGAACGCTGCAATGATGAGCAAATTCGTTGTTATCTGCTAATGAATGGATATCATTAACCTGTTTGTGATGTGATCAATACAGATCGAGATACACTTCTTATTTCTTCGAATGGAGAAAACAATGCGAGGAAAGTAGAAGTTGAGGCTGACGTGGATTCTGATCGCGTGTTCCAGTCCGAAGAGGCAAGTGAGAGAAAATAACGATTTTGAGTCCCGTTGCCCACTCCACCACACTCCAAACAAGCGGCGTGGACCCACTGCCCCGCCGCCACAGTGCTCTGATAGCCCTTTTCTATGCTGCAGTGTGCGAGCGATGTGACCCCTGGGTCTCCGCCCCTCCCCTTATCGAAGTCCTGGATCCGTCACCGAGTAGAAGATGGTGTATCCAGCATTCGTAGGTCACTCATGAACAACACTATTATGTGGCACCCAGTTATAGCTCACCTTCTTTCGTCACATATTTCAACATTCAAGTGAATAACACGACACATGCATAAATTGTCAGCTGTTCAACGTACTTTTTCGTTTGGGATTTAGCAACAGAACCATGAGATATACCAGATTAACGCTAAGAATGAAAAAATGTGCTGGTGTTTGTCGCAGCTGGACAACCTTTAAAGCATTTTGTAATACAGGAATGATGTTTGGTATTGTCCGACTCACATGCCTTATGCACATTAATGTAGTCCAAAGCGTTGCATATGTTCGCCTCGCCTTTTACTGAAATCGGACAGCGATGGCAAATCGTAGGCAGGGGCAACACGATAATGGTCCACTGCAGGGAAGTAAACCTACTGGAAAAAGTTTGGTTTAACAAGCTAGCTCGCTCCTAGTATCCGATCACTTATATCTCCCCATCCTGTAGTGCAGGAAGGTGACACTTTGATCCCTTACCACACTTGAAAGATATCCAGAATCGTTTAGGATTCGCTTTAAAATCACCGATTATTCCCCTTCTTTGCTGAAAGAACCTACGCTTAGATACGTTTAAAAAAACGCCATTTTTCACGGAATTCACAGTCTGTCTATGTTTTTTACCTTCATCGTATGAAAGCTACCTCCTTTTCCCGCAGTGCGCGTCGGACTTCTGCGTCGAGCCATGGTGGGTATTGCCGGCACATTACCACCGATGTAACGCTGTCAGCTGGCAGCCTCCAAAATGTCTTGAAATGTCTCCACTGCCACATTCAAATTATTGCATTCAATTTCACTACATTGGACTTTCTCTAATGTCCGCCGCATGTACTCAAAGTTGACTGTTCTATAGGCAGATCCAGAATTGGCGATCGGTGGGGCAATACATGAAGATAAGTCATATTGATTCGTATCTTAGCGGAAAAGAAGTAGGGTGGTTTTTGCGCCCTCAAACTAAAAAAATAACTAACTAAACCGTAGCTGAATTACCAAGAAGTTCGGAAATTTTCCACAAGAAGGCTACTAGCTTAAACTAAGAAGGTAGAAAAAAGTGTGCTTTCCCCACCGACAAGCTAGCTTACTTGTTGATCACCCCCAACCCCACCATCTACTCACACCGATTTCCCGATACCTCCCTCGTATTTATCGTTGCCAGACACGAAACAAACCTAGTCGCCTTTTTCGAGATATTACTGAACAATAAAACACCCAGAACAATTTATTTCCGAATGTGAGAAGCCAAATAGATGAGCTGGGTCCATATCCGTAACACATGTTTCCAAGATGTCTGGTAGGTATGAAAGAAAATATGTTTGAATGGACCATTAAAGGGAGTCTCCAACGCGATACCTAAGTCAACCCTAAGCATTGGCAGACGCAGGGGGAGCATTCCGGCCATGCTCCCCCCCAAGCGCTGGAGAGGGGAGCAAACTATCTTTTGGCCCCCTCGCTCGCCCCGTCCCGGTGGGGGGGGGTGTTTGAACACTCCCCTCAGGATTTCCTACGGCACCAAAAAAAAAAAACGGTGGAGCGAAGCGCCGCCGTACTTGGCACACCTCATCTTGGACCAATTCTGCAACTTTTCCAAAATCGAAACGTCGGGTCATCGCAGGTCAGTTTACCAGTGCAGGCCAAGTGACCTCACCTCCAAAAAAGTTTAAGATAGCATACGTAAGCACAGGGTTAATCTATCTAATTGAAACTACGATCACATAATAGGCCCACCGAGCGCTACAAAATTCCTTCCAGGATTTTTATATCGATGACCTAGGGTCAGATACGGATCATGACCTCTCCATTGAACATGGGAGCTTAGAATACCTTCATATTATCCAGTAGTATCCTAGGCCCCTTTCCAGGTCCATGTTGCAATTTTGAACCTGTGACCTCTGAGAGGTCACCTGGGACTGATTAAGAAGTTTTCATACTTGGGTCAATAACTTGGCAGGAAATGATTATTAAGTTTTTATTTTTATAATATTACGGTTGGATTATAATTGCACGTCGATTCATATGTATATTGACTGTGCTAGACCAGATGATGACCTTGACGTGACCTGAGGCCAGGTCATTTTATGTTTTGACCTAGTATAGCCATACCATTTATCATTCGATTTGCTGTAACGAGAGAAAGCGAATTGTGCCTAAAATTAATTCTAACTTAACTCTGTCAGACGCTAGAGCCCAGAAACTCTTCTCTAACGTGTCACATTCTTTGATCAGTCATGACCTCAACATTGATCTGAGCCAAAAAGCGAAAATTTTACTTTCTTCATGAATTTTCATGAGCTATCCACCAACGTTCGCGTTCTTTCGCTATTCCGCATATAAGAACCGAGTTCAAGGGGTGTTTGAACACCCCCCCCTACAAGGCCGAAGGTGGCTCGGGGCCACCAGGATGGGTGTTAAATAAAGGGTTATATTCCTGTTCATAGCGATGGAACGTGGAAGCAATATGACCTATCCAGATTTTCAGCCTTAGGTCATCCAGAGATTGTGCGTTTTGGAATTTTGACAGGGTAGTCCGTTTCTTTTGACGATAGCACCAAACTCCTGGTAAGCATTATCGTATGTCTGTGATTTAGAATAGCAATCCGTCTTGCAGGAGTGAAGCTTTGGAAATATCACTGGGCTTGCAAAATTCAGGAGGCTGCGCTATCATCGCATCCTGGGAACGCTGTTTCCTCCATCCCGGAGATGGGAAGTGACACGTTGTAGGGGAGCGCACAAAACCTTTGACAAGGAGCACGGTAGAAGTTTGTTAATGGCTGCTGCTGCTACAGAACATTACGCTGGGTATGCGCCTACATCCCAAAAGAACACAAAATCCCGCCCCTGCGTCGCATTAAGAAATTTACGTTTAATCTTACAATTCACAGTGTTGCCTAAAGTAACAGGTTCTCAAGTTTTAACTATTTTAGAATGGGTCTCAAGTTCTGGCATAACCACAGTCTTGAGAAGCCCTTAATATCCAAACAAGATCCTTCGCGGACCACAATATAATACATCATCAATCTTGGAAATTGTATTAAACTACCCGAAATGCTCATGACCCAATCACCCAAGGAGAAACTGATACATTCAGCAGCAGACATATAGAAATGTATACCTCATTAGGATAATAAGCACTTCTAAATGTCAGAAATCATCCCTAAAACTTTTGAGAAATTGTCTGGAGTCTGGCTCGCTGGTTTGGCCTACTGCAAACGACAGCGAAGTACACAGTACGCTGCAGGTACAAGTACCTACGTCTTAAAAAAATGGCTCCCTGCAGACACTTCCAGCTACAAAGGGTACGTGGGACCTTTTCACATTCTCCCTGCCCAGAAAATTGTCCTCGGTTTGTTTGAATAAGTACTCCTGAACTTCGCAACATTATACACCCCTTTTCAGCAGCGATAAACGACCTAAGGCACTAGCTCAAGTAGCGGAGACTCTGGGCAGCACCTTCCCACCTCCTGTTGTCTGGCTGCTGGCGCGCGCTGGCCACCGCGGCCTCCGACCGCTGCACGCGCCGCCCGGGACCGGTCCACAGCGGGGGGAGGGGAGGGGGCAGGTGGCGCGGCCGCCCCGCCCCGGCGATCGCCGGATGTCGGCCGCTTCCGGCCGAAAGCGGAGAGTCGTGAGAAAGCAGACGGCGCAGGGTCGGCCGGCGCCGCTCTAAAAATAGCTGAGTGCGTGCGGGATGAATGGAGGGCCCGCCGTGGCGTAGAGGGAGAAGGTGAAGGGCAGCTCTGTTGGCGCAATCGGCGACTGTGTCGCACGCTGGGAGTCAGGCAGCGCAGGGTAGTGGCGCAGCGTGGCACTCCAGAGTTAAGGTTGAACAGGAAAATGTTCTAGATACTTCAAGTTGTTCCTGCCACGTATATCAGATATGATTTGGGGAGAGTAATTCTTTGTGCTATAAAGTTACGTTTTTGACGAAGGACAATATATTTGAGAAGCATCAGATGTTCTGCGGTAGAAAATAGTTGCTTAACTGGTTCTGATTGGACGGTTTTTAACACTGGGGATGTTATTTGTTTCTGGAGGTCAGACAAATTTATCATTCTCCACAACCAGTGGATGTTTTTTTATAAATTTTGTTCAAGTTGTTCCTGGTAAGGCTGCTGGAGTCGGAGTCTCACTAAAGTCATCAAGGACTTGTCATGGAGACCCGACCCCACCACCCGAACGAACAACTCCCTCAATGGAGGGTTAATTTAGAAGCCAAAGTTTAACGTCCCACAAAGCACAGGGACGGCCGCCCCGCTCAGGTCACCCTCTCACCAGTCAGTTGCCAGCCGACCTGTACGTCGGGTAAACTATTGAGCGCCGGAGCGTCTCAGGGAACCGATCCCAAGCCTGGACATGCACTGCCATGCATGCTTCTGAGCAGCGGGCCGGAGCCCAACGCTCTACCAACTGAGCTACCGGGGCGGCAGCTCAGTTGGTTGCAACCCAAATGTCTGTACTAGGCCGATCACCTCAACATTCTCTCTGCTTATCGAATTGGAGTGAAGGAAATATTGAGAATTGATTGTCTGGAAACTTCCGATAGCACGTCCCGTGCCAGCCATCAAGTTTGTTTTACTTTTCCTCCCGCTGAGATTTAGGCCCTTCCTCCTGGCAGAAGTACGTGGCAACACCCCTGCCAATCGCCTACCACGCAAATAAACTGATTACTGGAAATGCCCCTGTTTTAGGTGCATACAAATCAAAGCTGTGGTCCTTGACGCGATGATGACTGGCCTTAATTTCATTACCTTTGGGGGCCGTTCTTAAATTATGTAAGAAAAGGGTGATTGGGCGGGGAGTCAGCCACAGCGTTTTCAGTCGTTTTACAGGGCCGTCAAAAAGCGTACTGGGGAAGAGGGGGTGAAAAAATAGCCAAATATGAGCTACGTACCTAATGGAAAGTCCCGAACCGTTTTGTTTATCCCATTTTTGATCCAGTGGCTGGCGATCTGCAAACTGGGCTAATTTCCTTTTATGAACACCCTCAACGACGGTTCAAATGAAATGAACAGAGGCTAGAAAAAGCCAGCTCGTGGCAGCCTATTTTGGGTACCTAAATATCGGGTACCTATGGGTTCTATCTCTTCTTCCTCGTCCATTAACTTCCTTCAAAAAGTGAACTTACGGCCGAATAATCCCCTCAATATGGCATGGCATCTAAAACCGGTACCTAAGCCAAAAACGATTGGAAAACCATTTATTCTCTGGATACACTCCGCATAACCTATGCCATAAGTCACATTCTTCTAGGGGAAACTTCCTTTATCTTGAGGTAAAAATAGGTCTGTCTAGTGAGTGGGGTGAGTGTAATTTATGTTCAGGGGCGCAACTTTATGTTTTCGATTGGGGGGCACCCGGCTCGAAAGGGGGCCCGCACATAATGGGGGCCCGTATATTTTTAGTGAAAATGTGACAAAAAACGCATTTTCGACCGTTTTTTGTCGAAAACTGAATGCGAAGGTTAAATAATTTTTTAACGCACTATTCGTCACTGTTCATGATTTGCACTATTTAGCCCAAGAAGTAGTCAGAAGACCCAATCTTTTGAACGAGCTGCCAAAGTATGCCAGGACAAGTAGGTGTCTACTCACTGTCTTCGTCGTCCACGCGGATGCTCTCTTCCGAAGGTACAACGGGATCAGCCCCTTACGACGCAGGAGGGACGGATGCTGGATGGTCTTTTAGCAAACGAGATCCGGCTGGTGGCCTGGCTGAGGAAGGCAATGATGAGGAAAAGAAGGATTGGAATTACAACCTTACTTTACCGTTTTGCTGGAAACTATATACATTGCGCTTTTCCGAGTTAGTTTTAAATTGGGGTTTTAATTTTTTGTGGTCGATAGATGAAGGTAGCTTGCTAATACCAAAAATAGTAGTGATGTGAACTACTTTAAGTGGACGCGTACGTTGCTAGAGATTAAATGCAAATATGATCGGGGTCATTTTATAACAGTTTGCAAAATTAGCAGGACGATTCTAGATTCATAGGCTACCTGAAAAAATGAAGAAAGTTTGGGTAGTTTTGCCAGAGCAGCCTCTCGGTCTTGAATGTTCTTTGTTTTACACTTCTGTGCACCCGACTTATGTTTATACTGTCCAACCATTTTAACATTCACACCTGGAACGAAATCGCATTATCACAAATAATTTGATACAAATGGAAGATAGAGATCGAAATGCGAAATTCCTTTGTCAGCAAGGAAATCGAACCTACTGATATTTATGTTACATGATCAAGACACCTTTTTCTGATCTATTCACCAGTTCAATAACATTTTACGACACTGGGTACCGGTCAAGGGGTAATATGAATAGGTGGTACTGCTTATTTCCCTCTACAATCCTCATATAGGATCAGTACAAAAGGAATGGGGGCCTAACATTTCTCACACCCCATCCATCTCTCCCCGAATGTTCCAGGAGGCATGGGACCGGCCGCACGTTGCCCGGGGAAACCATAGGGGCCCGCAAGCATCGCAGGGGGCCGGTTTCGGCAACAGGGAGCACGGATACACCACTTGGGGCACGAAACTGCTAAAAAAATAAGGAACTCCTGCAAATACACGACTAACACAACAGCTTCAGTTTCTGCACGATATTCTTAGACAAGGGGCCCGGACAGACCACAGAGGGCCTGAGCACACCAAAGGGGCCGGGCAGACCACAGGAACCCAGAAAACCATAGGAGCCCGGTAAGCCCACAAGTGGCCCGAGCAGACCACACACAGCCAGCAATTTGGCTGGGCTCTGCCCGATATATGCAGGGCTTTGACTGGGCAGAGCCCGAGTACATGGGTTCAGCCCAGGTCCGGCTCCGCTCCGCCTGGGCAGAGCCCATGGTCAAGCAAGACCGGGCTCTACCGCTCGGGCAAGATGTCATCCCCGACCTAATGTCAGGCTCAGCGCGAGTCTATGTGGCTCAGCTATGAGTCTTATGGCTCGAGGCAGAGCCCGGCCCAGCCCGCTCTGGGCCCGGTCGGAATTGCTGGCTGGGCAGCGGGCCCGGGCAGACCACACCGGGCCTGGACAGATGAAAGGACCTGGGCAGACCACAGGGACCCGAGTAGAACACAGGGGCCGGGCTAACCACAGAGGGGCCCCGGTCTGCAAAGTATGGCAGCAGACCCGACGAGTCCGCACCAGCCTTGTAGATTTTTCGCACCAACAGCAGCCTAAAATGCTCACCAAACACGGTGAGAAATTTCACTGACCCGGAAATTTATCAGTTTTTACCAGTTTTTCCCTTCTCAGAACTCTGTGGGTGATTGATTTGAACTCCCTCGCACCAGACGGCAAAAGTGGGCATTTGTTTGCTCCAAAGCTTGCACCACCTGAAGGGTGTCCGCACCACGAGATCTCGTCGAAAGTGCCATACTTTGCAGACTGGGAGGGGCCCGGGCAAACCACAGAGGGCCCGCGCAGACAAAAGGGGCCCCGGACGGATAAAAGCGGGCCCGCAGAGGCCAGACAGAGGCCCGGACAGACCAAAAGGGTTCCGGGAAAACCACAGGAGACCCGGGCAGACCACAAGGGGCTCGATCAGACCAAAATGGGCACTAGCAGACAAGGGGTCCGTGCAGACTAAATGGGGCCGGGAGACCACAGGGGCCGGGGCAGACCACAGGGACTGGGGCAGACCACAGGGGCCCGGGCAGACCACAGGCGCCTGGGCAGACCACAGGGGCCCGGGCAGACCATAGGGGCCCGGGAAGACCACAAGGACCCCAGGCAGACCACAAGTGGACCGAGCGGAGCACAAGAGGCCCGGGCAGACCACAGGCGCCTGGGCAGACCACAGGGGGCCCGGCCAGACCAATAAGGGCCCGGGATACCACAGGGGCATGCATGGCAAGCATGGGAAAGGCTAGTTGCAGTTACACGAACCGCATCCATGGCAGGCCCGTCTGCATCCACAGGGTAGGTATTAACTACTGGGAGTAGGGACCCGGCTGCGGCCACCAGGGGGGGGCGAATGGGGCAGCCACCCCTTAAGCCTAAGAGCCTCTGAGGACGAAATGCTGCCCCCAAACCCTCCCCTCCCCCAGGATGTGACGATTGGTCGCCCTTTGGGTGAAAAGAGCGCCCTTCGGGTGGCTAAGTGCCACCCTGCCCCCTGAGGCTTTGTCCCTCCCCTCCCCTTACCCAAAGTCGAGATACATCGCTGGCGGCCATAGGGGCACAATATTCTCCAAGTCTTGGTATTCAGCCATCAGGGGAGCCCGATAGGGGATCATCACTCATTAGGCATTTAGCCCGACAGCAGCTAATAGCAAACAATCACTTTACTTGCCATTCAACACCGCGCATCGGAGCACGATTTGGATTGACACGAAAAGCCCAAACGTAAAACCCAAATCAGAGCCTAAGAAACTTTTCCAGAGTAGACACAAGCCGATTGAATCATAAGCATGCCAATTTTACTGTTAAAAGCAAACTTTGTGCAACTCATTCGCCTCGGGGAATACGACAAGAGAGCCGGGAGCATGCCTTAGCCAAGATACTGCCTTAGCTTTCTTTGCGCTGCGCTGACGAGCCCGGGAAATTAAGAGACTACCATTTGCCAGCGAACGCACATTATTTGATCCGGATTTGACAACAAGATATGATGCACTTTTTGACAGACAAATTTAAGAGTCTTTTTGTCTGTATTCAAGGTTCCACTAGAACTAACAAAACTGGAAAACTTCATGCACATTTCTGACAAAAATACCCAGAAATATAACAATGAAGAAAATTAGTGCCGACGGAGAGATGCCAAAATAAAAAAACATGTCAATTTATTAAACCAGTACTTATCGGAAGGGGCCCGGCTGCGCACGGTGGGGGGTGGTGATCTACGGGGGATCGTAAGCAAGGCAAGGAGCCCGGCTAGAGCCAGAGGAAGCCTGGGTAGCTCAGAGGGAGCCTGAAATTATAGCACGGGTTCCCGGATACAGCGAAGTGGGAGGAATGAGCAATGGAGTCAGGTGCCGACTCAGGCCGATGGTGGGGGAGGGGGCAACGGGGCCCCAAATCGTGAAAAACATATGGTTTTTGTTTGAAGAATTTTCCGTAAAAATGGGAAAAATCGGGGGATTTGGGGGGATTGCCCCGTTTGCCCCCCCGCTGAATCCGCTAGTGCTGTGGTTCCTTGCAGACAACAGGGACACGTCAAAACATAGAAGCCCGGGAAAATTGCACGGGGCCGGGCAGACCGCAGGGGCCGGGTAGACCACAGGGGGCCCGGGCAGACCACAGAGGGCCCGGGCAGACTAAAAGGAGCCCAGACCGTCCGCAAGGGGCCTGGGCAGACCACAGGGGCCCGGGCAGACTAAAAGGGGCCAAGGCAGAACACAAGGAGCCCGGTTGCAGTCACAGAGGGCCCGGCTGAACCAAAAAGGTCCCGAGACTGCCAGAAATAGGGGCCGGATGCAGTCAAAATGGGCCTGAGAAAATCGTTAGGGGCCCGTTTGCCGACACAGCGATTATGGGTGGTCCTAAAGGGGGACCGCACCCAAGCAGGCATGTCAGGCAAGCATGCCAGGGAGCCCGGCTGCAGCCACAGCAAGCCCAGATAGACCACGGGGCCCCGCACTCATGGCAAGGGCCCGTCCTTGGCATTAGAGGACCCGCGCCTCCTGGACCACAGGGAGCCCGCTTGCAGTCACAGGTCCCGTTTGTAGTCACAGGGGGCCCGGGTCGATCACAGGCGCACGGTTGCGGTGACAGGGGCTCGGGCGGATCACAGATGGCCCGGTTGCAGTCACAGGGGGCCCGTGTGGATCACAGGGGGCCCAGAATGGATCACATGGGGCCCCGGGTGGATCACAGGGGGCCCCAGGTGGATTACAGGGGGCCCGATTGCAGTCACAGGGGGCCAGGGTGGATCAAAGGTGCCCGGTTGCAGTCACAAGGGGGCCCGGGTGGATCACAAAGGGCCCGGTTGCGGTCACAGTGGGCCCGGTTGCAGTCACAGAGTGCCTGGTTGCAGTCACAGGGGGCCCGGGTGGAACACAAGGGGGCCAGGTCGCAGTCACAGGGGACCTGGGTGGAACATAGGGAGCCCAGTTGCAGTCACAGGGGCCGGGGTGGCGCACAGAGGGCCCGGTTTCAGTCACAGGGGGCCCGGTTTCAGTCACAGGGGACCCGGATGTATCACAGATGGCCCGGGTGGATCATAACTGGCCTGGTTGTAATCACAGGGGGCCCGGGTGGATCACAGGGGAGCCCGGGTGGATCACAGGGGGTCCGGTTGCAGTCACAGGGGGCCGGGTGGATGACAGGGGGGCCGGTTACAGTCACAGGGGGCCCGGGTGGATCATAGATGGCCCGTTTGCACTCACAGGGGCCCAGGTACAGTCACAGGGGCCTGGGTGGATCACAGGGGGCCTGGTTACAGTCACAGAGAGCCCGGGTGGATCATAGATGGCCCGTTTGCACTCACAGGGGGCCCAGTTACAGTCACAGGGGCCTGGGTGGATCATAGGTGGCCCGGTTGCAGTCACAGGGGCCCTGGGTGGATCACAGAGGGCCCGGTTGCAGGCACAGGGGGCCGGGTGGATTGCAGAGGGCCCGGTTGCAGTCACAGGGGCCCCGGTGGATCACAGATGGCCCGGTCCCAGTCACAGGGGTTTGGGTGTATCACAGGGGCCCGGGTGGATGATAGGGGCCCGGTTGTAATCACAGGAGGGCCTGGGTGGATCACAGAGGGCCCGGTTGCAGTCACAGGGGCCCTGGGTGGATCACAGATGGCCCAGTTACAGCCACAGGGGGCCCGGGTGGACGACAGAGGGCCCGGTTGCAGTCACAGGGGCCCGGGTGGATCAAAGGGGGCCCGGTTGCACTCACAGGGGCATCCAGGTGGATCACAGAGGGCCCGGTTGCAGGTACAGGGGGCCGGGTGGATTGCAGAGGGCCCGGTTGCAGTCACAGGGGCCCCGGTGGATCACAGATGGCCCGGTCCCAGTCACAGGGGTTTGGGTGTATCACAGGGGCCCGGGTGGATGATAGGGGCCCGGTTGTAATCACAGGAGGGCCGGGTGGATCACAGAGGGCCCGGTTGCAGTCACAGGGGGCCCGGGTGGATTACAGGGGGCCCAGTTGCAGTCCACAGGGGCCCGGGTGGATCATAGAGGGCCCGATTGGATGACAGGAGGCCCGAGACTACTGGAATTAGGGACCCGGCTGCAGTCAAAGTGGGCCTGAAAATATCGTTAGGGGCCCGGTTGCGGACACCGAGGTTAAGGGTGGCCCACAGGGGACCCGCAAGCATGCCAGGGAGCCTGGCTTCAGCCAAAGCTAGCCCAAGTAGACCACTGGGACCCGTAGTCGTGGCAGGGGCCCGGCTGTGTTCGTAGGGGCCCGCAACTTGGGATTGGGGGGCTCGTCGGGTCATTGGGGGGCTTCTCCGAGCATTGGGGGGCTCGAGCCCCCCCAAATATATGGAAACTTGCGCCCCTGTTTATGTTGCTCCTTCAAAATCATTCAGGTACGGGTTCCAGAAAATTATTCTTAGTATGGTTTTGTCTATATGGAACATCTTCCACTGACGTTTTATTGTATCCAGTATTTAGCTCATTTTGTAAAACTTATTATCATGTAACTTTTATTTCGCTCACGCCATCCTCCACTAGATGGATTATTTTAGTATCTTCTGGGGCTGAGTTCCAGCATTAGGTCGATATAAAAATGGACCAGATTTTAGAACCAATTTTTTACTTTGTCCACGTTGTTGCAGGTCGGTTTTTGGAGTCGGAGCCTCACTTAAGTCATCAAGGGAATTTTCAAGGAAACTCCGACCCCACCAGCCGAACGAGCAATTCCCACAATGAAGGGTTAATTTAGAAGCCAAAGTTAAACGTCCCACAAAGCACAGGGACGGCCGCCCCGCCCAGGTCACCCTCTCACTAGTTAGTTGCCAGTCGACATACGTCTGGTAAATTTTGAGCGCCGGAGCGTCTCAGGCGAATCGATCACAAGTCTGGACATGCACTGCCACTGCATGTTCCTGAGCAGCGGACCGGAGCTCAACGCTCTACCAACTGAGCTACCGCGACAGCATGCTTGGCTTACAAAATATAAGAATGTACAGCTTTAATCTATCGTTCGTGCATGCTTGTTAGGTTTCGAAAATATTTCTGGGCGGGAAAGTAATATTAAAAACAAAAATTTTGTCGCGCTCTGCCTCTTCATGTTCATTCTGCACGGACCATGCCCCGATAGTTGATTCAAGCTCAGGGCTGGATCCAGGTTAATGGTTTGAAGGGGGAACGGAACCCAAAATCGTGGAAAACATATGGTTTTGAAGAAAATCGGCAAAAATGAGGGGGTCAGGGGGCGAATGTCTTCCTCTCTTTGATCAGCCCGTATTCTACCTAACCCGTTAGTGGGGCGGTATCTATCAGCTGAAGAGCAATTTTTGGAAGATGGAAGATTGTCACAAATCGCAATGTGCAAGAAACCGTTTGGTCATATAGTTCACGCCTGAGTGTTAAGGATTCCAAGCCAGAATGTTCAAAGACCTTCATCGGAAGTTCATCCATAGAACGAGTTATGAAAGATATGTAATTCTGGGCGGATGTCCTGAGGGTTTGGGGAAGATTAGAGCCTTCAGCTGGATATTCAGTGTCACGTTGTTTGTATTAGCGTACCTACGTCAGCTCATCCAGCACCCGCTCCCCCTGAATCGAAAATATATGCTAAACCATGCGTGTAATTGGATGCTGCAGAACGATTACTGCTCATTCTATTGTCCAAAAGCCCATGATACTTAATACGCGCCCCGCTGGGGTCCCTGGCATGACGCGCCCCGCTGGGGGTGAATTTCGCCCCCCTCCGTATCTCATTTCCTAGGAAAGCTAAAGAAAAATTACGGACGGCGTTTGAAAGCTCTTGACGAGACGAAGCGAAACTATACGAAGCATTTTATGTCAGATCAATTTTGAGGTCAGCATAGGTCTAATAAGGTACCATAGGCTTACAACAGGGCAGTGTACGTTTCCCCCTCTATATATTTACTCAGCGGAGCTAGAGCAAATATGTATGCATCATTGGATTCCTCTCATTGTGGTAAATTGAATGATGTATAATATGACCTTGCTAGGTCAACTTGTGAAAATGACCTGACCTAGACCTAGGTCAGGGTCACAGGTTGACCTGGTATGGTCATGTTGCATAACGATCGACTACCCGTAACAACATAAGCACAATGCAAGCAAAATGGGAGCTTTATCTCAATTCAGTGAGAAGTTATTGTCAAAGCAATCACTGTATGCTCCTGTGACCTGACATGCCATTTGAGAGGTCAGATGATCAAAAACTCAACTTTATGATCAAGATCGTAGTAAGAATACACCGTTTGAACGTTTTCAGCTTTATCTATCCGGTGCTTACTGAAATCAAGCCCTTTCTATTTTTCTCCATAGACTTATAACGGGGTGACCAAAAAATTGACCCCACCTTAGGTCAACAACATCAAAATTCTGAGATAGCAGATTCTTAGACCCTAATGGCCTCATCATATTTTGAAAGTTTCAAACTGATCGGTAGGCTAATATTCCTTTAGGCGCCGCTTCAAACTCGTAAGTTTAGGTTTTGAGGTCGGGTCGCTTGACCATAGATAGCTCCATGACCTGGCCTGTCCTGACCTAAAAAAATCTTGGTGAGATGCGTAGAATTGATCAGGAATAAGCTGCGGTAAGTTTCGTTATTTTGAGTCTGTTCGCTTTTGCGTTATCCGGGGAAAACCAGGAGGGGGCGAATTTCGCACCCCCAGGGGGCTAATCATCATTCGCATACCCAGAACACATGTTATAAGACACGCTCCTTGATGGATATTTTTACTGAATACCAATGCCTAGCTTTCAACGCTGTCGGACCTACTCAATTTCCACTCAGCTTCTGCATTTTTACGTTTTTCATCCATCTCTTCAGTAACGCCAGTCTTTCTGTACAGAAGCTGATATTGAAATCACACAGGAAACATTTTCCGGATGAAAATTAGTGTCGGGCCAGTTTCAGCGAAATCAATTGATTTCAAGCAGGCGCAGCATCGGTTTCTCAGTAAGGTGCACTATCAGCTTCAGAGCTGGGGGAGCTGACAGGATCCCAGTCGGGAGGCTTGTAAGGCTCTCAACCGAGGAGCTGGCGGGGCCCAACCAGGGAGCTGGCTGGGCTTAACCAGGGAGCTGGAGGGGCCCAACGGGGAGCTGGCGGGGACCCAACCGAGAAGTTTGTGAGCCCACTGAATTAAGGACTTTATTCATTTTGTATTCTGGTATGTTCTTGGACAGGGTCCCTTAAAACTGGAAGCCGGCAACTGGGGCCCACTGAGTTGATTTTCTCTGTCGAATGAGGCCTCCCTTCACTATGTGGCTGTAACGTTCCGTCCTCAGCAACTTCAAGGTTGAGGCTTCCCAGCAAAGATGCTAGTGCTTGTCTGTCACCTGGGGCCCTTGAGACTCTCGACTGGAGGTCCAAGCGGCCAATGAGGATTTCTGTAGTGTATGCTCTCCTACACTTATTCAAGTTGCTGGCCCGTGGATGAGGTCCCCAGCGATACATGATTATTGACAACGTTTCGCAACCATTGCGGGTGAGACCAGGAAACGCGTGAGTAACTTGGGTAGCGCTCTTTTTCTCACATTATTTCCTCTCTTTCCCGCCCGGATACAGTCATCCGCCGGAAGTGGTACTTCCGGTGAGCGGCGGCGAGTTCCGGTGGCCGGCCGCCGTGTGGCGGGCGTCGGCCGCCCGGCGCCGCGCAGTCACGTGCGCGCTGCCACGTTCCACCGCGCGCGCTGACAATGGCGTGGCACGCGGCGTGGCTGGACCGGCGGTTTTCGTAGAGGGGGAAGCATCAGAGCCGAACATCATGAAAACATGATGTTTATGAAAATCAGAAAATGTCGGAGGCTTGGGCAGAGGGGACAAAATGTTTTGTCCCCCTAAATCCTAAATCCACCGGTGGGCATGACCAGGCCTCGTAGGCTCGAGCCCCTAGCCCCCCCCACCCCGAAATGAAGTCCTGGATCCGCCACTGTAGCACGGCATCGCTGCATTCAGTCAAATATCTCTCTCATTCTTCAACAGGTTCCTTCCGATTCTCCCCAAATAGGGTAGAGTGGGGTAAGTCGCACACGTTAAGAGAGAATTCGTCTGAACGGACCCTGCATGGACGGAATTACTTCATTTTTTCTTCGTTAAGTTCTTTCATCGTTTGTCTACCTTCGGATAGAAATTTGTGATTCTGGCGCTATGCAAAGTGTGCGATTTTAATCTTCCGGTCATGCTAGGGCGTTATATAACTCCCAGCGTATAATGTACCAACTGCTTCACGTGAACAAATAGGAATATTATTATAATTCCGCTGTGAGATAATGATGTGACAAAGTTGGCAGGGTGAGAACACTTACATCGCATAGAGCACAATAGCAATTTTAAGATAGCTCATTCTCATATCCGGAGGTTAAAAAAACTAACGGAATTTACTGCACGCGTCAAATCATAACCAGGACTGGATCAGAAAGGCTGCTACCCGAAAAAATACTAGATGGAAGCTCGAGTTCTTACATCAGCCTGTACATGGCAGTAGGCGTCTTACCCAGGTGGGTGTATTACCCCACTCTACCCTACTCTCAGAACCAGAAGCGCATCCGACATCGACATAATCCGCTTAAACGCTGATTGATTGTTTGAGATGTGCTGACTCAATCGGGTTTTATTTTGCTCCTTATTTTGAATAGTATCCCTCGTGATCCTTACGGCATTGCAACTCTGACAATGTATTTTTTCCTCAGAGGTATCTTCACTGCGCAGGAGAGCGAAGTTTCGCTCTAATACTTTACCAACTTCCTGTTTCTCACAAATCGGACCAAAAATCGAAATTTGTGTTAAGATACGGTGAGTTAAAAAGACGATATATTTCCCTTTAGGAGGGAAAGTTTCCGGTCAATGCGTAATGAAACATTCAGCCACCGCTCTATAGATAGGTCCAGGATTTTCTTCATTGAAGAGGAGGACTCGAAACACATTACTGGTACCGAAGCAAGCCCTCCGACCGCAGCTCCGGTATTGCCGTTCCCTCGCTCCTGCCCCAGAGGCAGTTAGAAGACCTTGGGCGGTGTTAGCTATTACCACATGGCGTAAGGCGGCCGGGTGGGTAGGGCCACGTGGGGCTGTTCATTGTAATATCTGTCTGCTTTCTAACGAGTTACAAAGCCTGATGTACAGAATACACATATGAATGTTTGAGAGTAATATACAGTTGTTTTAGACAGAAAAATGTACCTATGACTCGCATATTGACGCATAGGTATGTACTATGTACATACCTGCTTATTTCCAGAGGTAGGTGTACAGTGTCCCAAAACCGGGGTGCTGGGTGCGAACGACACCTAGTCAAGCAAAATTTTCCACTCACTTTTATATTTTTTTGCTGAATTTCCTCACTTCAACAGTAACAATACTACACAATAATTTACAACAATACTTACTACAAAGGCCAGTTCCATTGCCTTTACCAACGTCCACTGGAAAAGAGAGCAGGAGAATCAACTAGAAGATCGCCAAATTAACTCGGCTCTTATGCTTTTCTTTCGCTTTTGAAAGAAATCGGCGATTCTATTTTGGCCAATTATACCAGGCATCCTTATCCCACCACTTTCAGTAGAACAACTGAATCGAAATTCGGCCGGGCAAGACGCCAGTCCCCGCCCCACCGGAGAAAGTTCCAATGGTGAACACCAAACTAAATTTCACCACTACAAAATTGGTGAGTGGAAAATTAGACACCAGCCTTTCAGCCAAAAATGAGCTAACCCTTGAAAGATATATTTTGGAAAGCAGTTTATCGTGCACATGATTCTAGGCTACGTCCGAAACGTTGTTTTGTATTTCTGGAACCGAGAATAGTGAAAACCATTTATGGTCATCTTGTTGTTAAACAATTATCGAAATTTGTATTTAAGCAGCATATTTTTGACATTGTATCGTAGAAAATACCATTTATTGGGAAGAAAATAATTTTATCCACATCAGCCCTTCATTGCTGCGTCCACGCCTGTGACACCCAAATTCACCACGACACCCTACACATAAATACTCTGATATTTAAGTGAACTGAAAGTGTCCGGCATTGAATACATTGCAACTCACATTTTCATTAAATGATTTTTGGGCAACAAGAATGCATCCAGTTACCCTTCAAACATCGGCACTTCTTTTATGGCTGGTCTACGGCGTGGACTACCAAAACCCGTCTTTACATCTCTAAATAAAAGCGGCATCTTAGGCTTTTGAAAGGCAGGTTTCATATTCGTTATTGACAAAACATTGTTAGTATTCCTCTTGTGTGCTTTAGTTGTATAATTTTCTAGTCTATAAGGTTTAGAAAATTAATTAGACAATTTGTAATGCAAATTATGTAGCTCATGCGACCGGCAAGCGGCAACCGATCAGAAATTTAAAGTAGTAGTCGCTGACGCTGTCGCAACACGCCGCGCCTGGCTGATTGTAGACGAAAGAAGAAACAACAACAGCAGCAGAAAGAAAAGGCTGTAGCTTTGATTAGATTCATAGAAAGCAGCATTTTCATATGAGGTGAGTATATAGGAAGAGGAGCAGGGAATTGACAGGTAAAGAAAAGAACCTTTAGCAAGAGTCTGGAAGAGTTTATCCATGATAGAAGTTTGTAGTTTTGTCTGGTTAGTTAAGTGCAAACCAAGGTCACTGGGCCCTAGCATAGTGTATGAGGTGCAGTGATTGAGGTCAGAAGTGGCCTAAAATTCCGAAACTATAGGTATAGGTATAAGAGGGCGTTGTCCCGACAAAAAACTATACAGTGTATGCTTAGATAATTAATTTTGGCACTAGGTATTGCTCAAAAATCCCCTTCATTTTCATTACCGCCGGTCTCAGAGGCCCTCTGCAAAGTTGTCTAAGGGGGCCCGATATTTCGTCTCAGGGGCCCTTAGAGCTGGTCGTGTGGGAGAGGAGAGGAGGGGCACAAGAGTTGGTCTAGGGAAGCCCCCACCCCGAAGAGTTGATCTTCATCCCAGAAATGGTAGTATTGGTGGCTCAGGTTCTTTCCCCAAAGGCTGGTCTCAGAGGCCCTCAAAAGTTTTTATTTGTGGCAATTCACCAATCCTTAAAAATAATTGGAAACTGCATCAAGGGGTTTCAGTTGGTAAAGATTTACCTGCTTAACCCAAATTTTCACATGGTAATGGTCAAACAATTCTGCTGGGGATGATTAAAAATATTTACTTTGGAAAATTAAAGGAAATATCCATCCCTCAGTTCAAACAAGGGCTTGGAGTTTCCCACCGAGTACCCAAATTGGAAAATTTTATTCCGCCATACATTTGAGGGAATTTCCACTCACCGCCATATATTCCGAGCGAATTTTCCCCCGACACCCTAGCCAAAACCTATTTTGGGTACTGGGTGTACAAGTATTTAAAACCACTACCATTAGCTCTGCTACTCTAGCTAGCTGAACTGTTACTACTACTAGTACCACTTTTTTCCAAATCTAAAAACTACCACCCGCTTCTATGCTATCACTACTTTTTATTACAAAGAACTTCGAAATTATTACCCTAAGCTGCTTTTCACTTTTCTGTACATTTGATGGAAAAAGACTGTTAATAAAGACTATGTGTACATCACACCTAAGATAAGCAGTTTTATTGTACAAGCTGGCAAATCGCACAAGCCAAAATATTCACACAGCTTCCTATCATTTTTTGGATAGAGAAAATCATTTTTCCGTCTTAATCTGTTTGAGTGATGGTCACTTTGAAGTACTGTCGATAACGGTAGCGGCTATGAATTTGTTTGTCCTTTATCCAGTACTACGCCTCTTTTTGGTTACAAAAACCGACACTCCACTACCATTTAAAGAGTTTGCAAGTAGTGGACTAGCGGACTAAAGTAGCGGACTGTCCGGCTCTGCCCGTTTCCTTAAAGACGTGAGCTTGAAAGGCGAAATTGTCAGCAACGTTTTCATGAGGTATGTACCAGCAGTACAGTTGTTTGTGTTCCAGTCCTTTCCATCTCGCATTTTCCCGGTCATTTTTTGCATGAGACGGTGAGAACACTGATGTGTGACAGAGGAATTGCTCTAGCAATGGCTATTTACTTTTCCCTGTTAGGCTATTGACACTTCCGGAATAGGATCGATTGATTCGGAGTGTTTCCTCGCATTGGACTTGTTTCCCGTCAGCAACGACGGTCTGTCACGGGCCTCAGCACCCAGGGGCCTCTCAGACCAGTCAAAGGGGTGGCAACTTGTTTGGATCCAGCATTTCCGAAATGAAAGGGCACTTTGGTCTGGGGCGCTGTTTGGGTCTGGAGGCGGCGTCATTGGGGGGGTCTGGAGGGGACGCTATTCAGGCCGAGGGCACCGATTTTTAAGGTGCCGCCTATTAGAGGGACGCCAACTTGCATAGAAAGGGGGAGTAGTGGGAAGCGACATTCCAGGGCGGCGCTGGGTCGGTTTCTGGAGCGCCGTGGCGCGGTATGGAGGCACCGAGTGGGTCGATTGACGAGGGGGTGCACGTATGTACCTTCTTGCCTCATGGATCCGCTCATGTAGGGGCTTCACATTAGCCCATGGCTTGGTACTCCCCAGTTCGGCACCATAGAATCCTGTTGTTGATGACTTTTATGAGAAGGATCGTAAGTGTCGTACCGGCAAAAAGTGGGGGCAGCCAAACTTCAACCGATGCTGACAGAAAACTCAACGTCAGGACCAAAAACGTCAATTTGGGCTCTTTGTTGCCTCCGCAGCGCTGGATAAAGAATGTCCGGTTTTCTCTCATTTGACTGAGATCAGGAAATTTTGGCCAAAATGGGGGCCAGGCCCCGCCCCCTTTCCGACGCGTATGAGAAGGATGGTACCCCGGATCATAGAAACTGGGATTGGGCAGGGGTGCCATGGCATTCCAATCTTAATTAATTCATATCTTAACCATAGACCCTATGACGTTGACTGAAAAGAAACAACTTCAAAATACATCTTGCCCCCAAGTTCTGGACATTCCTCCACCCATGCATCGGATCAGCTTTTACGTATGAAACAAAGCTACAACTTCCAAAACAGATCTGGAGGAAGACTTTTCGTTCTTACAAGATTTGTGTCATTCTACGATTCAATGCAAACACGTGCACCGTATCAGTCCTGAAAGACTTCGGCAGTCGGATGCAGGAAAGGGACACTTTTTCCGGACCTTCACCCCTCCCACTGCGGTGAAAATTCCTGCTCCCCTAAAGGCCATGAGATTATGCATTCTCTAATACATTTGTAAGTTTGGCTATGTCATATGGCGTTGAATGGTGAAAACTAGCCTCAAATCACCCTTCACTGCACTCATCATAGACGTCCCCACGTACACCTGCACTTCCCCTATATCACAGACGCTTTTGATAAAACATAATTTTCGCGTTGCCACGGGTGTGTTCGGGCCAACAACGTGCCCGGCCTTCAGCATGCAGCTCCGGAAATGAGAAGATAGCTGCGGGATTAGGTGAGCACTGGAAGAGTGGGAGCGGCTGCGCCACCGCAGATGGTTAGATAGGGGGTCCGCACCTCTGCGACGAGATCAAGTGGCATGGAGCGTCTCACTGAATCGAATTAAAGGGAATGTGGCACCTTCACAATGATTTTAACTGAGATAGCCAAGTTGTAAAGCAAGTCGGAAAACGTACTCCATATTTCATTTGTTTGGAACTCGATATTTCCTAAAAAAACAAAACCACCAACACCAGCCTTCATCAGTCGTCGCCGGGCGGCCATTGTTGAGCTACTGGTGACACATATGCTGACGTCACGATGAGCATCAGCCAATCGAAGCCCTTGAAGCGTTTCAAGGATGGTAGTGGTTGCCAGATCGTGACATCATCCACAGGCTGATATTTATTTCTTTTTCTAAAGGAGTATTTTTAAAACAAAATATTGAGCCTATTGTACATTTTCAGAGAAATCATGAGTGGTTTCATTATTTTCGGCTAAAAGTACGCCTAATTGCACTAAATTCCAGGATTCGACCAAGGTGCCACATTCCCTTTAAAAAAAGGTAGACAAATCCACAAATCCATCCACCCGCTCCTATCTAAGGGTGCATCTTACATAGGTACAAATTGGTGACTTTTTATCCACTTTTGGTCCATAGCCTCTTAAATTGGTGCTCTGTCTTGTGCATTTTCATTCACCACAGACCAGCGCCCCTCCGCTCGACGACCTACTGCTTTTGTGACAATGGCTATTGCCAGAGTTTGGCGGTACGCTACCGAAATCCGCTGTTCCGCTGCTTGTGGGCTTTCCAAATGGCAGCGGAAGTGGTTTTCGTAACCAAAAGTAGTGGGGTAAGGGGTAATGAATTCAGCGCAATTCAAAAGCGCTACGACTACCTATAGCCTGCAAAGGGGCCGTCATTCCCCAAAAATTGAAGATGGATATTAGGATAAACGGGTTTCTCCACCAAAAACACCACAGAAGATTTAATAGATGTTTTTGCTCTGTGATTCCATTCGCATATTTTACGAGAAGCTGTTAGTTTTCGGTGTGATGTATGTCCTACATACACAATTACAGACATGTAAATTTTCCTTGAAATCTATATAAAAACATTTGTCAAACATTTTTTAGTAGAGCTTTATGCTGAAAAGCAGCGGTAGCAGAGTTACGGAGTAGCCGGTAGCGTTTTCCGGTTTCACAATTTTGAAAGAAGTAACGCTAGATAGCGGCAGCGGTTTCAACTAGCCAAGGTAGCGGAAGAAGCGGTAACGGTTTCAAAATTGTGTATAGACGTCCATCTCTGGCAATTGTGTCGTTTGCTAACATTCAACCAAATTTTGTTTCAGTAAAAAACCCACTCAGAGAGAATCAAAGGCGGATTTTGGTTTCAATCTAGGTTTGTTGTGTGAAGCAGAGACCACAAATCATTGAGAGAAACTGGGGATGGAGCTTTATCCAGCCATGAATCCCATCCCTATCATCGCGGATCACGCCCAGCCCCCCTCCCCACACCAACAGCAAGCGCAGATCACCGGATGTGACGTCACACCTCGTAGCATATAACATGGGAAAATTAAATGATGAAAAATATATTTTTTTAAAAGAGGCCAAGAATCGAAAATTAAATGCTTATTCATTGCATTTGGGATGAACATAATTACCATGTATTCGCACAAATTCGTAAGCGAACAGTGCCATTAGCAGCAGTTTGAGACACGGCCCAGCGGTGGAGGAATGCCTCCACGCCCGTGTGACTCGGGCGTGGAGGAATCCCTCTTGAACGTACCTTTAAGTATAGGTACCTTGGATTACGCCCAAGGCCTTTAAATGTAGAGGTAGAACGCTCCGCTCTCAAAAATGGTAACCTCTGTTTCTAGAAACTTTTACATTTGTGACTTCAGCGACTGCTCTCGAGGTGGAGCCGCCCATTCATTAAATGTAAATCAGCTATGGATCGTGGGATGTTCGTACGGTTTTAAGATGCATCTGGCGAGGGGCAAACCCAGGATTCATTACCCCACGTCCACAAAAAAGCTGTACCTATGATTGCCCCTGACACGCAGCCTATCTGCTGAGCCCCGTCTCAGTGGCGGATCCAGGGGGGCAAAAAAGACAATTGCCCCCCAAACGGAAAAGCTCGGGGCAAAACTATGTTTTTGCCCCCCCAAAGCGATCGATCTCCTTTTTCCCTCGACTCCTTTTTAGCTTGTAAGCAAAATTTTGGTGCTTAAACTCTCAACTTCAAACAGAATTAGAGAAGTTCAGTGTAAATATTGGGGCTTGGATAGGAAAAAATGTATCTTGAGCCCATATTTTTCACCCCGCACAGTGGGCCGGCGGGCGCTCAAAAGCGCTTAAAATTAATTACCGTCGAACTATTGAGGCTACATCAGCGATATTTTATATCTAGGGTTTTTAAATGCCCCCGAGTAGTTTTCGAGGCTGTTTTTGCTGTATCTGCAGCCTATGTCTAGCTATTGGCATAATATTACTAGGATAATATACATAGTAATATACCCCTCCGGATAACAATTTCTTTTGCCTTCGGGATGTCGTATGGAGGACATATGTCGGCATTCTGACATTCTGACCAGGGGCGTAGCCAAGGGGGGCAGGGACAGCCACCCCCCCTGAGGGCCCCCTGAGGGCCCCCTGAGGACACGGGTCGCGCGAAGCGCGGCTCGCCCGCACTATGCTCTGTGGTCAAGTATGAAATTTCATACCAGACAGGGCCCTCTTAAGCCCTCTTCAGCACTCTATTCTGTAACCAGGGGTCTAAAAAGTGAGCTTGTGGTCGCCGACTAAAATCCAAGCTTCTTCGATGGTCGCCGAACCTAATGCTACATGTATTACAAAATCGGTCTTAAAAGTGGTATTAATATGGCTATAGGGAAGCACTGGCGAGTGCAAGGGGGATGGTTCCAATAAAATATAGATATAAAAAACCTATAAAATATAGATCGAGTTTCTCGATATCGATGACCTAAGCCAGAATCAAGTCATTACCTAAGTGATTTCATGAGATTATAATTCAGTATTAAAGTCAAAGTTATGATCTGAAAGCAACAAAACTATACATGCTGGCCCTTAACCCTAGCCCCGGTGACCAGCATGAATCACCTATGAACCCCCCCTGGTGGGAGGGTGTTAAAAATGACACCCTCGATCTCGGAAACAAAGAAAGAAGCGGAAAAAGCGATCGAAAGGTCACCGGAAATGCAATCGGCGTTACTCCTGGAATTTTTGCGTAAGGTCAAAACTGTGGTTACCAGAGGGGAAAAAATTCATATACGTCAAAATGTATCAAATGCAGTGCTCTATAAAACCTTGCTTATCTCCGTACGCAAAATAGCCGGAACCACTTTCTCAACGCTATTCGACAGAGCCCGACCAGCTCTTTCACTAAGGCAACATCCATTTTCATATCAGGTCAAAGGCTAGGGGCGCAACAGGACACTGAATATTGGAGATGTTATCACGTAGCTTCCAGTTATAATAGGAAGAACGCTCGCTTTCAGCGTGATATGTCGGACCTAAAAGCCAATGTTGGATAGTGATCAGTCATTTATACGCACTACGCAGTCATGAATACGTATCGATAGTGCCCACTGAGCTTAGGTTAAGTCTGTTTGGAGGTCAATCGAGGTCAAAGATGATACGCTGTCCGTACACAAGGGCAATCAAATGGGCGCCGAAAGCTGTGGGACGGGGTACCTACGCATCCCCCTGTTGGCCAACCAGGGGGACATCTCCCAAAATTTTCGGTTCATCGTCAATAATGCTGTCAGGTACCAAATATGCTCACAATTCCCCTGCCCCGGCCAGCACCAGCCCGGGTCCGTTCCCCTGTAAAAATTCCGTGGCAGCACCCCTGGGCATTAAAATTTTCGCCCATTACTTCTATACCAAGCAAGATACAACCATGATTGATTCACCATTGTTGTTCTCTCATCAATAATGGTTTTATTTTGTGCCCATCCATGTGAAAAATTGTTAGGCCTTATCTTGGAGACAAATAAAAGGGTTTGCAGCACCTTAAAAAGAGCCTCAGGAACAGTTCCGATGTTTCATTTAACTAGAGAAAAAACATTTTTCATGTACATACATGCGTCATGAAATACTTGTCACTCTTCACCTTGAGGCGCCACAAATCAGATAAATTCATGTAACATTTCAAATAAATAATTCAAACATTATTCATTGGCAACATTTCCTCAGAAGTACAGTGGAAAATATCAACCATTGCTTAGATGAGGCCCAATTTTTGCTCCATTGTTGAACATGGTTCTACTCAAAGCAATAGCAATGCTGTCTCTTGGGAATAACCTTATTTTCTTTGCATGATATCATTCCCATGATAACTATTTCCAAAGCTCTTAATTGATGCATTTTAGCATTAATAATCAGGACTGAAAAAGTTTCCAGAATAGTTGCTGATGACCCATTTGGACCAGGATTGGGTACTGAGAAGAACAGTTTGCATTTCAGCAACCTGTTCTTTTGTGATGGACACAATCTGTGATATTTCTACTGTACCTCTGTGGCAGTGCTTCCATAGTTCATCCATGCTAGAGAAAACAAAACGAGTCAACTTTCTTGTGACAAAAAATACAAGATATTATCAGAAACTTGGATGCATATAATCAATCAGTTAAAAAACATACACACACACCCTGATCACCCAGTGTGCATCCATCTGTGCAAAAGACACAGCTTATTCTATGTTTGGCAGACTTGGATTGGACCATTGTCCTTGCAGTGGAGTCTTCTGGCAAATTGGAAATGGTTTTTCACATCTTTGTGCTGTGCAGGAATGCACATTTATATCCCTTATGGGGTACCAATGCAAAGTGATGGATCTAGGATTTTAGTAGGGGGCAGCCCTCTGAGATTGCATCCTGTCAACCAAAAGGGCACACTTTACCCAAAAGGGTGGCTATCGTCATCAATCAGTGGGAGAAAACTGTAATTGGTGTGACCTAAAAATGGTAACAGTGCCATAAATGGGAATGCTTGACCCATAGATGGGAACACCCATTCCCAATTATGGGAATGCTTGAGACCATTTTCCAGAACAAAATTTTGGGCCATGAAACAAACTTTTCGTCTTTCTACCTGGCTTATTTCTGTTCTTCAAATTTTAGAGGGCATTTATCTTTCAAACAGAAACAGGAAATCATACTTTATACCCTGCTTCAAATATTGAAGCTCAACATGTTTATTATGATCATTCACATGTCTTGGTGCATCTGTGTAAATAAAACACTAGTCATATAGAAAATCAATTAATAGATATCTAGAAAAACAACACAAAGTTTTTAAATATTTGATTTATATTGCCACTTGAGATAATAATATATACAGACCAAGACATATGGCCATACAGAACATGATGCGAGCCAACCTAGCATAACAAAACCTGTTTTCAGCACCTTTAATGCCATTTTACACAACTTCTAAACTTCAAAGCTCCATCTGTAGCCCCATCATTTGTATTCTAGTGGTGGGGGCAGTAGCAAGGTATTTTCTGCCTCGCAGATCTGGTTTAATCAGTTTTGGGGT